>VDFB02026320.1:13533076-13591628 GCA_007258455.2 Sequoia sempervirens | reverse complement strand
ATCCAAAAATACTTTGCAATTAACTATATGGATTGTGGAAACTTGCTATCTTTGATATCAAATCTTATCTCCACAGTAACACCTACTCACACATTCACATTATGTAATCATCTAATATCACAATATCATTACCTCTAGAAACAACCACTTGAAATCCACCATATAATCAATAACCTATCACCAATGAACATTTTTAACTCATTAAATCTCATCTTGATCAACACATAATCATTGAAGGAACTCATCTAATTACCACAAAGTAATCATGAGACACATTAGTCAGCTAAAATCAATCAGTTAACCATTATCCCACTAATAGCCAAAACAAACCATAAGAATACCATAAATGCATATGAAACAACTGCCATTCATAAAAAAAATTATAAATATCTAATCATAGAACACATGAAAACTTTGAACAAGAGACATGGTATCATCAAGGACCCTTAGTTTTTTTAGCAGGAACTTTGGAATAGTCATGGTAAAAGGGTTGATGAGGATAGTTAAGATGTTGGTCACTCCAAGAAAAAAGGTAAGAAAGGGGGAAGCTCTACCTCACCCAGTATTGAGGAGACCTAGTCGACTCACAAGGGGCCTTTGTCCTTTGAGGATAAACTTCAATTCCTGGCTAAAGAGTGGCAGGCCATTAGTGGCCTTAAGCTTTCAGGAGACTAGTAGCTGGTCTAATCCTTTGTTGGTTTTGTCATGTGCTCTCCTTTGTTTTTTGTTGCTCTTTTTTTTTTAGCTACTTCTCTTTTTGTTTCTGGGTGTCTCACTTCTCGTGAGCCCCCTCGTTGGGCCTCTATGGTTGTTTTATATATGGTTACTAACCCTTCCATTCTTTAATCTAATCAAAAACAAGATCACTAAAAGGGTTGGGTCTCACATTGTTCTACAATTACCTAGTGTTGGGAAAAGGTTTGTTATTCACCTTGCATAATATTATAACATAAAAAATAATGTTATTTTTCATGCACTTAGGAGATATACAGATGTGTGCATTGCATGGGTTAGGAATTCTTGGGACCACTTTATATGTTGTATGTAACATTAGGATAAATTTTTAATATGGGTTGGAAAATTGTGAAAATATTTAATATTGGAAAAACTTGGTACCAAAAAGCAAATGGGGGGAAATGGTTTTGTAAGCTAATGGTATTAGTCTCATGGTTTATGTAATATCACTTGGTGGTTTTTTAAAAACTTATTTCTATAAAAGCAAGCACGTGAGTAGTTGTTGAGGTTGGCCATGTTAGCTATTTTGGTTAAGGCTAGATTGAGCATCTCTTGTAGGTTGAACATGTGAGGAGAGGAAGAATGGATTAAAATATGTGATTATAATATTATCATTTTATTGCTCACATGGATTGGATGTAGAAAGATTGATTCTTTAGAGGTATTCATGGAGACCTTACAAATGTATTGCAATCTTTGTTCATAAGACAATACATTGAGTGTGGATGCTTTTGGAGGTTGGGTATTTCCCTCTTGATGGTTTTACCAAGGTAGATACTATGTCATATTGATGGTATGTTTGTCTACTCTTTTGCATTGTAGATTCTAAATACTTATTTTCATGATTTTCTTTCTTGGGATAATATGAAAATAGTGTTGTATTGCTACAAAATTCTTTTATTTTTTATCAAAGCATAGTAGTTAGCTTGAGGGAGGAGATCTCCTTGGTATTATCAACCCTTGGAAGGAATAGATTTTTTTACATAGTTGAATCCAAGGATTTGCAAGAAAAGAATGAACTTTCAAGGTTGCATGTACATTTTCTATTGGAGCTCTTTCTATGACGGTTTTGGGGGTGAGATTGTATAAGAATAGAAAAATGCATACCTCACCATTGAGTCTAGAAGGCCCAAAAACCTATATGTTCATATGGCATTCCTATGTTTGGTGACAAAATGTAATAACCCATTCCAAATTATTACTTAATTAATATTATTGTAAATGACACATGAATATGCTCCAAATTAAAAAGACATAACTAGTGGCTAAATTCAATCATATCTACACATGTCCATTTAATATGAGTCAAGATTCTTATATTCACTTCAAAAGTTAAATTATAATATCAAGATTTTCTTGGAACCTAAGGCCATAGTGTCATTAAATAGTATATTTCTCATAAGGTACATGAATGAATAACATCAAAATACATCATAGACTATAATAGTCTGGGAACAACTAAGGTTCTTCTTCATCGCTTAACTCCACTAGTGGACAAGAACATGGTTGAAGCACTTTACCGCCCAACCATGAAGCTTACACTCCCCCGGTATTCTTTTGACTTGAAGAATGTTCGACCATGTACAAAAAGTTTAGCAAGAGAACAACCTGCAAGGTGGAATCTGGTGTGTGCCCATACATCAACATGCAATTTCTATCTACAAATTAGAAAAGAAAGTGCAAGATCTATGCTAGGAATGGAAGAGAGTGAAATCATTGAGTTCATTCATACATACATAATGAACCATATTGCTTGGCCAAGCATAATAAGTGTGTTGCAACAATAGCAAACAATAGGTTCCGGTAAAGCAAACCTATACTCTCTGAACTCCATTTTGACACCCGTCCTAGAAGGTAACTTTCTAATATAATAGCTATCTACCTTCTAGCAACAACTACCCGTAGGTGCTCTAGTCAACTAAGGTATCATTGTTCTATTCTAGTATTTTAAATATTCTTTCACACAAGTCTTCAAAAGAAGAATAGAATACAAATATATACTCTAAACAGAATTCAGATTCTATGTTTCACAAATTATTTCAACAAATCTGTCATATCATTCTTATGACCTTTTTCTAATTAACATCTTAAGAATTTAACCATTTAAAATGTACTAAAAACAAAAGAAGGTATGTCACAAGTATGTGTATTTACATAGACAAAGTCTATGTGCATACACATATATGTGCCTACTAATATTAAAGGTTGTGCATACATTCTGAAATAATCATTATTCATATTGCAATCTTCAAATAGTATTCTAATTGACATTTCATAGTTAGAATAAATATTCTAAGCAAGTCTATGATAACAGTTTCTTACTTACTGTTAAATTCTAACATTGTTGTTTTCATACGAACATTCATTGTTTCCTACTAAATAGTCATAAAGTAAGTTGTTTACATACTAAACAGTCATTATTACCACTTTCATCCTAGCATAATTATGACATTTAATTATGTCCTTGGTCTACATTCGACTATTGATTAAATAATTCATAATTATTTAATTAATTCATGTCCTTTTATTCTTCATGATTATTAGATAAATAAATTTTATTTATTTATTAAATACGTCATTAATTGTCTAAGTCTTCCTCTAATTAAATAAATTTCTAAATTTATTTAATTACCCTTTGTCATATATTTCTTCTTGATTATTAAATAAATAAATTTTATTTATTTATTTAATATGTCACTAACTGTCATAATTAAATGAATTGATTAATTTATTTAATTAATTAATCTTATCGCTAAATTAAATAATTATATTTAATTATGTAATTGTCAAAATTAATATTCCTCTCATTTTAAATAAATGAAATTATTTAAAATGTCATCACTATAGCTGTCGGTCCATTTTGGTAAATAATCTAAAAGATTATTTATTGTCTCACAAAATCATTATTTTGAATTAATTTAATTCAAAATAGTAACTAATCTTCCAAAAATCAAGTAATCGGGCAGATTCTTGATTTTCCAAATTTGATCTTCAGTCCAACTCTTATCTTCTTGATTTTTCGAATCTCACAAATCAAGCAGTCTTTATCTTCTTGATTGTTGAAAATCTTTATTTTCTAATTAATTTATCTCATTTATTCTCCACCGCTGATTCAATATTCTTAGATGAAATCTTGACTGCTCACTTAAGGATTTTTCCCTAACCCTGATTAAGGATTATCAAATTTAATCTGGACCTCTGATTTTAGGTCTCTGTCAAAGATCAATCTCATCCGTCCGTTCAAAATGGCATTTTCTATAAAATGCCATTTTCCTCTCATTTTTGTATTAGGCAATATTTTAGACATTAGAGGCACATAGATTACAATATTTTGGCATATTAATACTTAGATTAATTTGGCATTTTAGAGTTATTTTTGTCATAGACATAGGCATTAGGCATTTGTACAAATCCTTCAAAGCTTGGTGTAGGACATAGACATCCTTTTGCAGATTGCTCACACACTCGATCTGAGGGCAACACGTCAACCAACAATTAAGAAGGTACTATCAAGGTGAATCATGGAAACTCATGCGAATCAAAGGTATAATTGTACTTGTTTTCATTGTTCTTGATAGGATCTTTGGATTACATGCTTTATGTGTTAGTTTATCTCACACTCTAATCCTCAAAATAAATCCATTGATACATTTGGTGAACCTAACATATTTTAACACATTTTGAGAAATCTTGGAGTTGGATTCTTTTGTTGCAGGTTTGGTATCATTTTGGATAAAGCCTTAGTTCCCAAAGATTCGACCATAACTTTCAAATGGCTACATATTTTCTCACAAAAAAAAAATTGCAGCTTGGAGACAACGTCATGCGCTTTTATTCCAAAAATCAGACTTTTTGGATCTGTTTTTAATTTTGTATAATTTTTTTTCTATTTTTAATAAAAAAATAATTTTGAGAGCAAATAATCGAATTTTTCCGATATGTTTACATTTCTAGAAATATCTCTAAATTTTAATAGGGGTCTATTCTTTATATTTTAAATTTGGATGCACGATTATTAGTCAAAAAATAGATCTTTTAAAATTTGGGTTTAAAAAAGATTTGCTTATATCTCACTCACGGTTGCAGATCTAATCACAAATTTTTTTTTGCAGATTTGGGATGATATCAGACGACTCCAGTAAAAAAATAAAAAAATTTAGAGCTATTTTGTATTTTTCATAGTTTTTTATGATTTTTCATAAAAAATTAATTTTAGTTGCAAAACAGCAAATTTTTCTGATTTATTTAATTTTTTGGAAACCTCTTGAGATTTTAGATAGGATTTATTCTCTGTATTTTTCATTTTACTGTCAAAAACTTTTCTAAAAATCAGATTTGTTGTGACTAGCTAACCCTCTAATAGTAGTGATCAATTATCTTGTTAGGGTTTGTTGTTGGTTTTGTGCATGTGCAGAAAATAAACACTTCAAATGACACATTGGATCAAGTCAAAAAAAATGACGCATCTAACTATTTTTGCAGATCGATAGTCGAAGATCGTTATCAAACTACTAATGTGTGGTCTTGCAGGTTCGATTGTCAAAGGCCAAACATCAAAACAATGTGCTTGCATTTTTAGTAGTGTAACACACATTTTATTTTGGTGCAATTAAAACGAACCTCTATTTTCTATGTCTGAATGTGTTTGTAAAACAGTAGGGGAGTATGCTTTCACCTTGTGAAAACTTGGTGATCAGAAAACCAGACCCATTTTTATCTATTTTTACCTGACGATTTGGTATATCGGAGTATCCTCTCCCCTTGCGCTTTCGGGTGATCTTGGGTGTAAGAGAAACAGTTACCAACTCTAGAAATTAGGCCTACCTGGGGATTTCATCACCCCAACGTGACTCAAACCGGCAATGGAGCTAAAGCCAAGCTACCCCCGACCGGTATATAAATGTAAATCTTAAGGGAAAACTTAAGATTGCGAGTGCGGATGTGTCATACGGACAGAGTTGTACTCCCCTAAACCCTGTTGAGCTTAACCTCTTCAGGCTAGAGTTCCACCTTATTGGTGATTAAATTCTTGCCCCATGTATGGCCACTCAAATGGGGGTCCCAAACTAAAAAATTTTGTGTAGTAAGCCAAAAACCTTCTATTTGCTAGCGCAGCACTGGTCGATGTGAAGGCATCCACACTTTCACAGTTTGTAGTAGAGGTGATCAACTTGCCATGGGAGTTTCATGGGGGTTGGAAGCTTCGTTAGCCTGAGAAGAGAGTGCACTATAAGGGGGAGCCCATGCAGCCAAGCTTCTGAATTCACACACTACGGATATGCAGTTGAGGAAACCCGCATGGAATCTAATGAATATTGTCCTGGCCTAACCATAGGATTGTACTTGTCTCATGTGTGCTTGCTTACAGTCAAAATATCATGCTTGCAAGTGTTTTCTAGATACTGAAACAAACCAAACAACAGTCAAACATCTAGAAACAACCAAGTCAAACTTCAAGAATTTGGTCAAAACTGGTCTATACATTCTGTCTACAACGCATCTACACACTGCAACACATTTTTCCACTTGAAATGACGCATTTGCTTAACTGAAGTTTAAACACTATCTCAAACCAGAATCTAAGTCCACACATTGTTGCCTGTTGTCAAACATCTTTTTCAAACAGTCTCTGTCAGAAACTAGAATTGTAATTGCTCAAAACGCCCATCATTTGCATTCATTTCCAAATTTTAGGTACATTCCCTAGGCGGCATAATCATCCTTAGGTTTCATCTTAGCAAACTTTGGATTAAGCCAAACCTCCACACCTTGCAAAACCTTTGTTTTCAAAACTAGCCTATCTTGGGACTTAGTCATTACTACTCTTTTCAGTTATTGTCTTTTTGTGAGAACCTCCAACTCAACAGTCTAGTTCGGTAGGCTCACTCGTCATTTTGACCTCATCGTTTAGTCCCCTTAGTAAGTCCTTTGATAACCAAAATTGAGATATAGGTCTAGCTTAGAGTGGTTAGACAAACCTTTCTCCAAATTTTTTCCATACTTAGTCCTCATTTTAAACCTAGACTTTGCATTAATCATCTTAGTCCTCATATTGGCTTTGACAACCTCGTCATCAATCATTTCCTTAGTCATCACCTTGAATTGTCATCCTTTATCAAAAAATACAAAAACATAGGCTAGTGCCATCCTTGCATTTACTTGTCATTCTCATCATCCTCATTTAAGCAAATCCCTTTTACGGTTGAGACCAGGCTTCAAAGACAACAACGACAAATGGCAAACTTTGGACAAGATTCCAATCCCAACATCGACAATAACACTTATGACACGAACAAACATTGGACCTTTTCTGACCCATTTCACAACATGAACATGCAATCTTCCATGAATATGACATCTTCATCACAAAACATTTTTGAGCCATTAATAAAAAGAGACCAAAATGGACGAGTATATGTTGAAGACTTAGAAGCTGCAGCGCAAAATCCTGATATAGTCTCCTTTGTAGAAAACTCAATCTTACGCGACCCTCAAAGGTATCTAGCCATGCTTTTGGACCAAGGGGCTAAGTTACCATGAGGTTTTGACATAAATATTTTGCCACCTCCATCCATCTACCCTCACTACCAAAAGTCACTTAACACCATCCATGACATTAGTCCACAACAAACATCCATTAATCAACCTTATCCTAACTTTGACAAGGGAAGTCAATTGTCCGCTAGTCCATTCCATGTCTCCACATCATATCCTAGTCCTTCACCTATTAATCCCATCCAAGTCTGCATCCCTTATCAACCGTCTACCAACTCATGTCAAGTCCCCACATCATACCATACCGATCCGGTCCAAGTCTCCATGTCATATCCTTGTCATTCAATAATTAATCCATTCCAAGACTCCATGTCCCATCCTTGTCCCTCACATGCTACTCCAGTCCAAGTCCCCATGTCCTATCCTAGTCCTTCATATACTAGTCCAGTCCAAGTTCCCACGTCCTATCCTAGTCCTTTGGTCATTAATTCTTTTCAAGTCACCCCCTCACAAGCCACACCTAGTCATGAAAATTCTATCATAGTCCAAAGTCAAATCCCATTTAATAAACTTGAGGATACATGTCAAAATGAAAGCCCAAAGCATGACATTATAACGTCACCCTCATGTCAAGAACAAGGTAGTCCATCCCATGACCCTATTTTTGACAACCCCATCTTTGACCAAGACCCTACCATTGACCAAGAAATCCAAATCCATGACAACCCCATCTTGGACCAAGACCCTACCATGGACAAATAAATCCAAAATGATCCACTCCTTGACCTTTATTCCATTCATGATCAAACACTTTTTGACCCTATAAAGGCCTCGACTATTGACACTTCCCACGATGAGACACTTTCCTTCACGGGACACATAGACGATATTCCTCCAGAACAAGAATCTTCCACTAGGGACATGCTTGCATATGATCAAACTATAGCTGAATTTACTGGACTCTATGACACTTACCATAATGATGGCTTCAACATCGACTTGGAAGCACCAATAGAATCATCTAAACCTGACATGTTGCATGATCAAACCAAAGATATCAATCAGGAATATGTCCAACATGACAATGAAGCTAAGACACGTTATCAACTAGGGTCATCTATCTTTATCAGAGCAGGCTTTCTTGTAGACGAAAATATTACAAGTGATAGTATCCACATACTTAATGATGGGTTAGCATCTTGCTTTCAAAACAACAAATACCCCATCGCAAATAGAATCTTTCAAAGCATGCAATATCAAGGCAAAGGACTAGGCATACACGAGCAAGGCATTCTAGAACCAATACAACTTCATGCAAATTACAGACATCAAGGTCTTGACTATTCCTCAGACAACAAATCAAACGATGTCAGTGGTACCTCCTCGATACTGGGGGAAACTTTGTCAGATATAAACATCAAAATGGATTCCATGAGAAATCCTTGTCATAAGATTGCTGCCAACACCCCCTCCACCCACACCATGAACCATCATTCCATCATAAATAAACCCTCCCTTTGGGACCAACAAATACAAAAGTCTTACAAGTCAAAAGATCAAAATAAAATGTCAAAGGCCATTGAATCAAACAAAAGGACAAGTGGACAAATGAAATTAAAATGGATCCCAGAGAAAGATGGATCAAACAAAGACACCAAGTCAAATACAAAAGTCAATCACAATGTGGAGCCACAAGACAAGAGGACTCCCACATACAACAAATGTCCACCTCCTTCAAAATGGTCATCAAACAAGGCATCTAAAACTATTGGTTCCAAACACCATCCCTCCAAAATCCATCATCCACCATCCCAAGTTTGGAAAATAAAAAGTCATTCATCCAAATGTCCAAACAACCTTTCCACATCTACCATCATCTGTCATAATCCTACATCTCACCTAAAGTCCAAAAATCTCACGTCGCAAATCTATCACATCATGGTAGCAACTCTTTACCACAAGGACTCTCATGACACTCTATTGCGATGTGTGTATTTTGATAAGGCCAAATCTAGTATCAGAAAGGATCACAATGACATCGATCAGTTGTATACAAGTGCTACGATTCTGACAAGACAACTCCTTCAGCAAGGTCATTATTGGCATATCATGACACCAGTCTCTACATCGGCACCGTCAGTGGATTCAAAACAGTTAGTGGTAATCTAAAGCATCTAGGCAATCCACAATATCAAAAACATAAAAAAAAAAATCAAAAATGAAAAAAATTGTCACCCTGATGAAAACTTGGCAAACAGGCATCTTGGTGACACCAAAAAAATCAAAAAGTCAAAAAAATAGTAAAGAGAAAAATTTCATCCAATGGTGAAAACCTGGCAAACAGGCACCTTGGATAAGTACCATGATGAAAACCTGGCAAACAGGCGTCATGTGTAAAATAAATCATCTATGTGGACTTTTACACTTGGGGGCAAGTCATCTCATTTCCCATACCTTCCTCATGACATTGACATCCGTCCATCTTAGCCCTATCATTTCCATTCACTTTCCCACTTACCTTGGTCTTGACATAAAACTGGCACACATAAATCGTGCTTGGGAAAACTCTTGACATGTCTATCCTTCGGTCATACACAATTCACGAAACGTCATGTCATTGATCTCCATAGTCTTATTGTCCTTATACGACATAGTCCTTAAAAATCATATGACAATTCCCTTAATCTCATGTCTCCCATCCTTTACCAAGGACACCCCCTATCCTTTCATGCCTATCACCTGTCTTGGCTTTCCCTTGTCAAATGCTCTAAGGATAATATCATCCAATCTAGTCCTAACCCAGTCATTCCAAATGCAATGAGTCTAAGCACATTATCCAAAATTTTACTTGACTTTGTTCTTGGCCTGGCTATAGACCTCCATACTTTCATCACATTATCATCATTGTCATCACGTTGTTTCGGGATGCGTCCTTCCCACGTCAAACAACATTGTCATCACCTGTCAATTGGTATTTAGCTTGACAAGGGGCACACTCATGTTTGTCCTTGGATTCTCATGTGTAGGCATCAGTCATGCATTTGTCACAATCCTCTTAAACGTTAAAATCCAAAAAAAATCATAAAATGACAAAAAGACAAAAACATCATAAAATGTCCTAAAAAAGACAAAAACATCATAAAATGTCCTTAAAAAAAAGACAAAAACATCATAAAATATCCTAAAGAAAGACCTAAAAATCATAAAACGTCCTGAAGAAAAACACAAAAACATCCAAATCAATGTCAAAATCCTAAAAATGGAGTCAAAGTCAGTCATGTCAATCAGTCCATTTCATTGTCGAACTACATTGTCTCTGCGCATTTGCTACGTAGGCAAGGCCATCAGTCGATGAGTCCCCGAGACATTAGGTCAGTCCTTTTAGGTTGGTCCAAATAAAATCATGGCATTTGTCACAATCGTCACATCGGTCAAATAAGTCAGACATAGTCAAACTCAGACACAAGACAATCATTCAAAATGTCAATGTAAGAATTGGTCAAAATCAGACAGCACAATCCAATCAATCATACAGTCAACATTAGTCAACTTGCCAAAACATATTAATCAAAACAATGTCAATCTCGTCACTCTTTGGCCCTCTTCAAGATGTGTCCTTCTTGGAGTTAGACCTTGTCAAAATTTCCTTTGCCTTTTCAGGATGTGTCATTCCTGACAATAGGCCCCGTCAAACTATCAACACCGTCAAATTGGCAAAACTCTTAAACTATCAAAATTGTCAAACCGACAAGAAATCAATCTTTGGCAAACAAACATTGGCGAACAAAATAAAATGGTTGTTAATCTTTCTAGTCTATCTTGTCTTATCTTGACTATCTTGGCTATTTTGTCTTATATTTTTACTGTCTTGTCTTTTTGGTCATGTTACTAGCTACCTCGAGAATATCCTGTGAAGGATTTAGAGGTGCGATGTCGTCTCCTGGCCTATTTTATTTTCTTTGACTGCTGTCTGTGGATTGTCTTGACAAAAAGATTGGGGCAACTTCGCCCTTAGTATGAGTTAGGACATTCCTTGTCTGTGATTGCTTTTTTTTCAAATGGATGACCTTGTACACCTTGGTCTACGTCATATCATGGTGTTTGTTGTCTATTTGTGTCATTTTTACCACCCAATGATGATTAAGAGCAATAAATATTAAAGTCCTATGGCAATGTTTTGAAGGATTTGGTTTAGCAAATAACATGCATCTTCTTTAGTCTTGTCATCTTCTCTCACTCATCTCATATAGGCATTGCATCCATATCATCATCCATAACTTTTGCACTAACATTTCTTTGTCTCTTCATATTCTAGTCTTCTCATTAATTTTGAGAGCACATCCATGTTCTTGGAACCTATTTGTCCTCTCGAGGGGGCATACTGTAACCCTCTTCGTCATTCTTCCTCATCTTATTTTGCACTGGGGCATATTTTTGACTTATCTTCTTTGTCACAACGCAACAAGCGGCATTATGACAAAGAGGGGCAAATGTAGACACCTAAAAATGACCTAGCCCTGCAAGCTTCATTTTTACCACTTTCATCCTTCCATAATTATGACATTTAATTATGTTATTGGTCCACATTCGACTATTGATTAAATAATTCATAATTATTTAATTAATTCATGTCCTTTTATTCTTCATGATTATTAGATAAATAAATTTTATTTATTTATTAAATACGTCATTAATTGTCTAAATCTTCCTCTAATTAAATAAATTTCTAAATTTATTTAATTACCCTTCGTCATATATTTCTTCCTGATTATTAAATAAATAAATTTTATTTATTTATTTAATATGTCACTAACTATCATAATTAAATGAATTGATTAATTTATTTAATTAATTAATCTTATCTGCTAAATTAAATAATTATATTTAATTATTTAATTGTCAAAATTAATATTCCTCTCATTTTAAATAAATGAAATTATTTAAAATGTCATCACTATTAGCTGTCGGAGTCCATTTTGGTAAATAATCTAAAAAAGATTATTTATTGTCTCACAAAATCATTATTTTGAATTAATTTAATTCAAAATAGTAACTAATCTTCCAAAAATCAAGTAATCGGGCAGATTGTTGATTTTCCAAATTTGATCTTAAGTCCAACTCTTATCTTCTTGATTTTTTGAATCTCACAAATCAGGCAATCTTTATCTTCTTGATTGTCGAAAATCTTTATTTTCTAATTAATTTATCTCATTTATTCTCCATCGCCGATTCGATATTCTTAGATGAAATCTTGACCGCTCACTTAAGGATTTTTCCCTAACCCTGATTAAGGATTATCAAATTTAATCTGGACCTCTGATTTTAGGTCTCTGTCAAAGATCAATCTCATCCATCCATTCAAAATGGCATTTTCTATAAAATGCCATTTTCCTCTCATTTTTGCATTAGGCAATATTTTAGACATTAGAGGCACATAGATTACAATATTCTGGCATATTAATACTTAGATTAATTTGGCATTTTAGAGTTATTTTTGTCATAGACATAGGCATTAGGCATTTGTGCAAATCCTTCAAAGCTTGGTGTAGGACATAGATATCTATTTGCAGATTGCTCACACACTCGATCTGAGGGCAACACGTCAACCAACAAGCAAGAAGGTACTATCAAGGTGAATCATGGAAACTCATGCGAATCAAAGGTATAATTGTACTTGTTTTCATTGTTCTTGATAGGATCTTTGGATTACATGCTTTATGTGTTAGTTTATCTCACACTCTAATCCTCAAAATAAATCCATTGATACACTAAACAGTCATTAAAAAAGTTGTTTACATATGAACATTCATTGTCTTAACAAAAAAAGTATTGTTTCCTACTAAACAGTCATAAAGTAAGTTGTTTACATACTAAACAGTCATTAAACAAGTTGTTTACATATGATTGATAGGCCAAACTGAGGTAAAGAATAAGAAATATTTTTGTTTGGTCTAAGTGTCAATCCAAGGATCGTAAGCTTGCAAGAGGTGTTGAGGAAGTATACCTAAAGGGAGGAAAGCAACAAATTAAGTGGGGATGAAATGCAACTAGAACACACAAAGGATCACCTATAATGAAATTCTGGTTCAAAATTATATTTTTGTTCTACTCTATTTTGTGACAGAAGTGACAGGAGCTGTAATATGAATTGTTATAAGAACAGCAACAAGCTCTCTTATAAATCTAGAATGCACTTTACGCTTCAAATAATCAGAACCAATCTTGATAGAATATCAATAGCTAAAATGAGTGTTCAATTGAAATCAGTTTTAAACCAGATTAATAACCATAAGACAATTACACACAAAAAGGAAATGTTCCAAAAAATTAAATCACACAAAATGAAATCTATTGAAATTAAATCAAATAGAAGCTAAATAAACATCACTGTACTTCACCAGGGAGTGGGCCCTTGCTTCATGGTTTGTAGGTGAGAAGAAACGAGAGTCCTTTTACGCTATTGTGATCAGAAAAAGTGTTATTTTATTTATCAAAAGCTTTGTATAGAAATCTACGATGCCAAAGTCTGTTGTCAAAGTCCATATTCTATCTTCTCCCTTACAATATGCTTACCTATATATGCATTGTTTGAAACAACAAAATACCAAAAAGACTAAGTTTGTTTTGGCTTGCGGCCAACAAACTTAGAAGAGACAAAGATATGAGTCACTAATCCATAGATTAAAACAACACTTTTATAACAACAAATGAGATAGAATACGTGATTTTGTTTTGCTCCTCCACACAGCTGGCAAGCACAACTATCATATCTTAGTATGGAAAATAACGATGATGTGCAAAGATACTATCATAAAGTCTAGTGAAAAGCATATTTGAAGATTTGCATATTTTTCTCCAATGATTTAGCAGCACATCTCCATCACGGATTTCCTTCCATAGAACACAAGAATAGCACACGTGGAGCCGTGGTTGAGTGTATTTTTCTCTATTTGTTGCTATCCATGAATTTATCATTGTTTCGATTTCCTGTGCTTATTTTGAAGAGGCAACTGATGCCACCGTGGAGGATAATGTCATGATAGAAATAAATTGTTGGTCAAAGAGTAATGCACAAAAGTTCCTAACTAGAAAGTGATAGGAAGGTCTACACCCTTAAATCTGCATGCTGCAAGATTTATTTCCCAAGGCTAGAAATCACAATGCTTATTAGTAAAGACAACCAATCATTAATTTCCATATTTTATCCAAAACTATATTAAATACCACTTATATATATTTAATCATATGCAACATAAAATGGTAAAATGGTATGATATGGAATGGAAATGGAATGTGGAAGTGGATATGAAGGTATATGAAATAGGCTAAAATGTGGCATAAAATGGGACATAAATGGCTCTCATCATTTCCCCCAAATTAACATATTGCACATCCTCATGCAATCATTATTTCTGAGAGGGTAGCCTTAGGATCGTGACTTTAGATGTCCTCTTCACCCCTTTACTATTATATCTCATACTTAATCACATGTTCCCTTTCAATTTTTCTATAGCTCTTACATGCATATCAATCATCATGGCCTTTCTTTTGTTTTCCAATTTTCTTTTCATCATACCTCATTGGATTTTTAATTTTTCATCATTTTTTCTTTTAGTTTTTTTCATCATTTTTTCTCATTTTCATTTCATCATTTTTCTCATTTTTCATTGGCATTTTTTTCATAGCATTATTTATTGGGAATGCTATATATAAGAGGTATCACAAAAGACTATCTCCATATTTATGAGCTATTGGAAATGGGTGAAGTGATATGATTATGAAAAGTAAAAATAATGGATACTATCATTATGATGGAATAATGAAGGATAATAGGTGAAAATATGGGTAATAAGGATGGTAGACCTCCCCTCAACTTAAAGGGTTGACCGTCCTCGAGCAACAAGGAGAGGATGGGTAGGAAGGTTGCATGATATGATTAATATAATAAGAAATATTAATAAAGTTAAAAGATAAAATAATGAAAAATAAAACCGATTTTTTTACTAACTCACATGCCCATTAAGGCCAAGATCTGGTAGCCAATGTAACTCTATAACTATGAATCTCTAGCAAGGAAGAAAACAAAAATTGTGACAAGGACTGTAGCCACACCACACATGAAATATCTCCATTGAACTGAAGTATTTAGGGAGATTCCTTTGGTAGCCTGAATTCACTCTTCATTTTTACTAACACCTCAACTGAAAGTGTAACTCTTGCAACAAGTGATCGAAGTAAAATGGACCACAACAAATAAGAGTACATTTACACAAGCGAGCAATAGGAGGTGCTAGGAGGTACTCAGACAACCACTGAAGCAATAGAGTATACCTACAAACTGATTAGCCCATAGAAAGAACACAAATTATTGCACTTTTTTTCTTTTTTCATTTGTTTCTTTTCTTTTTTTTCCTTTTTCAATTTTTTTAATTTTTTTCAATTTTGATAATGACAAGTGACCATTGGCAAGCCAGTTTTCAATCACTTATCGCTTAGTGGTGCTATGAAAATAGTTTTCGCCACTAAGAATTTTATTCAACTACAATCTGCCAGAAACTGGTTTTCAGATTGTAGTTGTCTAACAACACCCAAAGGTTTTCATTGCTAGAATTTTATTCTTTTTTTTCTTTTTTTCTTCTTTTTCTTACAATTTTTTCTTTTTTTTCTCTTTTTTCTTCTTGATAAACTGCATAGAATGACCAAAGAAATGAGACTCTCGTTGGATGTAGAAGTGATACCATCCAAAACATGGAATTACTTTGGAATCCCTTCAATGAAAGTCACTAATGAAACTGGTTGCATGTAGAAGTTGAAATGATGACCAATAGCAAGAAATATACCTTCATTAAGATGGACCGTGCATATTCTTATAGCACATTTTCTACAAACAATCTTGATCTAGTTATCTCATGCCACCATATCATAAATTTGACTGTAGAACTTTGGAATCCATGCCCACTCACTTGGTTGAAGGAATTACTTACAATGACTAAAATCTTTCAAAGACACATTGTTCTATGATGACCAACTTGAAACAGATCACATTGACGTATCATGAAGCTATGCTATTCTTTCCTTTTAAGCATGAGATATATCCATAACTATTCCCAAAGTTGTATGGAAAGCTAGAGTGCAAATAATACAAATTCCTTACCAAAGACAAGGTTGCATAGTGAAAGACCAATTGTAATCTCTAACCTTGTCAAACGTGTCCACACAATTGTAGGTAGATGGATACTCATCTCAGAGTGTGATGATCTACAATATGCTCAAGTTATGTGTGCCTATCTTCAAGTGGTCTTTGGATCTGTGGATTGTGAATAATTATCCAAGAACATAGTATCTTGTTTCTCATATACCAAGTTGCATATTGTCCTCCACGTGATTTGGAATCAAAGTTGATATCTAAGAGAACTTGTGTCCATGAATGTTGAACATCTCACCCAAAAATCCTCTTGTGATCTCCAATAGTGAAGAACAAAGGAAACTTGAGGTGTTCCATATAGCTAGCAAGGCCAACAAAATGTTAGCAAAGCCAACAAAGTGTGTTGTTTAATGCTCATGTAGAGAAGCATCGTCAACTGGTATTGGTGCAAAAGTATTGGGTAACCACGACAACTTGTAACCACATTCTCATGACCAAGAATATCAAGTATAGTAATGCAATATCACTCATTTAATAACTCCACCATTATAATTGATGTATGAATGGTAAAATTATTTATATGAATAAATGCTTGATAATAATAAAATGGATGAATTACAATGAATTCTTGTATAGACATAATATCAATGCTAATTAACACAAGAATGCATACCTTTATTTTTTCCAAGTATTACATAATGGTATTATTATAAGAACCAAAAAAATAATCAATGATGGTTTATTAGAAATCAACCAAGATCGTCAAAATTCAAGGGATCCCCCCCCCCAAGTTAACTCCATACTACAAAGGCATGAGAGCATTAAGATAATCCAAATAATGAATAAATATAGTGACATATTTAAGAATACCTTGAGCTTTGTTTAATGAACAATCAACCAATTATTTTCAAAATTCAATGGATTTCCCCCCAACTTAATTTCACATTGTAAAATCATGAGGGTATTAGGATAATCCAAAGAATTAATAATACCTTGATCCTTATTTAATGAATGATCATATATTTGTAGAATTTTTTATGTGTTCATTAATGCATTCAAACCTTTCTAGTTCTTAACCATAAAATCAATTATTGGACCTAGATCAATAAGTGTGTGAAGAATACACAGTTTTACCATATGCCTCCAAAGATCTAGATGTTTGAGTATAAAAATATTTATAAATAGATCTTGTAGGATGTCATTGTGCATCGCACACAACTCTTGAATCAATAAGGCATATAATTCACCATTTCCTATTGCATGATTAATTTCAACACACATATTTATCATAAAATTAGAATCACATTGAGTTGTTGTTTTATGTGTGTGAATTAATTCTAAAAGTTATGATTCATTAAGTAGATAAGAAGAACTATATTGATTATCTTTTAGTTTCCCATATTGTTATTCTAATTCATTTAAACCAAAATTACATCCATTAGTTGTATTAATAGAGTGCAATTGTGTTTCACCAATTTCAAGCATATTAACAGAATGTAAAGGGATCCTTGAAATCTCATTATTATATGCAGTTTCAACCACCTTATTACATATAGTAACTTATTAGGAATTGTAATTTCCCTTGGTGGATATGTTGGGGTGGATGGTGGGTGATATGAATGGGATAATGATAATGGTAAAAGTTGTGTGGTATATAGAGTAGATAGTGAAGATGGTAATATATAAGATGGATATGGTGGAGATGGTAATATATGGGATGGGTATGGTTGTTGTGAGCATTCATTATTCCATTCTTGGTAGTATGGGGATTTTTGACATTCACCGTGCACATACTAGATAGGGAAGCATTTTGTGAAGAAACATATTTCCTTTCAAATCCAATAGAATTATAAGACATTTTACAATCATTATGCATACCATGATCTTCCTGATTCGGCGTGTGTAGTTGTCCTTGAGTTACAAAGAAGATATTCTCACTTTCACCTTTGTTTTGTTGAGGATCACACATAGCTTGGATCATGTTGTCTTGAACAACTTGGCATGTGCACTTATCTTCTCCCTTATAATAATCAGAACAACAAATGGTCAAATCATCATTTTTGAAATTCCATTGTCCTAAAAATTCATCAATTATTTGCTCTTGCTCAACTGTGGAAATAACATCTGTAGATGTTTGTGACAATGGTATTGGAAGATCAAGATTATCTAAGTTGTATTCTTTAGGTAGAGGGGAAATAAAAATATCACCTTGTGTTAGTGTAATTTCCCCACCAATTGATGTATTTGAACTACCTTGAAAATGCAAAAATTTCATTATTTTTATGTAGTTTCTTCAAAATTACTTCCTTTCTTATCAATGAACTCACAACAACTGATGTGGATATATAAATGGTTTTGATTTCTAAAATCTACCTACAAATTATAACAATACATCTATATGATTTAAACAACACAAATTAGGACTAATCACCTAGCAAGGCTAGCAGTTGTGTGAGCTTTCATCCTAACGCATTGGTCCTAACTTAACTCATTGGGTTTTTCAGCCTTTAACACCTCTCCCCAACAACGGCACCAAAATGATAGGCCAAAACTAGGGTAAAGAATAAGAAATATTTTAGCTTGGTCTAAGTGTCAATCCAAGGATCATAAGCTTGCAAGAGGTGTTGTGGCATATACCTAAAGGGAGGAAAGCAGGGAATTAAGTGGGGATGAAATGCACCTAGAACACACAAAGGAGCACCTATAATGAAAATCTAGTTCAAACTTATATTTATGTTCTACTCTATTCTATGGCAAAAGTGACAGGAGCTATAATATGAATTGTTATAAGAATAGCAGCAAGCTCTCTTATAAATCAAGAATGCACTTTATGCTTCAAATAATCAAAACCAATCTTGATAGAATATCAATAGCTAAAATGACTATTCAATGGAAATCAGTTTTAAACCAAATTAATAACCATAAGACAATTACACACATAAAGGGAATGTTGGAAAAAAATAAATTATGTAGAATGAAATCTATTGAAATTAAATCAAATAGATGCTAAATAAACATCATCGTGCTTCACCAGGGAGTGGGCCCTTGCTCTATGGTTTGTAGGTGAGAAGAAACGAGAGTCTTTTTATGCTATTGTGATCAAAAGAAGCGCTATTTTATTTATCAAAAGCTTTGTACATAAATCTACGATGCCAAGTCTATTGTCAAAGCCTATATTCTATCATCTCCCTTACAATATGCTTACCTATAAATGCATTGTTTGAAACAACGAAATACAGAAAATATTAAGTTTTTTTTGGCCTGCGGCCAACAAACTTAGAAGAGACAAAGATATGAGTTGCTAATCCACATATTAAAACAATGTTGTTATAATAGCAAATGAGAATAGAATAAGTGATTTTATTTTGCTCCTCCACACAGTTGGCAAGCACAGCTGTCATATCTTTGTATAGAAAATAACGATGATGTGCAAAGATACTATCATAAAGTCTAGTGAAAGGTAGACATGAAGATTTGTAGATTTTTCTCCAATGATTTAGCAGCACATCTTCATCAAGAGTTTCCTTCCATAGACCACAAGAATAGCACATGTGGAGCCTTGGTTGAGTGTATTTTCCTCTATTTGTTGCTATCCACGAATTTAACATTGTTTCAATTTCCTGTGCTTATTTTGAAGAGGTAATTGATGCCACCTTGGAGGCTAATGTCATGACAAAAATAAATTGATGGTCAAAGAGTAATGCATAGAAGTTCCTAACCAAAAAGTGACAGGAAGGTCTACACCCTTAAATCTACATGCTACAAGCTTTATTTCCCAAGCCTGGAAATCACAATGCTTATTAGTAAAGACAACCAATCATTAATTTCCATATTTTATCCAAAACTATATTAAATACCACTTATATATGTTTAATTATATGCAACATAAAATGGTAAACGGTATGATACAGAACGGAAATGGAATGTGGAAGTGGATATGAAGGTATATGAAATAGTTTAAAATGTGGCATAAAATGGGACATAAATGGCTCTCATCAATGATCATTCATTATTTTAACAAAACAAGTATTGTTCCCTACTAAATAGTCATAAAGTAAGTTGTTTGCAACTAAACAGTCATTAAACAAGTTGTTTATATATGAACATTCATCGTTTTAACAAAACAAGTACTATTTCCTACTAAATAGTCATAAAGTAAGTTGTTTACAAACTAAATAGTCATTAAACAAGTTGTTTACATATTAACATTTGAATTGTTTTAACAAAACAAGTATTGTTTCCTACTAAACAGTCATAAAGTAAGTTGTTTACATATGAACATTCATGGTGCAAAGATAAATTTTGGAAAAATAGAGTCTTTTGCAGGTATAACCACCGTTTACATCAACATATTTTTTGTTTCAGACTAAACAGTTACATTTAAGGGTAAAATAATGTCATTTACTTTGTTTGTTGTTCTAAAAATAAACAATCAAATAGCCCTATTTCATACATAAGGACAAAATGTCTACTATTCAAATGCTAAACACTTTCCTCTCTAGAAATTTCAAAGGAAAAATAATAATATTAAGAAATCTATGATTGACATGTTGGTCGATGTTATACTTGAGCAACTACTTCAATCAAGAAGGCCTAGAAACTCAGTTTTCAACCATAATCATTCCTTTTTAGGCTACAAATAAATAGACTATAATGGCTCTAGATTTGACCCATTTCAGGGGTATGGTGGTTCCTTCACAGATTCAAAGCCACAAATGAAATTTCCCTTATGGGCATCCTAGATTATCCCATAACACATGCAATAAAATATATATATCATGCAGACTCAAATTTGTATGTTATTCGAGTAAAAATACTCCTATCATTCATGAGGATTGATTCCTTTACAAGGCTACAATGAGTCGAACTTATACATTTCCTTGGATCATTAGGATGAGGATAATCCTCTTCATGCAAACATGGTTCCACATTCTCACTAATGAAGGCTTTTCTCCTTTCCATTATTGGCCTAGCCGATAATGGAAAGCGATACGTTGAAAGATGAAACACAATCAAACAAATGAAGAAATATAGAGGTTTATATCCTCTGAGAGGTTAGATATGTGAACCTCTATAGTTTTCCAACACCAAAGGATACACATTTGATCAAAATACATTATTCTAATAGGCACAATGTGGCTTACATTGGCATGCGAACTATCACACAGTTGCTTCTAAAGGGGTTCGATGCCTTAGTCTAGCACAGAGGGCTAGTCGTTTAGGCTCCATTGAAAATGCTCAAACAAGCAAGTCGTAGCCTTGCCATCCCCAGAGGGTGGTTGCTACACTGCGCCATCGGCTTTAGCCTAGACACGCACACACAGACAATAAATATACAAGATGTTGTGCTATCAATTTCAACAAATCCAGTGATAATCACTGACTTAACATGAAAATAAAGATAGTGAAATCGATATTGATTCAAAGAAAGTTGAGTTACCTCTTTGGTCAAGCTTTTTGATGAGACTTTCCTCATATTTTCTCCACCCCTGCGTACTCTTCTCTACTTTTTCCATTGCTTGTCAATTCTTCTAAATCAATTCCCATTCTTTTTCCACCACTCTACATAAAAATGGTAACCACACTTTTGCATGCGGCCGATTGCTATCATTATGGCTTTTCTGCCATAGCTGTCACCACCCTCTAATTTCAAATATCATCTTAAAGATTTTGCAGGCCACGTTCATCGTGGGTCTACCTTGAAATATTCATTGATTTTCCACTATTTGATTCATTGCATATCAGTTATCAACTTAATTTCAATTCAAATTCGATTATGAATACATATGTATATGCACGTGTATATATATATAAGTATTATGCATATATATACTTATATATTTGTATCTCTATGCATTTAAATGATTTCATTCACATATTTTCATGCATTTGAATAATGTATACATACATATATATACATATATATATATGTATGCATGTATGTATGTATATATATGTATGTATATATATATATATGTGTGTGTGTGTGTATGTATATATATATATGTATATATATATGTATATATATGTATATATATGGTAGTATATATATGTATATATAATAATGTATTATATATGTGTGTGTATATGTGTGTGTGTATACATACACACATATATATATACATACATACATACATGCATATGCATATATATGTATATGTGTATATTATATATATATATATATATATATATATATATATATATATATATATATATATATATATATATATATATATTATATTATATATATATAGGTGTTCGATTTACATACACATATGTGTGTGTGTGTATATATATGTATATTTTTTTAATAAAAACATTCATATACAAGTTGCTTGTTTGGAGTGGCTCAAAGGTTCGATACACTATCATTTTAAGTAAGAAACTTGAATTTTCATTTCGAGCATCTTTACATATATTTCTACATTTAAAGAAAAGAATTTTCTCTAAAATGTTTGTTTTAGTTCCTTCAAAACACAAGGTTTGAATAGACAATTAAATCTACTAACCATTTATTTGTAAGCACTGAAACAGTTCAAATCAGAAAAAAAATTCTTTCTTATATATGCAAATCAATCAAATGAAAGTCATCATGCCATCTGTGGTGTGTGCACCCAAATTCCAACTAGCTTACTATTTGATCTGGCTAAACAATCCTACTTCAACTGTGTTCTCGTCCTTCAACCTATCACCTGCAACTACACACACTTGCACTTGCAAATTGATCATTAACATTCAATTCTTGATGACATATAAAATAGTTTTCAGGATTTCACAAAGTCAACATCAGTCAACTCCTCATATTCAACATTCAAATATTCTAGAATCTATCTTTTAATATTTAATTGAATTTCATCAATAATTCAATTTTTCGTATTTAAATAAATATGCAATAAAATTGGGTTATGACACCAAAAACAATCCATTTTTAGGGGGGTACACAAAAAATTTTGGTAGTAAAAAACCACATGGTCCATACGGTTCTTTGTAGTCACATGGTTTAGTATGATCATATAGTACATTGTTAGTACTAGATATAGATCTATGGGAAATAACAAAAATCTAGGTCACTTAGAAGTTTTAAAATTGTTTTTATGAAGACTACAAGTTGAATTTTAATTTAAAAAATAGATTTAAAATAATTGATGGGACTTTGGCATGATTCTTGGGTATATTGGTGGCCCAAGTCCCACTAAACCATGCAGGCCTGGCTCCCTTTCTCTAGTAGTGTCACCAATCAATGACTATGTCACCAATAGATTGTTGCCCCTCTGCCTATGAACATTCAAGGAACCGCTTAGGTGGGACCACCACGTCCACCATCATAAATCCACCCTCTTACCACATATCTAGATATTTTGACTGTTAACACATGGATTTTCACCCAAAGTTAAGCTGAAACTCAACAAATCCTATGCACATGGGACTATTCTCAGGCTGCAAGTATCCTATGGTGAGAATAGACCTCCAAATAAAGGGGCTGGTTCCCCATGGATTTTCCTTGGAAAACACTGGTTTTTTAGAGGAAAAGGGTAAGAAAGATTATGCTAAAACTAACAAAACTAGAAAAATGGTGATACACCGATTTATAGAAATGATTTGCAACCCAAGAAAACTCACAAACTGACTCAATAAAAGTAACGGTTTTCACAACACAGTGATTTATGCCTGCAAAATTGATTTTATGTAAAGGTCTAACTGTTCTACGACCTAAACAGAAGGAAAACAATGATATTTTCACAAATGTAGAAAAGCAAGAGAAAGAGATCACTAACATAAACCTGCACTATGACATAATATTCTTTACATCTAGTATTGAAAGGAATCTGATAAAATAAAGGATAACACAAGATTTTATCATGCAACTCATAATCAAGCCTAAACAAAAAAGAAAATCTATGAGGGAAATAGCTTTTTATAGAGAAAAATCGGGAGTCTCTGAATTACAAATCTATAGTATTCATAAAAAAATGAGTTACAAAGTCTAAAAAATGCTCTCCCCAGCAATCTCTTCACCCAAAACCCCTCCTTCTGGCCTTGAAATCCTTCTTTATAGAAAATAGAAGGAGCAACAAGCATCGGACTAGAAGGGGACACACGTCGCCTGCCCATTGGACCGCCATGTGGCATTTAATGCAGAAGGACTGTTACAACTACCACCATTAATTTGCAACCCTCGTCCCTAACCCCGAGACTATTTCCAGAGTCGATTGCGTGCTTAGAAGGCATGGGCGCTTATGTCGGTTCTAACTCAACCAGAGGAGCCTCCTCTGCCATTAATTCTCGTGGCCAACAATGGTGACCTCGGCACCGCTCCTAGTGTTGCCTTGAATGTCCTATCAGACAATTGAGCCTTAACATTTATGTCGATCCACTCGGCCAGCAGACGTCCCATCTGCCATTAAGTCTCGTGGTCGGCATACTGAGCTTGGGCGATCTTGCACTTAGGAATCCTGCTCTTGAAGTGGATTCAAATACTAGCCATTGATCCACCAATCTTGACAGGTAATCGAATGGTTATCCTTAAAAACCAAATGACCAACAGCTGTGTTTCAAAAAAAAACCCTGTAGTGTTCAGGTCACCGAGACCCTGATCTTGTCTTGTCGACGGGAGTTGTCAGCAAGAAATACCTATCGCCGTCATCGAGGAGACCTCCTAGTGATAGGCTCTATCACTAACTATTTTGGCGTTCGGCATGATGTCTCACAGATAGCCCTAGTCTCACTGATGTTTTGACCTTCATCCATTCGGTTTACTTGGTCAATCACCAGCCCTAATGATTAAGCATCGGGCACCTTTTTCGTGTGATTATAACATCACCGTCAATTTAAAGCATGTGCTTCCCCTGACCGCCTTAGTAACCCAGTATTTAGTACGCATCTCACACTCCTCACAATAGTTAAAGACCCTACACCTTGATTCAGCGAGCTGGTGAGGAACGGCTGCGATCACCAGCCTATTTCACTGACAATCGTTGATCTGGTCAAAACAAGAAATGAGAATGGAGTCGGAATTAGAATGGAAACTGAAAATAAAACTAACCAACATTTCCAAGTTCATCCCACGTTCTGATTTCGCCTCTGCCAAAGCAAAGAAACCCCCAAAAAAAAGAAAGCAAAGCGGGAACATAACAAAAATTGATCCTGAACGAAACACAGTGGGGGCGAAAGAAGAACAGAAATGAGACCATGAAAATTTTCCAAGTTCAGGTTCGGTTACAGTTCCAGCTCTGCCTCTGACAACACACAAAACGAAAAGGAAAAAAGAAAAACACAAAGAAGACCAAAGAGAAGGAAACATCCCTCAATCACCGGCAATGACAAAAGCAAAGAAAAGAACGAGAAGAACCAGAATAGAAACAGGAACTGGAACTTTGGAAAAGTTCCAATGTCCAGTTTCGATCCGCGTCCCGGGTCCGCCAAAAACAAAGAAAACACCCAAGGAAGGAAAAGAAAACCCAAGGCACACAAAAACAAAGACTAAAGGACAACAAAATGAAAACAGGATCGAAACGAAAACTGATCCCAAGTGAAAACCAACGGGGATGGAAGCAGAACAAAAATGAGACCCTAAAACTTTTCCAAGTTCAAGTTCGGTTCCAATTCTGACTCTGCCTCTAACAACACACAAAGTGAAAACGGGGAAAAAAGAAAAGAAAAAGAAACAAAGGGAAAAACCACCCCACGGTAAAACGCAAGGTCAAAAGAAAACAAACGCACAAAAGCGTGGAACCGAAACTAGAACAAAAATAGAAACTAGAACTTTGGAAAAGATCCAATCTTCAGTTTCGGTTCTGACTTCGCCTCCGACAGAACAAAAAGAAGAGGTCCCAAGGAAAAAAAAATAGAAAAAGGGAAAGCAAGGCATAATCATAAGATGAATACCCTCCCAATAAAATATTGAACACCTGCACGTTGGGGTCAACCCTTATGGGAGCCACATTTAATCCACGTGCCGAAATTGAAACATAATTTTCCCCTGCAGCTGCACAAGAAGCAAACAAGTTAGAAAATATGTAACTTTGATGCAAATGTTCCTCCATTTGTCCTTCATGGACACTTGAAGACATAGATTGCTCCACCTGATTGAGCCCGTAGGTGAAAATCAGGTAACATCTTTGGCGACCTCAGCTAGATGTTTGCCTGCTAAACATGCAAACCAGTAGCCTAGGCCTATCCATTGGGCATGGAATCATTGGGAACCTAGACCTATTCTTAGAAAACTCACCCAGAACTTCTGTAACTTAGATGATAGACATATACGAGGCCCTGGCCCATCCAAGACAAAACAGTAGAAGGAAAACTGTTCATTTTTGTTGAAACAGCACTTAGGGAATGAAAACTGCATCTAATCTAATGTGTGGAAGCACTTATTGATATCTAGAATTTAACAGCTATGTACAGATTTAGATTCATACCTCAAAAGAAATGTTTGAGGTGAATCCCATTCACTAGGATTAGTTCCACTACACCATCCAACTTAGATAGCTGGAAAGCATTATGTTGTTTCTTCTCAGTGATGATATATGGCCCGGTCCAGAATGCATCAAACTTGGAGTGCCTTCTAGGTTTTCTTTTCAATTCATCCCATTTCAGGACTATGTCCCCCTCCTGGAAAACTCTAGGGAATTCCCTTTTATCAAATGATCTTTTCATTTGAGCCTGATGTTGCTTGATCTTTTTCATTGTTTCAGCTCTAGTCTCTTCAAGTTCAATCAGCTGAGTCAGTCTTGATGTCATAGGCTCCTCATTGATCATGTCAAGCTGATTTATTAGATCAAGAGCTGGGAGCTCAAGTGAAATAGGTAGCCTTTCCTCTTTTCCATATACCAGCATGTATGGGGAAAAACTAGTTGACCTTTTAGATGTAATCCTATCAGCCCACAAGGCTGATTTAAGCTTGGTATGCCAGGCTCTCTGACTTCCTTCCATGGTCTTCTTGATGATCCTCAAAAGGTTCTTATTAGTGGACTCAGCCTATCCATTCCCTTGAGGATAGTAGTTAGAAGATGTATTCAAATAAACACCATTTTTAACAGCCCACTCAGATATTCTAGTTCCTATGAATGCAAGTGCATTATCAGAAACAATAGATTCAGGAACTCCAAACTTGGTTATCAATTCCTCATAGAAGTTCAGGACAGCTATCTCATTTGCTTCTTTGAGTGCCACGGCCTCAGTCCATTTTGAAAAATAATTAGTGGCTATTAGTACCCACTTGTGGCCTACACTTGATGGTGGTTTTATAACCCCAATGAAATATAAGCCCCACTTCATAAAGGGTTGCTCAACTTGAACTGGCCACAATGGAAGAGCTACTAACCTTTCTTTTCCTGCAAATATGGCACATTCTTTGCACTTCCTTACCCACACATGGGCATTTTTGAATAAGTTAGGCGAGTAATAGCCTCCTTTCATTATCTTTAGAGTTGTAGCCCTTGGAGAGAAATGACCACTAGCTGGTCCTTCATGAAACTCATGTAATACCTTGTTAATTTGATCAGATTCAATACATCTAAGCAATACACCGTGAAAATATTTTCAAAAAAGAAAACCGTTTAGAAGAACATAAGGTGTCGACTGTAACCTAAAGCACCTTCTTTTAGATTTAATCAAATTAGGAAGACACTCACCAGTTAATAAGAAATGCATCATTTCTTTCACCCAACTTGTTGAAGAAACAGGTGCAGCGATTAATTCATCATCCTGATGAGCTAGAACAATAGTTTCCTCTTCTTCTGTATTGTTGTCATTGTTCTTTGTAAGCTGTTCACAAAGACCTTTGCCTCTTATCAGCTTGGTAACCTTGATTTCAAGGTCATACTCCATCACCTTAGTCACCCAACCAACTCTCTTGCTATCCAGATCCTTATTTAGCAAAAATCCTTGACTGAAGGGTGAGCAACCAACAATTTGATTCTGTTATTAGACAGCATATGTCTGAATTTCCCCAAACTTGTAATAACAACTAATGCATGCTTTTCAACAAAGGAATAGTTAAGATCATAGCCTTTAAGACTCTTACTAAAGAAAGCTATGGGCTGCTCTAATTTTTTATCATTCTCTTGAACTATCATGGCTGCAATATTATCAATATTACCATATGCATACAGAGTAAAGTCTTTTGAAAAATCAGGGTTTAACAGTGTAGGAGCAGCTACAAGTGCTTCTTTAATAAGCTGAAAACTCCTCTTTCCTTCCTTAGTCCAGTTAAAAGAAATATTCTTTTTTAACATTGAAGTCAAAGGTACTAATAACTCAGCAACATTTGGGATGAATCTTCTTACAAAGTTGATTCTACCCAGGAAACTTTGCAAACCCCTTTGTGTGCTAGAAAAGGAAGAGAAAGAACTGAACTTACTCTCTTCGGGTCTATTGAGATGCCATGTTTTGAAACAATGTATCCAAGTAATTTACCTTCTTGAACAACAAATACAGATTTCTCTGCGTTCAAAGAGACACCAAATTCAATACATCTTTCAAATATTTTCCTTAAGTGATCGAAGTGTTCATTTGAATTCTTTGAAAAAATAGTTATGTCATCCAAATAAACTAAAACAATCTTATACATCAAACCTTGGAAAGCCATGTCCATAGCTTTCTGAAAAGAAGCTCCAGTGTTTAACAAACCAAATGACATTCTCTTGTAAGCCATTGTACCCCATTTAGTTGTAAATGTTGTCTTAAACTGATCTTCTTCCTTCACTAGGATCTGATTATATCCTGAGAAGCCATCTAATAAAGAGAATCTCTCAGAACTTGAAACAACTTGAAGAATTTGTTCCATGGAAGGTAAAGGGTGACGATCTTTTAAGGAAGCTCTATTAAGATCTTTGAAATCAATGCAAAGTCTGATTTCACCACTTTTCTTTCTTACAAGTACAAGGTTGGATACCCAAGAGGTATGCTTAATTGGATAAATGATACCATTCTCAATGAGTTTATTCAACTCTTTGATCATGAGGGGCTCAAGCTTGGGATTGAGTGGCCTCTTTTTTTGTCTTACAGGCTTAGCATTTGGTTCAAGTTCAATTGCATGTTGGGTAATAGAAGGATAAAAACCTTTCAGACCTGAGTATTCCCATGCAAAAACATCACTGAACTCTTGACATAATAAAATAAAAGCATGCCTTTCTTCTAAAGTGCATACCTTGCCAAGTTTTAAGAGCCTATCTTTGAAGATCTCTACACCTTCATAATGATCTTATTTAATCTGCAAACTGGACTTCTCTTTTCTGACTTGGTCATCTGTATTGAAGATAGACTCCAAAGTAACCAGTCCTTTGGGAAGTTTGTTGGTTTTTAGCTGTATAATCTGATCTTCAGACTGCTATTTGAGTTTCTCCCGATTATCATTGGAAAACTCTACTTCTCTCAAGAAATTAATGATTTGTTGGTCACTGTCAAAGACTTGCCAATGCTCATTATTGTTAGGAATCGATGACCTAACAATCACTTTTACATATTGTTGTTCTTTAATTGATCTTATGATATCACTTGGGATATTGTATTGAGCACCTATGGCTGCTAATCTATTAGCATGATTATTTTTAGCTCTGGGAATTGACAGCAAATTAAAAGCTTGAAAATCCTCAATAAGATCCCATACTCTATGCTTATAGCACTTCAAAAGATCATTTTTAGCAGCATGGAGGCCTCTTACTTGATTAACAACCAATTCCGAATCACCAAAAACTTGTAAACAACAAATACCTCTCCTTTTTGCCCACTGGAGGCCAAGAACCAAAGCTTCATACTCAGCTATATTATTACTACAGCTGAATGTAAATCTGTATACAAAGTAATACCTATCACCAGTAGGAGAAATAAGAATACACCCCCCTCCAGGAATGTTTCTACTCCTTGAACTGTCAAAGAACAACTTCCAAACTTCATTTATTTGCTGACCTGACTATTGTTCAACACTTTTTTCCAGATTAGGCATAACAAAATCAGATTCATGCATCATACAATTTCCCAAATTTACTTCTTCAAGCTACTCATTTGATGAATTCTGATCATTTTATGTTGCCCAGTCATCCAATAGAATGTCTGGAATATCTTCTATTTGAGTAGTAGCTTCATTGGCTGTAGAAATATCTTCTTGATCAAACAAGGCATAATTTACAGCGGTTGCTTTATTGACAGCTCTTGGATTATAGGGTTCAATATGATTCTTAGCAATAGGTTCTGACTTGATGGTGACTTTGGTTCCATACCTGGTCCTAAATAACATGTGAGACCAATCAGAGGAAAAGTATCCTCCAATCTTAGCTGTGAAATCACGAGATAAACAAATTGCAAAGTATGGAGGCAACTCTATAATATAAATTTCTTGAGGTATTGAGAAGTTTGGACATGCGTGCAATGTAAGACTCAAATTTTTAATGACTCCTACAGTCTTAACACTAGTACCGTCTAGTTGGACTACCCCTTTAGTAATGGCTCATACTTTATTCCTAGCTTGTCCACAATCTGCTTGGGCATTACAGAACTACTGGCCCTAGAGTCAATCATGCAATTATGGACTAAATGTTGGCCAACAATCAGAGAAACATAAAAGGGAGGTGGTTTAACTACATTGGTAGGCTGTTCTTTCTTCTCAGAAGAATCATTTGTAAGAATAACTCTCTCAGGTTGTTGATTAGGTACATCAAACAAAGAAAACTTGGATAGAGCCTCTTGTAAGAGATCCTTTTGCCCAGGAAGAGCCAAAGAGTCCCACATAGAAACACTAACATTAGTTTTCTTCATATGCTCTAAAATACTGAAATTACCAGCACTAACCTTTTGTTGTCCTTTGAGAACAGCAACATATTTCTGAACTTATGCTGGTTGAACTTGTGATTTTGGTTGCTCCTTGCCTCTATCAGTCTGTTGTTCCAATTCTACAGCTCTTTTCTTACTCCTTGTATTGGCTACTATAGGATCACTTGACTGATTTTGTGCATTATTGACCCCACAAAACTCCTCACCCTACCAGTTCATGAAAGTGACATATGAATTGCCTTGTTCTACATGAGCAGATAGTTGTTCATGAGCTTCTTGTGATGAATTTCTTGGAACATTAGCATTACTTTGCACCATTAGTGATTGATTGAGGATTCCATTGGAATAGGTAGAATGGTTATGTGGTTGTTTACATGGAAAACATCATTTGTAATCAACGAAGTCGCCAGCCAAGTTGTTTTGTATAGGTACTACCTCCTTGGATGAACTAGGGGTATTGGGGTTATAAGGTTGGAAAGGCCTTTGATTGAAATTCTTCCTTTGAACCTGAGGGTTAGACTGATACGGAGTTTGGTAAGGGGCTTGATATGATGGTTGATTTTGTTGCTTTTTGATACTAACCAGCTCATTACCAAAGGTTTGTAGGGTCCTCTGAATATTCTCATTTTTCTCTTTTATGCTAACTAGTTCCTAAAATTAGTTAGGAACAGCATGCTCTTGAGTTGCTACTTGTGAATTATAAGTTGGAAATGCAGGAACAGCAGCCACAGTAGGTGGCAAAACTGGGATAATTGGTTGTATGTCAGCAAAATAAGGCATAGGAGGCCTAGGTGCTAACTTTCTAGCTTGAATCAGACTATTTTCAGCCCTGACAGCAACATCAAATGTTGTTGGTAATGTATCTCCTCCTAGAGATTGTATTGCTAATGCTATGTCACTATTGAATGCTTTCAAATAATACAAAAAGGCATGGTCATTAGATGGCTTTACCATAGCTGGAATTCGATTCTAGGTCTTCTTGAATCTGTAATTAAAGTCCATCAAAAGTTCATGTGGTGCTCTCTTAATAGTAGTGATTTGCTCCACCAGTCACAGATGATCTGACTTATCTTCAAATTAATTGTTCAACTTCTCTCCAAGCTGATCCCATGTTGTAATAGAATTAACCGGTAATCCTCTGAACCATTGAAAGGCTTTACCTTTAAAAGAGGCTTCCAAGAGCCTTACTGCAATGTCTTGCTCAGTTATATGATGTAAACCACACAACGAAGCCACATCTCGAATGTGTTCAATGGCTATTGTGTGATCTTCACTAGTGAAGAATGGTAAACTTTTGAGGGCAGCAGTTGGAATATCGTTATGCTGGGCTAAGTCCAAGGGGCTTCCTTGATCAAATGAAACAAAAGGTTGATTTCTTGGTTGAAGATGAGCCATATTGACTACTTGAGATGAATGAACCCTAAGAGGAATTAATGATGGGATAGCAATATGGGACCTTGCAAATGGAGGAGTAGACTTGGCTTTTCTGGAATAAATGAGAGGCCTTTTTGGCCTCTAAACCTCTCTCCCCTTTCTTCTAGGTGGGGATAACTACAAATATTCGAACGAAGACAAGCTACTTCTGGTCTGCACTCTTCTCATAAGCTGCAATGCACTGATTCTACTTTACTAGAGATTGGAGTCACCAGGTATGTTGTGAAATGTCTCTTTAAGACATAAAAGTTGTTGGACACACCAAACAACAATATAAAATTCTAAAAAGAAAAAAAAATTGATAATCAGCTCATGTCCCACCGGGCGTGCCAAAAAACTGTTAACATGTGGATTTGCACCTGAAGTTAAGCTGAAACTCAACAAATCCTGTGCACATGGGACTATTCTCAGGCTGTGGGTATCCTATGGTGAGAATAGACCTCCAGATAAAGGGGCTGGTTCCCCATGGATTTTCCTTGGAAAACACTGGTTTTTTAGAGGAAAAGGGTAAGAAAGATTATGCTAAAACTAACAAAACTAGAAAAATGGCGATACACCGATTTATAGAAATGATTTGCAACATGAGAAAACTCACAAACTGACTCAATAAAAGTAACGGTTTTCACAACACAGTGATTTATGCCTGCAAAATTGATTTTATGTAAGGGTCTAACTATTCTACTGCCTAAACAGAAGGAAAACAATGATATTTTCACAAATGTAGAAAAGCAAGAGAAAGAGATCACTAACATAAACCTGTACTATGACATAATATTCTTTACATCCAGTATTGAAAGGAATCGGATAAAATAAAGGATAACACAAGATTTTATCATGCAACTCATAATCAAGCTTGAACAACAAAGAGAATTTGTGAGGGAAATAGCTTTCTATTGAGAAAAATCAGGAGTCTCTGAATTACAAATCTGTAGTATTCATAAAAAAAATGAGTTACAAAGTCTGAAAAATGCTCTCCCTAGCAATCTCTTCACCCAGAACCCCTCCTTCTGGCCTTGAAATCCTTCTTTATAGAAAATAGAAGGAGCAACAAGCATCAGACTAGAAGGGGACACACGTCGCCTGCCCATTGGACCACCCTATGGCATTTAACGCAGGAGGACTGTTACAACTACCACCATTAATTTGCAACCCTCATCCCTAACCCCGAGACTGTTTCCAGAGTCAGTTGCATGCTTAGAAGGCATGGGCGCTAATGTTAGTTCTAACTCGACTAGAGGAGTCTCATCTGCCATTAAGTCTCATGGCCGACAATGGTGACCTCGACACCGCTCCTAGAGTTGCCTTGAATGCCCTATCAGACAATCGAGCCTTAACATTTATGTTGATCCACTCAGCCAACAGATGTCCCATCTGCCATTAAGTCTCGTGGTTGACATACTGAGCTTGGGCGATCTTGCACTTAGGAATCCTACTCGTGAAGTGGATTCAAATACTGGTCATTGATCCACCAACCCTGACAGGTAATCGAATGGTTATCCTTAAAAACCAAACGACTAGCAGCCGCATTTCAAAAAAAAACCCCTGTAGTGTTCAGGTCGCCGAGACCCTAATCCTATCTTGCCAACAGGAGTTGTTGGCAAGACATACCTATCGCCGTCATCAAGGAGACCTCCTAGCGATAAGCTCTATTGCTGACTATTCTGGTGTTCGGCATGATGTCTCACTAATAGCCCTGGTCTCGCTGATGTTTTGACCTTCATCCATTCGGTTTACTTGGTCAATCACCAGCCCTAATGATTAAGCATCGAGCACCTTTTTCGCATGATTATAACATCACCGTCAATTTAAAGCACGTGCTTCCCCTGACCGCCTTAGTAACCCAGTATTTAGTACGCATCTCGCGCTCCTCACGGCAGTTAAAGACCCTACACCTTGATTCAGCGAGCTGGCGAGGAACGACTGTGATCACCAACCTATTTCACTGACAACCATTGATCTGGTCAAAACAAGAAACGGGACCGGAGCCGGAATCGGAATGGAAACTGAAAACGAAACTAACCAACATTTCCAAGTTCATCCCACGTTCCAATTTTGACTCTACCAAAGCAAAGAAACCCCCAAACAAAAGAAAGAAAAGTGGGATCGGAACCAAAACTGATCCCGGGAAAAACACAGTGGGGGTGGAAGTGGAATAGAAATGAGACCATGAAACTTTTCCAAGTTCAGGTTCGGTTACAGTTCTGGGTCCACCTCCGACAACACACAAAGAAAAAAGGAAGAAAGAAAAACAAAGAAGATCAAAGAGAAGAAAACATCCCTTGATCACTGGCAATGACAAAAGCAAAGAAAAGAACAAGCAGAACCAGAACAGAAACAGGAACTGGAACTTTGGAAAAGTTCCAATGTCTGGTTTCGGTCTATGTCTCAGGTCTGCCAGAAACAAAGAAAATGCCCAAGGAAAAGAAAACCCAAGGCACACAAAAACAAAGACCAAAGGACAAAAAAATGCAAACAGGATCAGAATGAAAACCAATCCCTGGAAAAAACCAAAGGGGGTGGAAGCGGAATAGAAATGAGACCCTGAAACTTGTCCAAGTTCAGTTTGGTTCCAGTTTCGACTCTGCCTCCAACAACACACAAAGCGAAAACGGGGAAAAAGGCAAGGAAAAAGAAACAAAGGGAAAAACCACCCCATGGTCAAATGCAAGGTCAAAAGAAAACAAGCGCACAAAAGCGCGAAACCGGAACAAAAACAAAAACTGGAACTTTGGAAAAGTTCCAATGTTCGGTTTCGGTTTCGCCTCTACCTCCGAAAGAATAAAAAGAAGAGGGCCCAAGGAAAACAAAACAGAAAGGGGGAAAGCAAGGCATAATCATAAGATGAAGACCCTCCCAATAAAATACTGAACACCTGCATGCTGGGCTCAACCCTTGTGGGAACCACATTTAATCCACATGTCGAAATTGAAACATAATTTTCCCCTGCAGCTGCACAAGAAGCAAACAAGTTAGAAAATATGTAAATTTGATGCAAATGTTCCTCCATTTGGCCTTCATGAACACTTGAAAACATAGATTGCTCCACCTGATTCAGCCCGTAGGTAAAAATTAGGTAACATTGACAACTAATGCATACTTGAATCTAATATCTCAATATTTAATCATAATATATAATATTCTATACTCATAAATAACATGTGTAGAAGGAAAGTCATAAAGTGAAAACAATATAGAGAAATCACAATAATGATCATGATAAGAAAACCTCATATTATTATGTCTAGAAGTAACTAACACATAAATATTAGGTTTAGTATTATATAAAAAATAAGGAGAATCATTAACCATACAAGTGTTAGCCATGCCAGTTGACAAACTCTTATGAAAATTTAGATCATTCATAAACAAAGGGTTCAATTATATCATCTTGAATATATGCAATTGTATCACTAGCGATAAAAAATGTAATCAACATAAGGTTATGTCACTAGAATAGTCATTGTAGATAGGTGGAACTAAGAAATTATAATCATCCAAGATTATTTATGAGATGTAGAAAAATGATCATTACTATATATAAAAAAAAAAAAGATAAATTATGTAAATCATATAAATCTATGGACATGGGGCTAACATGGCATGTAGATAATAGATAATCACAAGTTACATCAATGTTGTGTATAAGTGAGCTACATGATAGATCATTTCTTAGTATATGCTTGTTATTGTTACAAAGCATATGATTATTAAATTTCAAACTATAATCACCCACTAAAAGATAAAACAAGTCAAGCATATGAGCTACATGATTGTGAGCACAGAGATATTGAGATCCTGGCTGAGATGAATCCGCGTTACTTCCATATATTGATTTTGTGGTTTATCATCTACCTTGCCTGCAGAATAAACAAGTCGAGCTTAGAATGAATAACTTACACAAAGCTATGAACACAGAACGTACAACATATATAAAAAATCATGTTGCTGCTATCAAAAACAGTCAAGTAGCTATACATTGTCATCTAGTTGCCTTTAAAATTAAGGGTCCATATGTACCTATGAGTCAAATCATGGGTAACAGAGGTGACTTGTGGGCCATCTAGTTGCCTTTAAAATTAAGGGTCCATATGTACCTACGAGTCAAATCATGGGTAACAGAGGTGACTTGTGGGCCGGTGTAGGAGATGATATACTACCAATCATTTAAATGGGATCAATTCATTGTCCAACCACACAGGGGAGCAATAGTTTTGGTATCCTTAATTAGTCTATCAAAGTTGGAAGGTATCAAATCACTTCCAAAAACCAGACAGCTCTTAAAAAATCAATTCTAATAGATTCCATCTCCATTTCTTATGCAATTTATTGCTTATTTTGAGGGAATAGACTTAATATAATTAAATATTGATAAGTGGTATTTTCTTATGTAAAGTTTTTTTTTATTTTTTTATTTTTTCACTTATATTTATTTTTATATACTTGATATTATTAATATCTTTATCTTTTAGTTTTTTTTAAATGCATATATTTATATCTTTTAGTTATTTATTACATCTATTTTGGCACTCGTCTCCATACATTCTTTTTTCCATCTTAACGTTAGCATTTTGTTGTTATAGTTCAATCTCATGATGTGTAGGATTGATCTCACACCACTTAAAATTGACTCTCAAAATTTAAAAATTCATTTTTTCCTACCATTCTATTCCCACCACATGCTAACTTGGTACACATGTTTCACATGTTTTATTGTCATTTACTAATGTTTAAAGGTATTTGATGTATGCTATTTACATCTAAGTATTATTGGTCATCATTCACATATTATTTGCACTTCAAGTAGAAACATTCTAGGAACTTTTTGATATGCAAGACTAAAAGAAACATAATTGTTATAGAATATAAGGTAACATAAATTGGACATCTCTTTAAAAAGATAATTGCAGTATATTCACATGTCTATTTCTCATTTAGTTTATGACTCATCTTGATGGAATGAGCTTAGTATAGTTATAAAAGTATTTTTCCTTTAAATTTTTATGAACCTTTCAATGCTTACACCCTCAAGGTTTGACCTTAAGCTATAAATTCTCTGATTTTGGGGCAATTTCAAGTTTGATCTTAGAAAATTCATTTTTATATTGTTTGATGGTTTAGATTCATTTATTCTTATTCTACCTTGATTATCTAGTTTGAATTTACACAATGATACATTGATGCAAGACTATTTTAGGGTGTAATATAGTAATCTTCTATCAACTAAAATATTTTCTTTTACTTGTTTTTTTTGTTTGCAAGTTTTATTATATTCTAGTCACTAGTCAATCACTAAAGATCCTATCATATTTCATCATAGTTACATATATGATCTCATGCTAGGAGATGTTGGAGTACGGGAAACACTGAAAGGGGGGTGAATCAATGTTTCAATAATCAATTTCAATTCAATAGTTTTTCAAAACACATAATTTATTTATCATCATTGAATGTTCAATTTCAAGAGTGTAACCAAATGTGATAGCCAATAGCAGATCTTTAAACAACATGAAAACTCAAATGCTACAAAGTAGATAAAGAAAGCAGCAAGACCAAATTGCATGAAACATAATTATCACACGGACCACAAAAGAATCATTACATATTATTTATCATGAGTGGAAAAACCTCATAGTGATAAAAAAACCACTCAAGAAAATGCCTCACTAGCTTAATAAAATCTCACTGATTATAAAGCCTCACTGGCTACTTTTTGTGCCTCACTGGCTACAAAAATGCCTCACTGGAAAACACAACTACCTCATTGGCAAAGCCTCACTAGCAGCAAAAAATATGTCTCACTAGCAAATACTGCCTCACTGGCAAAATATAGCCTCACTGTTAAAAAGGTCATCTTTGTCACACTGACCTGACCTTACAACATTTTGTAAATCTTGAAAGAATAAAAGACAGAGAGTTTCTATGTTTCACTGCAATACATTACAATTCTCAAAACTAATACATTGCATGTCCTAAAGGTTCATTGAGACTGGAACCTATAAAACATAAAACATATCAATTTATCTTTCACTTTTTTTGCATACAACTTTTACAAAACATAATTCAGTATTCTGCTCAACAATAATGACTCTTATTAGAGCATGATATCACTATGTAATGCATCGAACAAACTTCAAGTGACAATGTCACTTTAAATATCATTCAAAAGATATTTTCCTTCACCAAAACCTGCCTCTCATAAAACAGCCAACATAATCTTTCATAACTGTTCTCAAAGATAACCATGGAGTAGAATTTCTAGTTATTTAAATTGTTGTTGATAAAATAAGCATTGTGCATTGTAACATATGAAACTCACACTTAAACATGGTCGACATTGTGTATAAACTAGGTTATGTAAACTAAACAAATTGCCTCGCACAAATGCAACAAGCAATCCTTAGTTCAAGACACCTCATAAACAACAGTGTATATGTGACAAGGGTTGTGCCCTAGTAAACACTAAATGCAACACATAACTTTGATTTGCGACTTGTAAACTACAACATGTTTGTGACAAAAACCATGCCCTAGACAACACCACATGAAACACAATACTTTCATGTTGTGCCCTAGTGATGGGTAAAGAATAAACCAAGACAATAAACCCATTTATGAATGCATAGATAAACCCTTGTGGCATGAAAGACAAGGTTGAAATAGTGTAAAAATCTTTGCAATAAACTCATATATAATGCAGCAATAAATCAACTAAGGTCCCATGAGAAAATGTAACTTGACTTCACACAGCCATAACAAAAACATAAAACCTTTTTGAAACTTCACATATGTTAAGGTAATACACAAAAGAAACATTGTATCAAAACTCATATTGACTTTAATACACAGTACAACTTTTAGCCATGCAACTGACTAGGGTTTACACAATAAACATTACCAATTTGAAAGCATTGCAACCTTGCAAGAGATGAAATTGACATCACCTTGTAAATGTTGAAAAACAACTACCTAGAAGTCCCTGAAACCATTTCCTACATTTACCAGTCACCAAACCACCATTCTCCATATCTCCTTCAAGCCCTAACTCAGCCTTCAATCATTTCCTTATGTTTTACAAAATGTCTAAATTTTAGGGAAAATGATAACAAACTATTGTATCGGCATTCTTCATCATAACTTTGCTTATTTTGCATGAATTTAATAAAACATCATAATGACCAATGCTTTATGTTGGTCTAAACCTCAAGTTCACTAGATGTTAAGTCAAGGTCCCATAAATTAATGTTGTCTCAATAATTTAACAATGCTAAATTTTCATAGTCACGAAATATCAAACCAATGATGTCTCATGCCTTTCATAAATGTACCAAGGTAAAGAACCCAAACTTGATATCAATGCACACCAAGGCAACAATATCTTATACCCTGCAAATATGCATGAAGATGCTTGTCATTTTGACATCAATTCCAAACTAACCAGGCAATGTCAAAGAGGTCAACAGGAGATATATGCTCTACTATGATCCTTCAATGTTATATATTCACTTTTCAAAATTTTCTAACCATTACAAGGGTATCAAAACTTTACTAAGCTTAATAGGCATATTCCTAGTTCAATGTTCATGGCATGAGCTCTAGAAAGTAAGAAAGTTTATTATTAAGTCATTGAGGGTCTAAAAATGGAGAATTTATCCACTTACAAACCTTATTTAGAGGAATTTGGAATTGTAAGAACGTCTTTATAAAATTACAATTTCCACCAAATTCACTCCCAAGGCTACAAATCAACTATATTCTTAGAATTTTTTTTTGGAAGTGAAATCTAGGCCTTACTAAGCTATAATATATATTTTAAATTGATTGTATTTCATTTGTGTGATCTATTATAAAATTAATTATTCCATAAATATTTACCCTAAGGTTACAAATCACCCAAAAAAATAAATATTTTTCTAGGAAGTTAGATCTAGACTTTGTTACTTGTTACCAAAGTAAATTTAGATTGGTTGGATTTATTTTTTATATTTATCACAAAACCATTTTATCAGACCATGGTGGTGGATTCAACAAGAGGAAATGGAAGAAATATCATCACTCTTGGAAGGAATCCTTACAAAAAGGATTCATTAGTAGAGGAGAGGGATACCATAACGATGCATTATGTAAGGGTAGAGATCAATAAGATAAAGGATGAAGACTTAAGAAAGATGGATGCAAATATAGAAGATCTCAAAACAATTATTAGATGAATAGTGTCTAGCAAATGTTCTATAGATTTTTGATGCATGGATCTTCACAACAATACTTGTGAAGAAGAAGAAAAAGAAGAATAAGTAGCAAAAGGAAAATAATAATATGGAGGAGAAGAAGAAGAAAGAAAAAGAAGAGTAAGAATATGATGATGATTTTATGCAAAATGTGTTGGGAGCTAGTCAGCGCTCCCCTCATGATTCGTGACATAGACTAACTACCTCCCATGGATCCATTAACTCTAGAGGTTGTATTGGGAATTAACAGGTCAACCTTTTGGTGCAACGATAACTGTGGGGCCAACAATTGGTATCAGATCCAAAGGTGTTGGGTTCAAACCCCCTCAACTTGTGTTGAGGGGGAGATTGTTGGCAATTGGTCAGTGCTCCCCTCAAGATTTGTGACATGGACTAACCACCTCTCGTGGATCTGTTAACTCTAGATGTTGTATCATACATTAACAGGTCAACCTTTTGGTGCAACGGTAATCGTGGGGCCAACAAAATCATCCATATTAATCAATATTGAGGATAATGTTTCTTTGAATCTAAGGGGATGCTACACCCTTAATCCTATAGGTGTATAGGAATCTTATAAGTAGTTATATCTTATGGCTATGTAACTCTTAACTAATTTTTAGAATCATCAAAATAGCATTATATGGGTAGTTAAGTTATCATAGGTGGCATCCAAGTCATAAATATGGTATATATGAGGTAGAGGTTAGTTATTATCATCTCAAAATTGAGTATTGTGTTCTTATTCAAAACTAGGGGAGGTATCCCCCTTGAAGTGGATTAGGAGGTTTCCCCCTCAAAGTAGCATAGTATTATCAATTATTTGTAACATATTTCCTATTATATTCTTCTATTGTACAAGTTATTCCATTACAACCTTTTTATCATTATTGTGTTCATTGAAATCTCTTCAAACAAGAAATAAATTGGCCCTTGAAGTGATCCTAGGGTTTCTCCTCTCCAATCTTTCCTTGGTTTATTTCTTTATTTCCTCCATTTTAGGATCCATGGACCTTTTTTATTTATTCTTAGAGTCTTTGGATCATTAAGAGATCCATCACTTGTGATATCCATCAATAGTTAGAGATAGATAAAATTGTTGACCATATTGATTTAAAGGACTATCAACCATATTACTTGACTTGCTAGGGATTATAGCACAACTATGATCCCCTCTTGATTTTATCCTTGTTGTACTAATAATTATCCTAAAGGAAACCTTAACAACCTCACTACATAACATTGAAATTTGAATTAGAAATTTGGCAACACTTTCCTTGTCCTTTCACATACTCCTTTTTTTCTTTTGAAATGATACTATAAAATTGTCATTCCTCCAAATTAATCATCTTCACACTATCCATAATTTTGGATCGTCATTTTAAAATACATCAATGAGAAAAATTAACACCCCAACCATGATGTGGCTAACCTAACCTATAATAAATATGTAAACACCTAAAATATGGCCTTACCCAATCACACCTAATTTTATCCTACCTTAAGCCTTTAATTAAATAAATATTTATTTATTTAATTATTCCCATCCTTTCCAATCTTTATCCTAATCCTTTAATTAAATAAATATTTATCATTTATTTAATTATTTTCCCTTCACATGATCCCATTAATTAAATATTTTTTTAATTTAACTAATTAATTACCATGTATGTTGTATCCTTGTCTTAGCCATTTATCTTGTTCACATGGATCGTAATCTAAATCTCTCATCATGTGACAAGTGTCCCCTTAACATGTCTAACTAACTCCTTGTCTAGATTCATTGAACCTGGACACTTTCCAAAATTTAAACTAACTTTTCATCTTATCCATTGATCTCATATAATCCTCTTAATCCTGGCCATTCCCATAAGGATTTATTGTCCTTTATCCCAATCCTAATCCTCATTCAATCTTAGCCATCCATTATCAATCATTTATAACCATTGATTTTTCCACTTAAAGACTCTATTTCTAGAGGATCTCATCTTAATTTTCATATCTAGAATCTACTATCACACCTACATGCTTCCATTTTGATCTCTCATTATCAAATCATATCAAGGTTATGCTATAGCATTGAGAAATCCACATTATCAATATGAAAGATAAAATCAAATAGAATAAGGGTGCACTCCATTTTCACTCATCAAGGAGTGAAGCAAAGATTCTAGGTGAAGGTATTATTCTTTGCATTGCTTTATCTTCATTTTTGTTTACCTTCAATTTTTTGCTCATCTTCATTTTGGTGTGCACTCAATGGGACCCACGTCCCTTTTAAACCTTTTTTGGTAAAATTTTCATGATTTTTTGTGATATAGAAATAGTTTTAGGTCCTAGACTATGAAGTGGCACATTTGGTTCACAAAAATTTCCCTCTATAGCATGGAGATGTGCCTTTGTTTCACATAAAGGAGCCTCTTCTATGTGAAGTGCTTTCATCACCTAGAATTGTGCTTTTTTTTTTGTTCTTTGGATTTGATCATTTTGAGCTTGTTTTAGGGTTTTATTGACCTTTAAGACCTTGTTTTGTAGGATATCATTATTCTAATACTCTATTTTTGTATTTTGTTTCATTATTTTCTTACAAAAATTAGGGTTTCTAGATTTTCTCATTGAAGCTAGGGTTTCTTGTAAGCTTTCTAAGAGATTAATGGTTGCATCATCTTGAGATATTTTTGAACATATAACCAACATATTTTGGAAATATCTCTAATAATATCCACACATATAATAATGGAAATAATATAATATATAATATAGATCTCACACAACACAAGAGATGTTTGTGGGCCAATATGTCCTAATATCCAATATATGCAGAAATAGAGTAAATCATTAAGGTAGGGTAACACAATACAATACTCCTTATGGAAGAATCCACTCCATGATATATCTCCAAGATATCCCAAATATAGTATCATACTTCACACATCTCTTACAATGATAATTTCCTCCTTTGTATAGACCTAATAATTTAATGGAGGGGTAATCTTAATGAAGGCCTACTCAACTCCTGATATAATTAATTAGATAATTTATTCACATGACCCAATATAACTATCTTAAGTTATGTGTGCCACATGTTAACATATCCATCCACTTAAATACATTATAATATCATATCCCTAGGTACATAACATGTCATCCCTCCTTGAAATGTTTCATCTCCAAAACATGAGAAGAAGCCAAATAGTGTGATTGTTGCAAGCTATTATAAGTATGATGCCATGACTAATCATCCAACCATCCATAGTTCATCCTTATGTATTTTCTTGACAATTCCTAGATCTCATCCTTGAGCTATATTTTTTTTCTCCCATTTGATTTCATTCCTTATCATAGTAAGTCCTCCTCTGCTTCCATATGAGTAGCCAAATGTACTTCTATCATAGCACTGGTTCTTTTAATTTTTCCTTTGATTCCATGTAGGTCCACAATAATTTCCTTATCAATTCCATATAATATCATGTATCCATGATGGTTTCCTCCATGATTCTTGCCTCTCAAAATGATATGGATGTCTATATATTGCACCCTTTGCTATCATTTGTTGTCTCATTTTTTTGAACATCTTGATCCTCTTGTTGCAAGAATGAAAATAATGAAGGTGTTGCCATTGATGTCAACTGGTTGTTGTTGTCATTTATGTCATGATTTCAGGTTATTGGCTACTCATGTCAAGGATATTGAGAAAATTGTATTGAAGAAAGGTTGCAGGTGTTCAGTGGTTGCTCCAAGTTTTTCTCCAGGATTTCCTCCTATGTTTGTGTGGTTCAGATATGTTGATCATGGTTGTTGGAAGCTGTTATATCCAAATTTTTGGTTGTTGATTCATTGTACAGTATGATTTATGTTCACCAGTTGTGAACTATCATTTTATGTGTTTCTGGCTAAGGTTCGGGAGAAATTTTGTTAGTTTAGATTTCTCTTTGGTAGAGTCTTTCGACTTGTAGTTCTAGAGTTAAGTTGATATGATCACGATGAAGCTAATTTCGGTATCTATAATTTTCATGCTTAATTGTTCTATGTGGTTTACACTGGTCTGGCTGACCTTGTGTTGAATGCTATCTTTGGAGTTGACGAAGCATGTTGGATCTATTTGGGTCTTTATCAAGCGTGTGTTTGGGTTGCCCTCATTCTAATTCTACCCTAGGATTTTTTGGCATCGACCTAATTTTAATTTTAATGTTGTATGGCCAACTTTGGATATGTTTCAAAGTTTAAGATGGTATAAATACAAGATGAGTTAGCGGTGAAAGAAAGAAAAAAGAGATAAGTTCAAATAAATAGAGAAAATAGATGTGAGATTGGTGTGAATTAGTGAGTATGTGTGATGGTTTTTCGTTTCTACACTCTCACTTAATGTTTAATCATTTAAGTAGTGTTAAGAATTAGTTTCAGTGAATGAATTAAGGTTTAAATTTGTGACAACTGATTCACCCCTCCTCTCAATTGTCTAGCTCAACAATTGGTATCAGAGCTTGGTTCCTTGGAGAAGAGCTTAATCGCTTAAGGAAGGTCTGAGATGGCTAGAAAAGTTATGATTATCTGAGGTTCAATGGGACTAATTATGCTATCTAGAAAATATTGATGGAAGAATATCTAGAGTATTGTGGATATGATGTGGAGAAAGCTTACAAGAATCCTTACACTCCTCCTGCTAATGGTTTGAGTACGGATGATGAGATCAAAGCACATGAAATGAACAATAAGGCACATTCTGAGTTGATTAAGGTTCAAAATTTGAAGACTGCTAAGGAGGTCTAGGATGCTTTGGAAAGAGCACATGAAGGTGATGAAATAGTTAAAGAAGCAAAATTACAAAATTTGGAAACACATAATTTTGAGCTCCTACATATTTTTGAAGATGAAAATGTTAAAGTTTATGTACAAAGATTGGATGAGATAGTAGCTGGAATGCGAGGACTTGGTGCTACTGTAGATGAAACTAGGATTGTAAAGAAGATTATCAGAACTCTCCCTAATGCTTACAACAAAAAGGTGTGTGATATTGAACAAAGTATAGATTATAAGACCTACACTAAAGATTTGTTGTTGGGATCTCTGACATCTTATGAGATGAGGAAGCCGAATTTGAGAAATGGATTCAAATCAGAGACTACTTTTAAGGCTACAAAAGTTGAAGATCTGGATGAAGTTGAAGCTAACTTTGTGAGAAGGATGAGGAAAGGCTCTGACAAGTATGAAGGTAAGTTACCCTTTAAATGCTTTAGTTGAGGAGAAATAGGTCATTATGCTGCAAAGTGTCTAAAAAGAGCTAAGAGGAATAAACAAATATATGAGAAAGAAAAGAAAGGTAAGAATATCGATAGAGCATATTATGTGAATGAGAATGCTAGTATATCTGATGAGGGTTCTAATTATGAATATCCTAATGACAATGAATGCTTGTTCTTGGATATAAAGGATGAACCTACTTCTGCTAATTCTAAAAAATAGGTGAAGGAATGCCCTCCGGAGAAAGGGAAAAATGAAGGTATTGTAATCTCTGCCCTACATGCTAAATAGAAAGAGAAATATTAGGTTGTTGACAATGGTTTTTCACATCACATGACTATTGATAAGAGTAAGTTTTTTAAACTTGAAAAATATGATGGAGCCTTGGTTATGTTTGAAGATGATACTGGTGCTAAAATTTGTGGGATAATTTTAGTAAGTTTTGATGGCAAGCATAATAATAATGATGTCTACTATGTTAAGGGTTTAAGGAATAATATTTTGAGTGTTGGATAGATGTGCAATAAAGGATATAATCTTGTATTTGGGGATAAGAGATGTGAGATCTGGAAAGGATCCCGAACAATGATTTTTGCAGGAAAGAAATATGAAGGAAATATCTATCGACTTAAGGGTGTTGATGGACGATACTTTATGACTCAAATTAATGACAACTAGTTGTGGCATAAAATAATGTGTCACATGGATTTTGATAACTTGGCGAGGATTAGTGTAGTTCAGGACGTGAGATATTTACCAAGGATTACAAAGCTTGTTAATGCTATTTGCAGGAATTGTCAGTTTGGAAAGCAAGCTAGAAGCCATTATAAATCAAAGGAACAATCTACTACTAGACTACTAGATTTAATTCATGCATATCTTTATGGTCCTACAAGAGTGAGAATTCTACAAGGTGAAAGGTACTTTATGCTTTTGATTGATTATTATTCTAGATATACATGGGGTACATTTCTTAGAGAGAAATAAGATGCATTAGATAGATTCAAGACATTCAAAGCTATGGTTGAAAATGAAGTGAATTTGAGGATAAAATGATTAAGGTCTGACATAGGTGGAGAATTCACCTCCCATGAGTTTAATATGTTTTGTGAAGTGCATGGAATAAAAATATAGTTATTTTCTTCAAGAAATCCTTAGCAGAATGGAGTTGTTGAAAGAAAGAACAGAACAGTTCAAGAAGCCGCTAGATCAATGATTATTGAGGTTGGTTTACCGGAAGTGTACCGGAGAGAAGCTATTGATATTATTTTTTATGTATTCAATCAAGTTTAAGCAAGAGAAAATAGTACAAAGACCCCCTATGAGCTATAGTGTGGAAGAATTCCTACTGTTAAGTATTTCAAGGTATTTGGAAGCAAATGTTATATCAAAAGAGATGAAGAAACTTTAGGAAAGTTTGATACAAGAAGTGATGAAGTCATTTTTCTCGGATATTCTACTAAAAGCAAAGCATACATAAGTTTCAATAAAAGACTGAGAAATATTGTAGAAAGTGCAAATGTCAAGGCTGATGAAACAATGAAGAATTCGATTGATATTGATGGTTATGTATCTGATGAACTCGATTGCATAAGAATTAAAGAAATTTTCGAAGAATAGGAAAAGAATGAGCAAGAAAAGTAGAATGAAGAAAATGAAAGAGAAGAAGAAGCTTTGGTGGTGTCCCCTAAGACACCTAGATATGTGCAGAAGAATCATTCAAAAAGTTGGATCATTGGAGATAAGACAAAAGGTGTATTGACAAGAAGCAGAGCTGCTACTAAAGTAAATATGTGTTTATTTTATGAGATTAAACTGAAGACTATGAGTGAAGCATGTAAGATAAAAATTGGATGGAAGCTATGAAAGAAGAAATTTTGCAGATTGAGAAGAATCAAACTTGGGAATTGGTCCCAAGACCGGCAGATTAAAAATGTTATTGGATCAAAGTGGGTATTCAGGAATAAGTTGAATGAGAATGGAGAAGTAGTTAGAAAGAAAGCAAGGCTTGTGTGTAAAGGTTACTCACAAGTAGAAGGCATATATTTTAAGGAGACTTTTTCTCTGGTGCCAAGAATGGAAGCTATAAGGATGTTCTTAGCATTTTCTGCTCATAAATATTTCAAGGTCTATCAGATGGATGTTAAGTTTGCATTTTTTCATGGTGAGCTAGAAGAAGAGGTCTACATGGAACAACCGGAAGGATTTCAATTGTTAGATCAACCAGATATGGTGTGAAGATTGAAGAAATATTTATATGGATTGAAGTAAGCTCCTAGAGCTTGGTATGCAAGGTTAGATAGGTATTTGATTCAGCAAGGTTTCAACAAAGGTACGACAGGTAGTAATCTACATTTTAAAACTGAAAATGAAAAAATCTTGATTGTGGTTGTATATGTCAATGACATTATTTTTGGAAGAAATGAAACTATGTAAAGTTGTTTGTAAAATAGATGCAAAAATAATTTGAAATGTCTATGTTTGAAGAGATGAATTTCTTTCTTGGGCTACAAATTAATCAAACAAAGAAAGGAATTTTTATTTCACAGTCTAAGTGTGTGAAAGAGATGTTGAATAAGTTTGATATGGATGGCTCCAAACTGGTATTTACTCCTATGGTGAGTGGTTGTAAATTGGTTAAAGATGATGATTCACCTAATGCTAATCAAAGAAAGTATAGATCTATGATTGTTGGACTATTGTATTTCACTGCTACTAGACCAAAAATTATGCATGTTGTCTATCTTGTGGCTAGATTTCAAGAAGATCATAAGGAAACACATGTTGTTGTAGTTAAAGGAATATTCAGATATTTGAATGGCACTATGGATTATGGGTTATGGTATCCTATGGATACTAACTTTACACTAAGTGCTTATATAGATGTAGATTGGGTTGGATGTGTAGATGATAGAAAGAGTACAAGTGGTGGTGCATTCTTTCTTGGTTGCAGATTGGTGGCATAGTTGAGTAAAAAGAAAGATTTAGTTTCCTTGTCTACTGCTAAAGCTGAGTATATTGTTGATGCATCTTGTTGTACACAAGTTCTATGGATGAAATAGACATTGAAAGATATCACAGTGGTGTATGATGATCCTATTTCTATCTTTTGTGATAACACAAGTGAAATTAACATTTCAAAGAATCTAGTGATGCACTTGAGGACAAAGCATATATCTATCAGGTATCATTTCTAGAGAGAGAAGGTTGTAGGGAATGAAGTAAAGCTTGAGCATGTTCCAATGAAGGATCAATTGCTAATATATTTGTGAAGGATCTTCCTAAAGATACTTTTGAGTATCTCGGGGAGAAGTTAGGGGTCAATTCCCCTCCTTTCTTGAACTAGATGCACATATGGAGATGCATCAATCTGGTGGATCTATGGATCTATCTTCTTCTGGACTGATGTTTTGGTGGCTACCTCTCAGGGGGAGCAAGTAGAGTCATGTGTTATCATTGTGAGTATTTTGTTTTCTATGTCAAAGGGGAAATCAATGTAAAATATATTTTTCCTTTGTCATTGATGTCAAAGGGGGAGAGAAATAATGTGAAAAAGAGAAAATAAAGAATATGAAAAAGAGAAGAGGAAGAATGTGAAAAATATTATCTTCTAAGGGGGAGAAACAAAAAGAAAAATCTTAAATGTATTCAGAGCTAGTGTGTTGTCTTTGATGGTTTTCCACATCATGTGTTGCCATCAATGACAAAGGGGGAGATTGTTGCAAGAACGAAGGTGTTGTCATTGATGTCAATTGGTCAATTGGTTATCAATTTGTTGATGTTTCCATTGATGTCATGATTATAGGTTATTGGTTTTTCATGTTGAGGATATTTAGAAAATTGTATTGAAGAAAGGTTGCAGGTGTTCATTGGTTGCTCCAGTTTTTGCTCTGAGATTTTCTCCTATGTTTGTGTTGTTCAAATATGTTGATCGTGGTTGTTGGAAGCTATTATATCTAGATTTTTGGCTATTGATTCATTGTACAGTGTGAGTTATGTTCACTAGTTGTGAACTATGGTTTTCTATGTTTCTAGTTGAGGTCTGGGAGAAATGTTGTTGGTTCATATTTCTCTTTGGTAAAGTCTTTTGACTTGCAGTTCTAGAGTTAAGTTGATATGATCATGATGAAGCTGATTATGGTAACTAGAAGGTTCATGCTTAATTGTTCTATGTGTTTTGCACTGGTTTGGCTGACCTTGTGTTGAAAACTATCTTTAGAGTTGATGAAGTGTGTTGGATCTATTTGGGTCCTTACCAAGCATGTGTTTGGGTCACCCTCATTCTAATTCCACCCTAAGATATTTTGGCACCAACCTAATTTGAATTTAATGTTGGATGGACAACTTTGGATATGTTTCAAAGTTGAAGATGGTATAAATGTAGGATGAGTTAGTGGTGAAAGAAAGAACAAAGAGATAAGTGCAAATAAATAGAGCAGATAGATGTGATATTGATGTGAATCCGTGAGTATGTGTGATATTTTTCAGTTTTTGCACTTGCACTTAATGTTTAATCATTTAAGCAGTGTTAAGAATTAATTCTAGGTGAATGAATTAAGGTTTAAATTTGTGACAACTGGTTCACCCCCCCTCTCAGTTGTCTAGTTCAACACCTCTTTCTTTTCCTCCAATTCATTGTTACAATCTTTATGAGATTATTGATTTTTCTCTTCCTTGACTTTCCTTTGGACTTTTGTATGTGTAATATCTTATAATGTAATATTTTTCCTTCTATACCAAATCTTTATGAACTTCTTTTACACATTGATATTTATTATATTAAAATATTCTAACCAAGGATAACCAAGAATAATGTCCAGCCCATCCATATCCAAAGCATGAAAGTTTGAATGTAAAATATATTTATCCATAGAGAACTTTAAATCTTTAAAAAATTTAATATCCATACCTAATATTTGGATTTCCTTGATTTTATTTGCTTGTACATGTAGCTTCTTGGCTAATTCTATGTTGACGAAGTTATAACTACTGCTAGGATTTATAGATACAATAACATTTTCCTTTTGAATTTTCACCCATGAAATTGATAGATTAAATCTTCCTTCCTTGGAGTTAAAGTGAATATACTAATATCATCTCCTTGTTATTCAAATTTTTCTCCTTCTCTTTCTCCTTTTATTTCTCCTTCGTCATCTTCTTTTTCTTCTTCCTCCTCATCTTCTTAATTTTCTTTCTCCTCTTCTTCCTTTTCTTCTTTATTTTCCTCCCCCTCTTCTCCCTTTTCTTTATTTTCTTCCTCTTCTTCTTCCTCTTCTTCTTTATTTTCTTCATCCTCTTCTTTCTCTTCTTTTGGAGCCCATCTATCTAATAAAGCTTGTTCTAGTTCATCCAAGGAAGAAATATCCTCAAACATTGTCATAAACATTGCCTAGCTTCACCATTTAAAGATAATGAAAAACATAATTTCCATAATATAATTTTACCATGAGATATTTTATATTTCTACCACCATTCTAATGCATCTCCACTTTCATCAAAAGTAGGAATTTCCATTGAAACCAAGGTTTAAGAAAAAATAATTTCAATAAATAACCTTTTATCAAATTCAATTGACTCAACTTGTATCTGATCAATACATGATGAATTCAATATTGAATTAAAAATTAAATTAGTAGACCCTTAATTATTTCTGATTATCTTTCTAAAAATGTCATAAAAATACCTTGATTTGTAGCCTAGAAGATGAATTTATGAAAAACCATAAAATTTAAATTAACCATAAAATATTGATGAAGAAACCTAATTTTGGATTGTATATTACTTATATAATCCTCCAACTTCAATAAAAAATTGTTGAAAATTTTGTATCCATTTGGAAATTATAGGTGAATCTTCAAAAACTAGGGTTTCATCCACTTTTTCCCAAATCGATCTCTGATACCAAATTGATAAGATCCAAACATATAATAATGGAAATAGTATAATGTATAATATAGATCTCACACAATACAAGAGATGTTTGTTGGCCAATATATCCATAAATAGAGTAAACCCTTGAGGTAGGGTAACACCATACAATACTCCTTATGGAAGAAGCTACTCCATACTATATCTAAGCCAAGAGATCCCAAATACAATAGCATACTTCACACATCTCTTACAATGATAATCAGCTCCTTTATATAGACCTCCTCATAATAATAGAATGAAGGGGTAATCCTAATAAAGGCCTACTCAACTCCTAATATAATTAATTAGAAAAATTATTCACATGACCCAGTGTAACTATCTATTGAGTAGGAAAAGTGATCCTAGATCCAATTAGATTAACTAGGATCTCTCCTCTTCACTTGACTCCACATTCAAACATAAACCAACTAAGATTTTATGATTGACTCATTTCCACAAGGGAGAGCTAACATCCTAGGGTTTATGGTGTCTTGAGTTATGAGGATGATAAATTTGATGTGTGTTTTAGCAAGCCTATTTGACATATAACCCTAGATCTCAAAATATAATTTATCACATGGACAAAGTTGAAATTCCAGAAACAGAAAGAAGATCTAAGGAGGGCAGAGTATTGTGCACCTATGACATAAATCTAAGGTTGAAATAGTAGGTATAGAGCATGGGTCACCCCAGACTGGTCTCTTATTTTTTCAAATCTATAAAGCTTGAACTATAGGTTATGGTCTGCACTATGTTTTTTGGAATTGTCTTCTGCTAAAACTCCTAGATCTGACCTAATTCAAACCCATTTTTGGTATTTCTACCTCCACATACAACAAATTATGATGATCAAGAGGGAATACCCTAGGTTAGGAAGAGGCAAAAATAACAATAATTGACTAAAATGATAATGTTACCTCGATGTGAAACCCTTGATGAAGTAATGTCACACAAGTTGCCATAAAATTTTATTGATGGATACCTTGAATGCTTGATAGACCTACAAAAGATTAGTTCCCAAAACATAATAGATTGTTGCAACTAGAATGTAGAGGATAACTTAATACATCTTCATAATTTCACATGATTGATCATAATGAATTTTTGCATATAAATTGCTTCATTCTTCTTAATGTCTTGCAAGCTTGAACTTAATTGATGAAAGTGTTGTAATAATGTTGCTAATTTTTCCCTTGAATTTCCTTGACCAATTTTAGGATCTCCAATTTTCTCAATAGATTTCTAGGATCTCTTCTAGGATTTCAAATGATAAAATAATTAGTATTATATGCAATTTTTCTAATTTCCTGAAAATCAAATATTGATGGCCGAAAAATGAAATTAGAAACTCAAATAACAAAATATCGACACCAACATATTTAAACTAGATCCAAAATGTGTTGGTGTATGGTGTGGGGCTCCCTAGACTAGACCCATCCTTTTAGGGGCCTAAAGTGTCAAGGGAAAATATTAAATATTTATTTTCATTTCCCTTGTTTGATTTTCTAAAGATGTTTATAAAATGGGTAATTAAATACATAATTAGGTCCAAGAACATAGGGGGGAGCTAAACCTAGTGTGAAATTGTCAAGAGTGACAATTTTTGATGCTACACTATCTTAAGGGATGTGTGTCACAAGTTAGAATCTCCATCCACCTAAATACATTATAATATAATATCCCTAGGTATATAAAATCTATGTGTTTTCTAGTGTCTCATAGCTTTATCTTGCAAGTTTCCCAATTAGGTTCGTGAAAAACTTGATTTTTCAGGTCTCGAAGCTCATTTTAAGGCCCTATTTATGAAATTATGTTTTTGTTAGGTAATGCTACACTTTTGTTTCAATTTTCAATTTATAGGGTTTTTGAGATATTTTTCTCGTCTAACAATCATTTTTTAGCAACTAACAAGTGGTGCAACTATACAACGTATATCAAATATCATTATCATTAATATTACTATGGTTTTATGTAGATTCGATGGTTCAAGGCTTTATTTCTAACTAACATAGGCATCTAAAGTAGTTTAGTAGGTTAATGAATATTTTTTATCATGTTTGGAAGGGTGTGTAGACATATGCTCTCTCCTTGCACTTAGTGTGACCTTGGAGATCAAAAATATCAGATTTATTTATTTATTATATATTCTAAGTGTTATCCCAAGGCTTACTGGTTTGTGTGTATGCTCTCCTTGTGCTCTTTAAATGATCTTGGGTGATCAAAAACACCTAGTATAGTCTTTCCCATTTAGAGGCCTACTTTGGGATTTGATCACCTCAAGGATGAGCTCCACTATATTTTCTAGTAGGGTATACAAAGTGGGGGAGAAAAATATTTACCTTAAAGTGTGGCTAGCATCATTCAAACCAAGTTGCAAGACCCTTGGTCTATCAAGACTTGTTTGGTGATGAGATAAAGAGATACCTTAATGATCTTGGTCACTATCAGATGAGCTCATTGTTCACAAATCCACTAAGAACCTTATATTTAGAAGCATTTAAGACCTTTCAGTCATTTCTTAGTGTGGTGTGGGGTACAATATCATGCCTAAAGTTACTCACCATGTATCTCCTTCATAGAGGTAAAGGCTATTTGGGCAAGCTCTTAGTATCTCCAAGGAAAGAGAAAAGGTGAACTCATGTGCCACTAGATATCTAGCTACCAACTCTTTAAAGAGAGGTGTCTCACACAAATATTGAGATATTAGCCTTTGGTTGGTGGGACCATATTCAATTTTAGACACATACTTCACTAAATATAGGATTGTTCTATTGTTCTTAGCATGTTTTCAAATGAAAAAATAGTGAATCCACTTATCCTTATCACCTTGAATTCAAGTCAGCCAATGTATCTTCTTGTTTTATTGTCTCTTTCCAAAAAACATCAAAAACCATCTTAGACTATCAAACTATGCTTTTATTTTATCCCTTAGTAATTTTGCATCATTTTGAGGTGTATTTGCATAGTTTTCTATAAAATTGCACCTCTATTTCACAAAAATATAGCTCTGCACAATTTTTTGTGAAACTATGCCTCTATTTCACATAAAGGGTATTTGTTTCATAGAGTGGCACCTTTATTCCCTGAAGCTGCACCTTTAAAAATCACTATCATTTGACCACTTTGGGCCTTCAATCTATGAGATTGACCTTTACAAACCTAGAGCATACCTAGGAGATCCATCCTCAACCATCATTTCACTTGAAACATTAACCATATTCATCATATTCATCCAAAACCCTCCATATTTCCCTCATTTCATCATTTTCATCCTCTATCATAACCTAAGAATTGTTAGAAATATGAAATAGATTGAATAACCCAAGGAAATTTTTAAGAGAAAATCAAACTTACATAAACTAGAATAACATAAAGAATGCAAACTAGAACTTTGAGAGATTATGCAATGTCAGGATGACAGAATTGCATTAAGAGCTTCCAAGATGAAAAATACAAGCTAGGTAGTTAGTTTATATAGAACTAAGGAGAGGATGGATGTGGAAAACCAACCAATGAGAATTGACCACCAATAACCACCAACATTCAATAAAGTGATGAAAAAGTAAATACTCCACCCTTAAAATGTGGGCACTTTATCTCCTAGTTATTAAATTATTAATTCACTTTATTATCCTAATCAAGCTTAATAAATGTGTAGGAAAAACCTATAACTAAGGGAAAATTAAATATCCCACTAGGAAAATAAAAACCTACACTAACACCCCCCTTAAGCACAACTTAGGAGGATGTAAAAGAGGATGGGTCTCGGTAAATGAGGCCATGTTAGGTACCCATGTACATATCAAATTCCCCCTAAAAGAAGAATCCCCCCACAAATAGAGAGAATGCACCCAAAATTAGAGAGAGAAGAAGAGAAGGAAAAAGTAGCCCCCCAAAGAGATCCGGTTGTAGATGCTCAAAATTGGATGCAGAAGATGCGCAAGACAAGGTACAAAAAAATCCACTTTATTTGTCATTTTTTTCAAATTTTTAAGCTTTTTATTCTCCCTAAGCAACGTTGGCATCAAACCAATGTGAAGGAATTCAGATGGTGCATTATCATCAGCATCCTTCGATCACGTTGGCATCCATCCCATGTGTTTTCATCAAGCGTCATTTTTCTTGAATGCCATCATGTCATGCAGACATCTACATGGTGCACATAAGTCTTAGAGATTAACATAAGAAAGTTTTAATGTAGACTTAGAATTTTTTTTGCATGATGTAGAATGTGTTGATGTGGTATTTTGTGTTTTTAGAAAAGTGTCCCAAGATCTGTGAGCATGCTAGTGGATTGATATTATCATTGTTGTGTGGCCACAGCAATGAGATCCATCCTGATGATCAAGACTTGCTACGACAGGTCAGTTTCTAGTGGATTTACACTATGCCAAAGATCAGATACCACACATCGATGTTGATGGTGCTCATGGAGCATTGGGATGTTGATACATCAACTTTCCATCTGCCAATGGGTGAGATGACCGAACCACCCTTGATGAAATCTACCACATCATAGGCCTACCATCCAAGGAGAGCAGGTATCCTATGAAGAGGGAAAGACAGCATAGGAAACCTAGGTTGTGCAGTAGTACTACCTCGAGTAGGTCATTTGAAGGAGACATTCAAGCATATATACATATGTTGGATTGAGTAGGGGAAGGTGGCGATGCCACTCATATGATGAGTCATGATGGATGGATGGGGCTCACACCTTCATGGGGGCCTCATCCATTGCATCCATACTATGGAGGAGAGGAGCACAGTTTTTGCCTAGGGTAGGAGTATGCTAGTCAATCTCTACTATGACCTCGAGTGATATGTACATTATGAGTACCATAGCCTCATCTTCTACATTCTACTATAGGTGTGGGTGTTTGAGAATATCTACTATACTAGGCTAGTCAGCTTTCCCCTCGTCCTAGCACATGGTACACCCATGGCGCATGCATACCCCTTGGTGCATGATTAGTGATATCATGACTTACAATTTTGGTAGTTACAGATGGATTCTTTGAGGGTGTGCAACATTAGATGGCACCTATGTAGGCAGATGAGGTTTTGGTCGACTAATAGGAGGAATTTGTGCAAGACACAGCATAATCAACTCCTAGAAAGTCAATCAAACCATATTATTATACCTTATTACTGGCATCAAGTGGCTCAATAGTTTGGGCAAGTGCAAACTATTCCCCTAGTGGCTTTGATGTACATATGGTCTCATAGGAGTGAAACCTCAATAGGAGACTGACCTTGTCCTATGATCATGGGCATTTCATAGTCAATAATGATGGATTGGATTATGATGATTAGCCCCCAATCCTCCCCAACAATGATTTCGGTGTCGGTGGGCAATGACAGGCTCAACCCTAATTTTCCCAACAAGCACCCCACTAGGTGATGATGGTGCAAAAGGGATAAGAGGTGAGGATCTCGGTGGCAATGGCGAGGAGAGAAAGGTGGAGGAAAGCAAAGCTCTAGAGAGGTCAAGGCAGTGGCAACAGGTGTCATCACCCCCAAGCGTAGTCCTCATATCATTGGCTCCACCTATGATCCAAGCGGTTGCACCCCCTTCAACAACAACATCATAGTCGAGTGTAGCACCCCCTAATCCACATTGGTAGGCTAGGGATCTAGGTATGAGTGTGACCTATGTTATTTCATTTTAGTTATTTCATGTTAGATTAGTCATATATATAAATGTTTTAATATGATATGGTACTATTATCAGCCACTATCTTTGTGGTTCTAGTGGACACACATGAGTGGATTTCCTTCATTGAGTGATGCATATCAGAGGCAACTCCAACCATCTAGATCCAGGGGAAAATCCTCAACATGTACAAGCCACCATTAGTAGGGTCACATTCCCATCTATTTGAGCCTATAGTGTACCTAAGGAGGATGTACGAGGAGATGCGGGTGGAGGTTGTCCAAAGGACCATGAAGCTAACCACCATGATCGAGTAGTGAGATTAGTGGTCAGTAGAGCTCCTCACCACACTAACCAAGTGAGACCAGGTCATGACACAAACAGAGAGTGTCAAGAAGGCATGTGACATCCTGTAAAGCTAGGTTGATGACCTCAATAGGTAGGTATAGGTAGCGAAGATGATGCCCACTAGTCCTCAAGTGCAGCAGCTCCAGGAGGAGTTGTAGAAAGCTCATGAGTGGGAGGATTCACTGTAGGAGCATGTGGCACAACTTTGAGAGGACGCAAATAAGCTACAAGGAAAGATACAAGGACTATGAGCATAGACTACATCTGTGTCATGGTCACATTGGTTGCACTCTGTCGCATTGATCCAACACCCTCCTTTGCCATTGCCAACTCTAGAGGGCTTGAGGAGTCATGCACCTGGGGGCTAGAGGCCTGATTTTGTATATACCATATTTTTTTATATCATATCATTTTGGATATACAACATTTTTTGTTGTATAGAAACATACAAAAATACATACACCACATTTTGACAGAGTGGTGTGATATATGTACATGACATTTTTGACATATCTATATATAAGATTTTTGATCAGCACCATGGTGTTCTTATGTGCACTTTTCTTTCATGTATGATAATGTGATGGATTTATGTTT
>VDFB02026320.1:13438791-13528062 GCA_007258455.2 Sequoia sempervirens | reverse complement strand
AGAACCATTGTCTAAACCTATCAACAAAATGCACCTTCATAAGTATTATACTTGATTCTCAAAGTATCCCTTTAAAAAGTCAAAAAAAATTAAAAAAATTAAAAAAATAGTCACCCTGATAAAAACCTGGCAAACAAGCATCTTGGTGACAACAAAAAAATCAAAAAAATGGAAAAGAAATTTTAAAAAAAGGTAAAGAGAAATAATTTGTCCAAAAGTGAAAGCCAATTCAATGGTGCTTTGGATAAGTACCTTGGTGAAAACCTAGAAAATAGGTGTCATGTGTAGTCAATCTATGCTCCTTCATCTACTGTCACTCCATCTGGTCCTTCACTCTTCTTCTCACTCACTTGCACGTGTCATTCATCCATAATAAATTTTGTTATCCTTCCATGGCCTGGAAACCACTGACATTTAAGTATCCCGATCATCCTTTGCATTTGCCGCTACCCTTTGCGCATAATAAATTGGTCTCACACCTGACTGGGGGAAATTCATTGACTCATGTCTTCATTAGAAATAACACATGGTATTATCCTTTTTAAAATATCAAAAAAATCCAAAAAAAAAAATCAGAAAACATCAAAATCCAAAAAAAAATAGAAAAACCTTTGAAATCCAAAAACATCAAAAATCCCAAAAATAGAGTCTAAGTCCGGGTCTGAGTCAGTTTTTGTTAGTAGGGTCAAACTACATTATCTCTACACATTTTCTATGTAGGCAAGGCTCATCTTAAATGGGCCCCCGAGACATTAGGTCAGTCCTTTTAGCTTGTCCAAATAAAATCATGACTTCCTCTTTTTTCAAATAAGGAAAAGTCAAGTCGTGTTGAACTATGAGGTCTCTGTGCATTGCTACGTAGGCAAGGCCATCTGTCGATGAGCCCCCAAGGCCCCCTAGGTCAGTCTTTTAGGGTTCATCGAGTCAGTCAAAATAAATCAGACATAGTCAACCCAAACGCAACATCATCATCTGAACTTCAAACATAAACCCTAAATCAACAAACAAACATAATCAACAAAATCCTTCAATCAGTCAATACTCTTATTGTCAGCCAATCTATCAGATCATCAATCTTAGTAGAATGGGGCATTATTTCATTTGTCTCATTCGATCTTATCTCTTGTCTTTTATTAAGATGTGTTCTTCCTGAGATTAGACTCTATTAATTTGGTCATTCACCTTAAGCAGGATATGTCTTTCTTGCAGATATGTGTCTTGTCAACACTTACCACTTGGTCAACTTTATCATATGTGTCCCTTGCCCTAAAACAGTATGTTTCCTTCCTGCAGTTGGGTATCATCACATCACTTGGTCATATCAATCAATCTTTGTCAAACAAACGAACAATCTTGTCAACCTCGTCAATCTATTTTTCCTTAATCAGGATGTTCCCTTCCTGAAATTAGGCATTATCATTATCCATCAACTTGGTCAACTTTAACAATCAATCTTTGTCAAACAATCAATCAATCTTGTCATCTTGGTCAATCAATCTTGCCTTAATTAGGATGTGTCCTTCCTGAAGCTAGGTGCAGTCAATCAAATCAATTTATCAATCACTCCTCGTCAACTTATCAATCAATTTAATCATCTTGGTCAACTTAAACAATCACATCAAACAATCTTATCAATGTTATTGGTAAACACTATCTCTAATGGAAAACACTTTGTTGATTTGGATTTATCTTATCTTTTTTATTGATCTTCGATTCTGATTACTAGTCTCCTCAAGGATGTCCTATTAACGGATTTAGAGGGACGATGATGGATCATGGCTTCTTTTCTTTGTTTGTTTTTTGTGGTTTGTCTTGGCAAAAATACTGGGATAATTGGATCCTTAGTATGAGATGGGGCATTCCTTGTCTCTTGACTGCTTGTCTCTCCCAAATGGTCACCTTGCACACCTTGGTTTATGTCATACCATGGTGTTTGTAGTCCATTTGTGACATTTTGACACCCAATGATGATAAATATAAAAATGTAAGCATGAAAGTTAGTTCCCTTATCATTCCCTCTCTAACTTTCCATCTCCATCTCCCTCATCTTTTACACGCTAACATTCATCTTTTCCATCTCCTCTGCACTAACATTTCTTCTTTCCACATCCTGATAGGGTCCCATGACACACAAAAACATCTTGCATCCATAATCATGTTAGATTGCATCATAGAAATCACTATTATCATAATACATCATTTTTATACTAGGTCATATATATTTACATAAGAAAATGCCAAAAAAACACAAAATACACCCATATAGCATTCATATCTCATCATCATGTTAGCATCATTTGCATTATGCATTTCAACATAGTGTTACATCTCATATTGCATAGCATTGCATTCCATATCATGTTGCATCTTAAATCATAATCCATGTAACATTGCATCCTAACATATCATATTAAGCATCACATTGGCATTACACATTTTCTCGTCAAACATTTAACATTATCATACACGCATTTCCTCACATAAACATTGCACTGCATTTTACACATATTATATCACATCATCAGTATTAGGCCATATCACATTTACATACAATCATTACATTTCTATGTAAACATTACATTACATTAATAAATTTTTATATTACATTGCATTAGGTTATTTCCATTACATACATTGTCCACACATAGCATAATAAAAACATCCACAACCATAAATGCATAACGTCATTACATTACCGCATTATCAACATTGCATATAGATCATAAAGAGTACAAACATAATCATACACCATGATCATAAAGCATAGTAGGTCATCATCATAATCATAGCCTAAGCATCCATCACATAACATGTCATCATAAATGCATAAACACATCACAATGCATATCATCAAACACCGCCAAAAATCATATATATATATATATATCGCTCAAAAAAAAAGTGTCACAAACCAATGTCAAGATGTGTGTCTAATAACAGTGGAGCTCGTAGGATCAATAATAACATATTAGTGTCTAATATAGAAATAACAATAGTCTCTATCTCTAACTACCCTAATCACCTAGGGCATCCTCTCTACATGGTGCATCTCTAGCCATGTGCTCTATAGTAGGAGGCCTGTCATATGGAGTGACCCACCTAGCATCTAATGTCTCACCCTGGGACCTTCTCTGTGTTCGCCGGCTATGAGTCTTGTCATGCCCTTTGCCTCATGAGCTTCTCTCTATCTCAAAAAATGTGGTCTCCCTCCTCTCTGGAGGTACCACTCTATCATACAAGTCTTTGTAATACTAGCTACACTTGCTCGCCCTGGCATACTCTTGGGCAACCTCAACAACTGATCCACTGTAGGTAGCTGTGAACTCAATCATTCGTTGGTTGGTCTACTGCCAGTTGATGACTGCTAGATCCCTCTCTACCTAAAATGCATCTCTCTCAACCTTAAATCCATCCCTCTCCATGGTAACTATCCTCAACTTTTCCTCAAGGGTTTTCACTCAAACCTGCAGGGAAGCTATCCTCGGCTCTGGTGATCCCTCTCCACTCCTCACCTCCTCTTCCACCTCCTCATCCCCCATGATGATCCTCTCATGGAGGATCCACTCTGCCTCATCCATCTCGGCCTCCTCTCCCTCTTCCTATCCTACATCACCACCTCCATTTACCTCCATGGCCTCTAGCTGTGCAATCTCCATTGCAGGAACCTTTGCATGCTACTCCCTAGCCTGTACCAACACCTTTGTTGCTGCCCTGACCTCCGGTTGATCCTCCTCCATCTCTACCTCCTCCCAAATGGGTGGTAACTTCTAACCCTCTTGTCATCCTTTTTCCCTCCTCCTCACCCCCTCCTCCATCACCCCCATCATCCCCCCATCCTCCATCATCTCCCCGTCCTCTGTCTCATCTACCTCTCCCACCTCTATCGCCCCACCGGCCTCTCAAATCTTGATCCTGCGCTCTACTAGTGCTATTTGTTGTGGATCTGTAAGAGGAACTGGTCTATGAATCCACCACCAATCATCATACTCTAGTGTCATACCTGCATCAGCTTCCCCTCCTTTCCACTCCCAATCTAATGCTTTCATAGCATCGATCTCCTGCTCAATTGTAGTAATGATAATTTGTGGACCCAAAGGATGCACCTCACGGGAGGACCGCCCATACTCTGCTCTACCCATCGGAGCTCCCTTTCTCTCTCCAAACTATCTTTGCACCCTCTATGGGAGATACATCGTGATAATATGTTGTGACTGCATTGTGCGCCTGATCAGATACCTCAGCTGTTGACACAAAGGCAAGTGGTCATCCTCATCTATCCAAAGTTGGCAAGTCCTATATGGTCTCCAAATGAAACTTACCAATGTGTCAATGCCATGCCTCCAATATCCCACATCTCCCACATGTTTATGAGTCAATGCACCCTGATATAGATAAGAATATGGTGTGGTTCCCATTGCCTGTCGAACCACTAGTGGCTGAAACACTTCTATATGCTCCCATGCCCAAACTATCAGCAAGGTCACACCACAGCTCAAACTCTACCCCTCTCTATAGGAAATATCATGCAACTAAACATATAGTATAGCCAATAGACATGGCCCCCATGCATAGGAAATCCTATGTCAAACCATTGATCCCAACATCTATCCCCAACCCACTGGGAATCCATGACCCCTGTCGTCCAGAATCAAAACTCTTGCTATTAACATGCATAGAACACAATCAAATCAGTCGTACATCTCTGTCAGGGCCTCCCATCAGATCTCATACCCCTATATCTCAAGCTCGACATCATCCTTAGTATCATAGTACTCATGCAATGCATGTAGCCCCCACGCTGGGTCATATCATACTCGTGCACCACGAATGGGTAATCTCAATATCTTGTATACATCCTCTAGGGTGATTGTCGTCTCCCCTGTTGGTAAGTGGAAGTTGCTAGTCTCTGAGTGCCACAGCTCTGCTAATGTTGTCAGCATACCCCTGCTTTCCCTAATCGTGGGAATATATGTCACATAGAACAAACCGAGCTCCAACAACACATCCTTCTCATCATCATCTAACTACTCCCATAGTTGGAACACATCTGGCCTAGACTCCCATGTGTAAATAGGAGGAATATACACCTAAAATTGTCAAACAGTTTAACATCAATCTAAAACCTTCATTTGACCTATCGAACCCAAATTAACCAAGTCAAATTTTCCTAGTCTGGGGAAAAAAAATTATCAGGAAATTGCATCACAATTTTTACCACATGCGTCACATAAACTTATAACTAGCCCGCAACTGCAAATTCATCACACACCTAACACATGCATCGCTTTGGCTTGCATATGCATCACACAAAGTCATTTGTGTCCTTCCCATTGTGTCGTGTTGAGATGATTGTGGTGAACGCTTATCGAATGCATCAAATGTGATGACAAATATGTCACATGGTGTGCGATGCATTTTTTTGCTAAATTATTTCCTACACTAAATACATGAAAAAATGAAAAAATTTAAACATGGGTTCATAATACATATCGGGGTGAGCGCTCCCTCAGGTCAAAAAAAGGTACAGATCTGATATGCATGGTGGGAAGCCTCTGGAACTGGAGACATTTTAGCTTCCTAATCAATCTGAGCTCTCAAGATTTCTAAATTCAAAATGTGAAAATGACCCTTTTTCAAACTCAAATTGCCATTTATAGGTTCAAACTTAGGGTTTTTGACTTGCCTTGCCTTTTGGTCGCACTTTTTGACACCCCTAACCTTTAATTTGACCTCTTTTTTAATCTTGGACCTAATTCTATCTTCACTGTCGAATTCCTGGCCTTTCGTTTGTCTTATCAGGACAATTTTCCAAAATTTTGACAATCTCTAAAAATTTGTCAAATTTTCCCGAGGGGGCATACTTGTACCCTACTTTCACTGGGGCATCCTAGAGCATCTTTTGACTGAATTTCTTTGACACAACGGGATGAACTACATTATGTCAAAGAGGGGAAAATGTCCTAAGTCTACGAGCATCATTTTTCTTGGTCGTTGTCCACCAATAATTGAATAATTTTAATTATTCAATTATTTTTTATTGCATTCCTCTATTAATCAAATAATTTTTAATTATTTAATTAATTCACCTTCTAATCTCTATTATATCTTGATCAATTAAAATTATTTAATTGTGTCACTAATACCCCCTTTCCTTTGATAATTAAATAAATCATTATTTATTTAATTATTTATCCTTCATCATCTATCTATAGTTAGATAATAATTATTATTTGACCTTTTATTCTTCTATAATTATATAATTTTCAAAATTATTTAATTATGTATCATTCCTCTCTTTTGAATAAATAATTCAAATTAATTATCCATGTCTAATTTCTATCTCCCCATTTAATTAAATTGATTATTTTAATTAAATCTCCTTTTTCATTTTCTCCAAATAAATAATTTGAATAAATTATTGGCCACTTGTCCCTTTCCTTCATTTTTTAATAAATAATTTTAAAAAAATCATCTATGCACCTCTTCTAGTCAAAGATGCCCTGTCATTAATCCTTGACAGAGCCTTCATTGTTGTCATAGCCTTCATTGTTGTCATAGCCGTCAGGTGTCATAGCCACTGGCATCATACTTGTCATAATCCTTCCAAGAATGGCATATTCTTGGTGCATCCATTCTCGATCGACGATCTTGGCATCTTTCTAGAAGCTCAATCTGGACCGTTGATTCGAATAGTTGTTTATAAAAGCAGCCTTCCTCTCCCATTTTCAACTGAATAGCCATTTTGTCTCCAACTTTCTACTTACAATTTGTAGTTATTTGCATAAGTCTTCTTCAAAATTTGAGGGCAAAGTTTGCATAAGGAGAAATAGGAGAGACAAGAGAAATAATCAACCTAATGAGGAGTGTTTCATTTACTTTTTTTTAGTTTAATTCTCTCTTTTATTTGTATTCTCATGTTGGATTGGGTTTGTAGCTTAGAGGTGTTGGTTGTCACTTTATCTATGCTCTAGAGGAATTCTCTAACCCCATCTTATAGTTGATAGTCTAATCAAAAAGGCAACTGAATGGTTTAGGGGATTAGAGAGGGGTTGTATAACTGGCTAGGATGTTTTACACAATTTTTTTTTGCAACGGTTCCAAAATCCTATAGATTTTGTTGCTCCACTCAAAAGATTCTTCAAAATTATGAAGGATAAGCAGGAGCCTATGAGGGACTTCATTTATCAGTTCAATCAATCTCTTCAGTGGATTCCTACACTAGAGAAACTGAGCAAAATAATCTACTTTCATATCTTCACTATTACTCTTGATCATGATGTCCAACTCATGGTAAAAAGAGATAAAGTCTCTAGGATTGAACAATCCCAGATTGAAGCGATGAGCATTGAGAAAAACCTAATTATGGTGGGAAAATGGAAGTTTGACTGTATTACTTAGCCTATTGTTAATCACCCACCACTTACCCATAGCTTCTTCAGTTTCTTGATAGTTTCCAGCATTCCCCATCATACTACTGAGAGAATTAATTTGACAATATTGAACAATGTGTAGTCCCTATCTAAGAAGAGCAAAGATGTAAAGGAAGAGAATCAATGTTGGTATGCCCATGCATATAGTCTAAATGCTATAGTTGAGTCAGAAGATTATCTTAGTTCATCCAGCAATGATGAAGACTTGTCACCACAAGAAAGTTTCACCAGTGAAGATCAAGGGTCTGGTGATCTTTCCACCCCTAAATATGATACCTTCATGTTTGAGGATGTTGCTGATAAAATTACATGTGCCACTAAGAAGAGTAATAAATATCCTCTAGGTGAAGGTGGCGTAAAGTGGTCAATCAATTCGAACCCTCTTTTCATATTTGAAGAATTTGAAATTCATGACAATCTTATGTTTAAAGAATTGGGGTTTGGTCTTCCAAAACTATTAGCAGCAGAGGTTGCTTATTCCTCTGTTAATGGTCAAGAAGAAGATATTGTTATGGTAAGGGATTGAGAGGTTGTAAGGTGACAATGTAGCTACAATGATCATAAATTTTCTCATGAAGTAGTAAGTCATGTTGTTGTAGGGGGTGTGGAAAATTCAAAATTGCCTCAAGGGCAGGAAACGTTTTTAATAACTAAGTCACCAAAGGTAATTAAAAAATTTCCAGATGTTTCAATACATGACTTGTCACATCAAGAGGATATTTATGATGAGAGGTGGTTATTTTGAAGCATTGAGGCTAGTGGAGATTTCTATACCATCCATAATTACATAATTTGGATCTTCACCCTGCTTCAGAAGCCACCTACACTATCAGCCTTTTTCAGGTCGAGGTCTTTCTTTTCGCAACCTGTTAATGGTTTTGTGTGACTTTCTTTTCTCCTTCTCTTTGGTAGGTGTCTTCCTACCCTATACACAATATTTTTTGTTGTGTCATTTTTGGTGTGTTCGCCTCATTTTTGGGTTTTCATTTTTGTTCCTCCTCTCGACTTTATGCCCAATGGATAGGACTGGTCTTAATACTTTTGGGTCCTTGGCTACGTCCTTTTCAGTCCTTGTCCCCAATCAAAGCCACTATTACATAAATTCAATCTCCTCTCTCAAAATTTGACACCCCATGACAAAATTAGTCTAATTCTTAAGCCGAGCGTGTTTTGTTAAACATCATTTGCTTGGGTAGGGTTTTCACTAGTTTATCTAACTTCTCTTTTTACCGCCTAGGTGTCATTTATTTCTTTGTTTTCCTGAAAGTGGTGTTTTAAGGAATTATTGTAACTTCTCAAATATTCCAAGTCCCTAATTTAAAATTGGGTGGTCCATACTTAAGGTTCATGAACGCGTCGAAAATACCGCTGGTAACAATTTTCAAAGTCTTTTGAGTGCAAGCGGGACTTTAAGTGCTTTCTAGAACTATCAACGATGATTTGTCTAGTTGTGTGAACTCTCCATGTTACCATTTAAGTGCATTTTAAAAAGGAAATTAAAGAAATCAGAGTGCAAATGATCTTATTAAGGTGCATTCCAATCATTACTATAATAGTGAATAAGTATATATCATTCAAATATAGCAAGAAAATCAAAGTCAAGACAAATTCATCCATGAAAAGGAAGAGCGACTCCATAAGTATAAAAAGCTATATTTTATTTTAAAGCTTGGCTTGTGAAGTATGTTATTTGTGCTAGAATTAATGGCCACGGGGTAGAATTAAGGTGATAAATATTCGGTTACAGCTTGAATTCATATCATTTGCAATGTAATCATTCTGGATACTTATTATTTTCTGAGTGTCAGTTTTCAAGATTTGATAGTTAACATCAAGAAACCACCAGTATGTTTAGCAACTAATTGATAACCGTCAAGAAAAGGGTGGTGCAATGGTTATATAGTATGGAAAACAACTTGAAGAGGGTCTAATTTTTAGAGAATACACTGTGTTGTAATCAAAGGAGGAACATTTAATTCTATTATCATCTTCATATTGTGATAATTCGTAATCTCTGAGTTGGGAGTGTGAATGCAATATTGATCGTATAGATCTATGTGTCATGTACAAATTAGGATTATATTTTTTGTGTAAAACTTTCCTACATAATTTACTTCATTTATCACAATTATGATGTTTCCTTATTTCATTTGTATCGGTTATTAATTGTTATATTCTATGTGTTAGTCAATTAATAACTTCATGAAGTTCTTTCCTCATTAACTACATTTTTTTATGATCTAATGTTAGTTTCCTTTATCTCTTTCTAGTTAAAAGCACATTAATTACCTATCATTTATCATACAAGGGAGTTGTACCTCTCAATTCAGAGGAAAGTCACAAATGTAACTGTGACATTTCCAAAGTTGTTAGCAATTTGGCCCTAGTGCATGACAAGCAAGAGAGTTATTAATTTTAGATATAGTTATCAAAGGCCAATTCATTCACTAGCATATACCTTTTTCATTTATGTTGGAAAGGTTAATTAGTTATGTTACTATGTCGAAAAAGAATGTATTTGAATATGTTGTGATGTTTGTTTATGATTGCATGTTTCTTGGTTGTGCATTATATGGTAGAACCTATCTTATTAGTTATATTTGTATGTACCCTATATATGGGAGTTTGTATGAGTGCAATGTATTTATACTATACATAGTTGTCATCCCTATATGTAGGATTTCTAAACTAGACGTATGTAGCAAAGAGTAAGAAGTTGCTAGAAGCACTTTGGTTGTAAATTCATTTTGTTTATGATATGTTATGTGGTCTATTCCTAGGATTTGTTTGATCCATGGGAAAGGGGGTAACCTAGGTATGGAGTATGAATGGTCATTAATCCATATTTAGCTAGGAAGGTGTCTGAATATGTGACATCCACTCTAAGTTCTAGGGGATGAATACTTTGGCCAAAGTAGTGTAAAGAGGCATTGTTTACACTATCGGTTTCACTGTGATCTAGGATTATGTACTAGGAAAGGGATAATCATACATGTAATTTGTAACCATTGTATGTCAGTTCTAGAAATGTATAGGACACAACACCAAGCTCAAAAAAGGCTATTGTTATGAGGTTACCAAACCAATCTCTTCGTTGAAGGGTAGTTCCATCTTACCAGTTAGGTAGATGTGCAGGGGACCACAGTAAGATTGTGATTAGCAGAAAAGTGCTTGAGTGATGATTCTCCTCATCAATTGGCAGCCAAGATTTGAGGGTGACTTCCTTGACCATTTGTACTTTATAAATATGTAAGCTTGTTTAAGTTATGTTTGTAACTTGTATCGATCTCTATGGGAATTGTGAATATGAAATTTCATATGGAAATTATGTATCATCATTACTTGAATTAATGAAAGGAATTATTTTGTATGCAATGGGAAAGTTTGAAATATGTTTCAAATGTGCATTTATTATTCAAAGGAAAAGAAAAAAAATTATTTCTCTTAAAGGTTATATGCATAAACTATTCACTTGTGGATAAAACATGGAAAATTTTACTGTGTAGAAGAATGGGCGTGTTACACTTTTGTACATAGAGGTGCACCTTTACAAAAAAGAAGTGTTTTTTTCTTTTCCACATAGGAGCACCTTTGGAACAAAGGGGCACCTTTTTCCAAACTAGGGCACTTTTGTCATTACTGCCTCGCTTTTACCATTTTAACAGTGCAATGCTTTTGTTTGATAGTGAAACACTTTTGTTAGTTCTAATAGGGGTCTAATTTGTAGGGTTTATTCTAATTTTGATGTCTAATCTTTAGCTAACCCTAACAACTTTATGTTTCCTGATTTCCCCTAACCAATTTATAGAATGTGATATTTGGGAGAATGAATACACTAGCATTTGTTTTTTAGGATTAATATAGGACTCACATTTGATTTTGTGCACCTAAAATGAATTTACATTTTGATTTAGTGCTCTAAAATTGAACCAACAATCCTCACATTTGATTTGGTGCATAAAATGAATCCATTTTGCCTTGGTGCATTAAAATTGAACAACATAACTTGAACACTTCATTTTGGTGCAATAAAATTGAACAAAACAACTTGCACACTTTCAATTTGGTGTTTAAAAATGAACCAAACATTTCAATCTTTGGTGTAATTAAAAATAGCATGTGTACTTTATCTTTCGTGCTTGGTAAGCTATAAGTACGTATCTTCTCCCCTTGTGCTTCGTGTGATCTAGGGTTACAATAAATACTCCTAGTTTGAACTTGTCCTTGTTATAACACTGGAGGATTTGTCTAAGTGTCCTCTCCCCTTGCGCTATGTGTGATCTTGGGTGATGAGAAATAGAAACACTAATTCTTCTTTTATTATTAGGAGGCCTACCTATGGATTTCATCACCTTAGGGTTTGACCTTAAGCACATTTTTTCTAATGGGCTATATAAAAGGGATGAGAATGAAAGTTTTAGTTCTATCCATGCATGTACCTTCCAAGCATTCTTATGTGGTCCTGGGTGATTCCAGACATAAGGATATTTTATTTCAATATATTGTTTGTGTAGGAAGTGGTGTTCACAAATTTTTACCCACTATAATCCTTGTATCTAGAAGCCTAAAGTCCATTTGTAGATCGTTGACTTATAAAGGTGCAACGGGATAGCATCATCCCATGAAGTTACTCACTATGTATCGATGCTTATTAAGGTGGCATTAACTCCTTGCAAGGAATTTTTCCTTCCAAGGTAAGAGGTGTTCATGTACATGAGCATACTTGGTTTTCCATTCAAGGGAAGGTATTTATCAGTGAGCCTAATATAAGAAGATAAACTTGATCTACAACTACAACTAGGATTGTTTTCTATGGCATTTTTTTATCGTGAATACCATTGTGATATACCAATTAGTGTGGTCTTGTGGAAGAAGAACACACGAAAAGCATCTAAAACACCAACTGAGTTAGTTTACATGTTATTTAATATGTTTTTATGTAACATCAAAATTTTCATACACCTAGGTTAATTTACACATCAAAGATCCTCTAATTAAATAACCGCCTTTGTCCAAATAGTGCAATTCCTTTATGCAAACCAATGCTTTTATTTTTATTAAAATAATATATTTGTTTGCATATCAATTCCTTTTCACATCTCAGTGCGTTTGTTAGGGAAAACATACATCTATAGAGCAACACCTTTGTTCAAATAGTTTGATGCTTTTTTTGAACATCAGTGCCTTTGCAGATACTATGACACTTTTGTAGTAAACAATTTGACGCCTATGTAAAATAACAAACAAAAAAAATCCGTGTTCACTATCATTTTGGGCTTGTTAAAACACTTTCTAGGTTGTAATTAGGATCAACTCAATTTCAAACAACAAATCGTCAACTTCTCCATCAAAACAATCTATTTCAAACATCAACTTAATATTTTGACATATATCATTTGGAATTAGATTTTCATCCTATCACCTCGTTTGGCATGATGCTTGAAAATAATCTCTTCTCAAGTACTTGGTTGAATTAGCAAAATCATTATTAGAAAACTTACTTTGGAGTCATAAGTCTACTTCCAAGGTTTGTAAGTTCACTATCATCTTCAAACATACCTAAAGGTTTAGTTTAAAATTTGTCAAAATTGAAAGTTCCACATCTCCCATCCATTCAAGGCAATCATTCAACATTGGTCCTAAACCTATCAAAGTTTCATTATTAGCAAAATTTGAAGCAACCAAAACATTTAAACAAGGTCAGAATCATTTGCATCCAACATCTCCTAGGGTAGATACAACTTGTATGATCATAAATAGGTCTCAACAAAAAAATAACATGGAAACAAACCCTAGCTACCCTAACATACCTACTATTACAAGTGCAAATCCAAATGGTTCAAATGATCCTATCAACATAGGTGTTATGGATCAACCTTTTGGGATTCTACAAAAAAATTCTCAAGGGTATGAACTTCATAAAAAAAATCAAAATGTCAACTCAGCCATCCCAAGTTGAAATAGTTCACATAGAGGACATTACCAATAAAACTCATGACTTCACTTCCGAATAAATTTTAGAGATGAAAAAAGACCATTCTTTTGTTAAAGCAGTAGAGGTAGTGATAATTCAAGACCCCAATGAATACATGTTGATATTTTCACAATAAGGTGATAAAATTCCCACTAATTTTGATGTAAATCAACTTAGAGAACAACTAACAACATCAAATGTTGGAACAAAAACTTGTCAACAAGGGAATGACCCCTTAGTGCATCACATTATTGAACAAGTACCTAAACCATCTTCAAATATATTAGGTCAATCCATGGTCACTTCTCAAGGGATATATCAAACAAGTTTCACAAATTAATACATCAATCCCTTATACGATACTCAAAATCTAGGGAACTACACAAATTTAGGTGTTCAAAACAATAACATTACACTAACATTCAATGCTCAAAACACAAAAATCCCACCTACATTCAATTCTCAAAATATGAATAACTATGGGATGAATCCACCTTCACAAAATGTACATGCAAATGTCCCTAGCACTCAAAAACCCCAAAATCATCAACATCCAATACCCCAAAATCAATCAAATCATCAAATTCAAATCCCTCAAAATCAAATAAAACATAAAAACTGAATCCCTCAACAATACATCACCTTACAACAATTACATAAACAACAAGAACAACAACTGCAACATCAACACGAACACCAACAACTTGCTCAACAAAAATCGGTGTCACAACAAAATATTCACCAATCATCACACATCAATTATCAACAATTGAATCCATCACAACAAAACATGGTCACTCAAAATCAATATGGATCTCACATTGCATCTCCCCAACATCAAGGAAATTATCAAACCGGTCCCATACCTCAAGGTAATCCTCAATATCAAAATTGTCTCATACCTTAAAGAAATCCTCAATATCAAAATGGTCTTGTACCTTATGGTAATCCTCAATATCAAAATGGTCCTTTACCTCAAGGTAATCCTCAATATCAAAACGGTCATTTACCTTAAGGAAATCCTCAATATCAAATTGGTCATTTACCTCAAGGAAATCACCAATCTCAAACGGGTTCATATGGTATGAATATTCCTCCTTACCATGATCCAAATTTATACAACACATATAATTTGTTACCAAATCTTCCACCTATAGACATATCCTCACAAATCCAAATGTTAAATCAAAAGATTCAAGATATTCAAATAGGGAAAACAAAGAAATCATACATGGTTCAAGACTTTTGTACCTATCCATTCGACAAAAGCATAACTATGTTACCTTTTCATCCACACTTTGAAATGCTAAAATTTGATAAATAAAAAGGACATGGAAATCCTGAGGAACACATAATAGAATTTTATGTGGCTTGCATGGAAGTATATTACAATGATTCATACCTTATGATAATTTTTCCACATTTTGGGTGGAAAAGCAATCAAATGGTTCTCGCATCTACCTCCAAGGATAAAAACATTCCAAGAGATAATTGATCAATTTGTAGCACACTTTTTCTACAACATTGATACAAAAATAACCTTACAGGAACTATACACCTTGAAACAAAATAAGGGAGAAGCCTTTGCTTCTTTCTTACAAAGATGGAGACATAGAGCAAGAAAATGCAAGTGGTCAATACCCAAGGAACAACAAATTGAGATTATTGTTGGGAACCTAAACATTGACCTTGACTTTCAAATAAGAATGCAATGTGTATCAAATTTTGATGAACTTATATTGAAAGGTCTAAATATTGAATGAGCACTCATTGCCAAGGGATCCATGCAAACTTATGACCAACCATTTAGTTCTAGCAACAAACCCCATTTTTGGGCCAAAAATAAGAAAGTTATTAATGAAGGTGTGGTGGATGAAAAGGTTGTTATCAAAGCACCATTTAACTCACATACACAGTAGAACACACAACAAAATGTCCAAAATGCCAATCCTTCACAAGGACCACCACCGAGACAAATCAATTTCTCCTCGACGATAATTCAATCCCTTAGGGGATCCCATCAAAACACATTGAACTTCCCGATTACCACAATTATCCTAAACCTAAAATAAAACCCTCATGGTACAATGACAAGGATTTTTTCCAATACCATAGAACAATGGTTCATAAAACACAAAATTGTATCAATATTAAACATATCATTCAAGACCTTATTGATCAATGAGAAGTCAATGTGGATCAACAACCAGAGAAGAAATATTTAGGAATCTAAAAAGATCCATTACCTGATCATGGGAAGATCAAAGATTCTAGAAAAATATCGAGCCTTAACAATGTAAATCATACCTATGTAACATAGTAGGAAATATCCATAATACTCATTCGTCACAAGATGAAGAATTGGAAATGTATCAAGACTCTTTCCTAGTGCATAATCAAGATCAACAAGTGTCTAGAAATGTTCAAAATAAAAATGATGACATTAAATATGTCTCAGATTGCAACATAACTCCCTCATATGAATTCATGATCAAACACATCGAAGAAGTTCCAAAGTGACAAGAAACCTCCATCACCTTATCTGAACCCATTAAGGCTAGTGAAGAGTATTTTATCCATGCTACAACATCCACCCAAGGTTCATGTCAAGAAAATAATCCTTGATACAACAAAAGTTTCTATGAATCAAGTCAAGATCAAGATCTCATATCTTCAACACATTATCATGACCTACATAGTATTTTCCAATCCATAAGTGACAGTTGCTTGGACATAAGCCAAGATGAAGAGCTCACTACCCTGAAATACTATCATGACTTAATGAACCTCTTCCAATCCATTCAAGACTTCAAAAATTATGATCATATTCCTACACAAAACATTCCAACATCTACCCATCAGATGCTTTCTTCTAATGGACACATAGATGATCCTCCTTCAAAACAAGTCTCTTATTCTTGAAAACCTTACAAATGGTCAAGCAATGGAAAAATTCATAGAGATTCATGGTGGTATGAAGAAGACTCCTACATTGACTATGAATCAAAAACATATGTTGAAGAACAATCAGGATCTATTTCTACTACTACTTTAGAAGATTCCCAACATAGCATAGAAGAAGTAACATCATGTTTCCAAGCCAAATTATATTCAGTGGCCATTTTTCAACGAATGCATTATCAGGGAAAAGGATTAGGCCTACATAAACATGATATTTAGGAATCAATACAAGTAGTCAACAATCCTAAGCAGCAATGTATTGTTTATTCAACAGTCAAGGAATCTAATCATGTTAGTGATACCTCAATTATACCGGGGATGGCTTTACCTAGTGTAAACATCAACATGGGGAGCAAGAAGATTCCTTATGATCAAAATTTTACCCACACTCCAACCATCCATATCATGAATTTCCATCCTCGCACTAATTGGAACCCACAATAAGAGAAAATTCCATATCAAAGAAAATAACAAGTCATCGAAGCAAGAGAATCAGCGAATCAAAATGGACAAATAAAATTAAAATGGATGCCAAAGAAAAATCAAGAAAATAATCCCTATCAAAATCCATTAGTCAAAGAAACTATGGGGAAAAATAAAAAAGGGAATTTATTCTATCAAAGATGTCCACCGATGCAAAACAATAATGATTCCTTGTTTAGAATAATTGCAATGTATAATGTCAAGTGGGAAAATATTTGGAATAGGATGCCATTTAATTGCAATCCTAAACATATTTCATGTATCTCCTAAGTGCTTGGAAAGTGTTCCCCAACACTAGGATTAGAAAGAGATTAAATTGGAATGAAATGAACATGTAAATTGACATTTGTAATTATTCCTAAATGATAGGAACATATGGGGATGCCCAAGAAGATCTCCTACAAAATAGGAGCACGTGGGACACCCACATGGAAGGTGGAACCCACCTTGCTTAAGTTAACTGTTTGGAGGATTGATAACACTTCAGTAATGGATGTAAAGATCCTAAAAATTAGGGATTGATATTTACATGAGTTTAGTTTAGTTCAATTCAGTTTAGTTTAGTTCATATCAGTTTAGTTCAGTTTAGCTCAATTCAGTATTGGTTCAGTTCAGTTATGGTTCAATTATCTTCAATTGCATGTAGTTAGTTTGACTTGAATGCTAGTTGACTTCAGTTGACTTCAGTTGCTTGATAGATAACAGGTGGATACTTACAGTTAAGTGGGGGTGATTAATCATGCATAATTTTTGTATGAATTGGTGGAGAGATATGTTTCAGTTAACTAAGATTGACTTGGACGCACCTTGGGCGCCCAAGTTGGCATCTTTAAGTTAACACCTTTTGCATGAGAAGATATTTACAAAGCTCAGTTAAGTGGGACCATTCTTGGGCACCAACTTTGAGGTGATGCTTGCAAGATATTTTCTTGACTGAATTTCAGTTAAGTGTTCAGTTTGGGGCACCTAAATTGAGGAGACTTTGGTTTTGACTTCATGTTACAATGTGGAACTCTACTTGCACAATCTAGGCATAGATTTTTGAGAGGAACTTTATGCTCTTGTATTTGACAACTCCAATGATTTTACATGCTCATTAATTGTCTATTAATTGCAGCAAGTTGAAGAGAGTTTCATGATAGTTTTGTGTAGGTTGTGAATAAGGATTGTTGAAGGCAAAGGAAGCATATCAATCAAGGATTGATACATAATTATTGTAACCTTATTCTAAGGCTAAATAATACAAGCACTATTGATTCTGGTGGTGGATTTTTTTCCCAAAAGGGTTTCTCTACGTATATTTTGTGTCACTTATACCTTCTTGTCTCATTCTTCTACAATATTTTGTCTCTTTCTACAATTGGTAAAATTGATCTAAACAGATAATCATACACAAATAGTTGTAACAAAGAACACTTAATTAGATCTACAGTCTCATAGTTTTACAAGTTTTAAGCTACATAATTACCTCTATTTTCAACATTTGGTATTAGAGCTAATGATTGGGTAGATTTTGGGACACCTTTCTCTTAAAATTTTGAAGCTTTTTTGGTTGTAGTAGGAGCTTTTACTATTGTGTTATTGCTGATTTGTAAAAGAATTTTGTTACATTGAGTTCTACTTCTCGTTTAGATATTGAAAGATTCAATGGATCTAGTTATGAGATGTGGAAACTAAAAATGGAGGATCTCCTTGATGAAAGAGATTAGTGGTTAACTATTTGTAATGAGACAAATCCATCTACAATGATGCTAGATGAGGATTGGGATAAGCTTGATAAAAAGGCAAGAGGAACCATAAGATTATGTCTTGCTGATGTTGTTCTCTTGAACGTTATCATATTTCTTGGAGCAATCGATTGATCTTCATTGTATGGAAACATGTATATATACAATATGATAGGAGAGAACCCGTGTATCCTCAAATGGTGACGGGTTGAACAAATTCCTAAATAAACTATGTAACAACAACAAACTTAAACCAATAGAACAAATCATATCCCATGTTAACTAGCATACAATAAAAAACACAACTCATGAGTGAAATGATGGAATATGCTAACATTCCCCCTTATTACATCATTTCTTTAAATTACTAATAAGAGAATCTTGAAATTTTTCAAACTTCACACGTGCAAGAGGCTTGGTGAAGATATCAGCACGTTGTTCCTAAGTTGAGCAGAATTGGAGCTGAACATTGTTTTGTTGAACATGTTCTCGTATGAAATGATAGTCAACTTCAATATGCTTAGTCTGTTCGTGAAACACTAGATTACGAACAATCTTGAGAACACTTTGATTATCACAATAGAGGATGGTAGGCTAGTTTTGAGGTACCCCCAATCCTTCTAATATGCAACGTAGCCAAACTGCCTCAAAAACTGTTGCACTTGTTGCATGATATTCTGCCTCTGTTGAGGAACGAGCAACTATGGCCCGATTCTTACTTCCCCAAGAAATAGGACTTGATCCAAGGAGGAAAAAAAACCTAGAAGTGGACTTTCTATCATAAATAGAACCTGCATAATCTACATCTGTGTACCCAGTTAAGAAGAATTGATCATTCTTTTTTATATTCCAAACCGTGATCCATTGTACCATGTAGATACCTTAACACCCGTTTTTCTGCTAGCCAATGACATTTCTTTGGTTCTTGCATGAATCATGAAAGATAATTAACAACAAAATTGATATTTAGTCTAGTATATGTCAGATAAATCAAACCTCCAATCATTTGATGATAGAGAGTTGCATTCACCTGAGGAGACATATCAGATGTAGATAATTGCAAACCTAATTCTATAGGTGTAGACATGGGTTTGGACTCCATTATTTTGAATTTCTCAAGCAGTTTCTTGGCATATTTCCTTTGAGATACAAAGATATGGTAATTTTTTTTCCATACCTCTAATCCAAGGCAATACTAAAGTAGCCTGAGATCTGTCATATCAAAGGCCTTCTTGATATCATTCTTAGTTGTCCCAATCATTGCTTCTGAGTTGCCTATGATAACTAAGTCATCAACATACATAATAATGATCACAATATCCCCCCTTGATCCTTGAGGTAGAGATTAGGATCATATGGATGCCTAGTAAAACCATTTTTTAGCAAGTGTTCATCAATTTTGATATACCAAGCTCTAGGAGCTTGTTTGAGACCATATAGGGATTTAACAGGTTTGCATACCTTTTCCTCTTTACCAAGTGCAACATATCCCTTTGGTTGGGTCATATTGACCTCTTCCTTAAGGTCCCCTAAGAAAGGAACTTTTTACATCCATTTGATACAATTTCCATCCAAATTGAGCAGCTAAAGCAAAAATCATTCTAATGGTTTTTATTTTTGCAATGGGAGCAAATGTTTCCTCATAGTCTATTCCTTCTTTCTGGGCATACCCCTTGGCTACAAGTCTAGCCTTATGTTTATCTATACTACCATCTACTTTATACTTAGTTTTAAAAATCCATTTGCAATTAATTGCTTTCTTACCAGGTGGTAGATCAACAAACTCCCAAGTGTTGTTTTTCATCAGAGATTGATACTTCGCATCCATAGCTTCTTTCCAAGGTTTTGATTCTAGTGCTTCTTGAACATTAGATGGCTCAAAATTTTCAACAATTGAATTCATTAGTGCAAAGTTTACCTCATTGCAAGCCATGTTGTGAGTCCTTAGACCTGAAGTGGAAGTGTTTGGGACTCCATCTAACTTTGCATCTCGAATGGTACTAGTGTACCACTTTGGTAAAGGTTTTGTGACATTGGTGGGTGCTAACTAATTATCGACGTGCCCATCATTTTTAATTACCATCCATGTTGAAAATAGGAGCATTATCTGAAGTAGATGATGATGCAACAGGAGAACTTACATCATTCTTCTCATCAAAAATTACATCTCTACTAATGTATATCTTCTTTGTATTGGGATCCATAAGGCGATATGCTTTGGATTCATTACTATATCCTAGAAGCATCCATTTCATTGATTTTTTATCTAGCTTCTTCCTTTTTCTATTTAGGAATGTACATATAGGCAATGCATCCAAACACAAGAAGATGAGAGATAGAAGGCTTTACCCATGTCCATGCTTCTTCTAGTGTAATTCCATCAAGTACTTTGGTTGGTGCATGATTCAAAAGATAAATTGGTGTGTGAACAACTTTAGCCCAATATGCACACTGTAGTTGAGAATCTTTCAACATAATTCAGACCATCTCCATGATGATGCGATTTCTCCATTTAGCAACTCCATTTTGCTGAGGTGTGTATGTTGCAGTTAGTTGACGCTGAATTCTATTTTCTTTCAAATATGTGGAGAATTCTATGTTGGTGTATTCCCCCACTCGATCTAAGCGAAGAACATGAATACAGTGATTCATATTTTTCTCCACTTGAGTGCGAAACTCTTTGAAATAGGATAGAGCTTCATCTTTATGCTACAAGAAATATACCCACATCTTCCTTGTATGATCATCAACAAATAGTTGAAAGTACTTGTAGCCATTATGACTAGGTGGCATAGGCCTGCATAGATCGGTATGCACTAGCTACAAAGGTTGGCTTGCACGATGCTCACTAGGATAGAAGGGTGCTCAATGTTTTTTTCTAGCAATACAGCTAGAACAAATAGCACTTGACTTCTCAAGTGAGGTAATCCCTTTGACCATGCATTTATTACTAAGTGTTAGCAAGTAACTAGTGCTTAAATGACCAAATCTACAATGCCAAAGCAGATAAAGATATTCTTCTTTAGTCACTAAGGCTTGATTATTAGCAATTGTATCAAGCCTAAACATTTTTCCAGTTTCAGTAGCATTGGCAACAATCTTTCCATTTTTAGACTTATCTTTGATAAGAAAAATCTTTGTATCTTGATGGTTATCAAACTCAATCCTAAGGTTGTGGTCAAGAAATTGATTAACAGAAAGGATATTTTTGGTAAGTCCTGGAATGTACAACACATTAGTAACCCTACAATGATTAATTCCAAACATCAAAGAGATGTCACCAATACCTTTGATTTCATAAGTGGTATCATCTCCAAGAGTGACTGTACCATTATGAGTTTTCAATGTGAGAAACCACTCCTTCTTACCAGCCATGTGCTTTATAGCACCTAAGTCCACATACCATATTGATGTTGATTGTGAATCATCTTCTGAAGTGTGAGCTGAAAGCATGTATTCCTCATCTAGAGAATCTTCTGCTTCAACAACATTGCTTTGTTGTTTCTATTTTTTCTTTTGCTCCCATTGTGGTTTGCCACTTTGAAATGGCTTCTTTGGATGTGGTTTATTGGTTGATCCTTTATTGAAGTAATTATACCAATAATTTTTCACATCACGTCCAACTCTTTCACATATATTGGATACTTCTTTAAAGGATTCTTGCCTTTATGATGTGTAGTCATCACATGAGCATCCTCATCATGTTCGTACCTTAGAGATTCTTCTTTTTGGAGTAGATTCACAAGCTTCTCAAAAGAGGGTGTGGTCTCAATGACATTCAAATTTTTCGTAAATACTTTATATCTGGAAGGTAGTGCCCGTAGAACAATAGGCACCAAAACTACATCTTCAACAGTTCCTCCCAATGCTTTTAGTGAAGCTCTCAACTCAGCAATCCTTTTGAGGAAGGATTCTAACTATTATCCACTCTTCATCTTCAAGTTGTGTAGCTAACTCTGCAAATTCATGATCTGATTCTGATTCTTTGCTTCATATATCATCTTAAGCTTTTCCCATGCATCTTTGGATGCGGTTGAGTCTCGAATGAAAGGTTTAACTTCATTAGACACACTGAACAAAATGATCAATTTTTCCTTTTTGTCATCTTGATCAAATTTATTTTGTTAATCAACATTTTTTTTGTGGCATGTTGTGGTTCCACTAACCACATCCCAAACTTCTTCAAACTCGAGTTGAGTTTTGAGTTTGGTCTTCCAGGAGGAATAATTATTTTTGCATAGCAATTACGAATCTAGAAGAAGGAATTTTGGAGAACTATTGGCCACGTTGTGAACATACTAAGGTGTTTTTATGAAGAAAACGTTGGTACGAACATAGACTTTATTATTGGATTCTTATGCACCTTCATTAAGAAGGCTAGGTGTAAAATATAGCACCCCTTAAAATTGGAAATGTACAAACTCACAGAAAAAAATGTGACTCCCTAAATCATAGACTTGAGAGAAGACAACTTATCTGTACAAGATTATTGCATCTACCATTATTAATAAAAAATGGTGATTTCTATATTTTTAATCTCTTGTAGAGATTCATGACTAAGAGGTCGCAGTGACCAAAATAACTTGTATACCAATGATTTTAATGATTAACCAATATATTGGGTTTGTAAACAATAATTTTTTGACCGGAACAAAGAATTAATTTTCTAAAACCAATAAAGAATACCGACTTAGCAAAAGATAAGTAGGATACAAAGAAAGTTGATTTGGATTGCACTGGCCTCCAAACTTTATTCTTTTTTCAAGAAAGATAGCAAGATTCATTCTTTGGGCTCTACTTTCACCATGTCGTCCATATACTCATTTATAAATGAGTTCCCATATGTGCTAGCCTCTCCTGTTGACTATGTGTGTTCCTTGAGGGACGATCACCATCACATCGCTGTAGACATGGAAAATGTACTGACATACTTGATCCTGATTACTAGCACCATTTCGTCCTAAATCACCTTCTTAGCCTATCATCACTCTTCATCCCTTAATTAAATAAATAATAATTTATAGGATTAATTCATTCTCCTTTGTTAATTAAATCAATCAATCTAATCTAATTAACCCTATGTCCCTATTTAATTAAATAATTCATTTTATTTAATTAAATCTCTAAATTCACCCTATTAAATTAAATAAATTAAACCTTGTTTAATTTAATCTAACATCATCTCCTTTAATTAAATAAATCAAAATCTTTATTTAATTAATCTCTAAATCATATTCTTCTCATTTAATTTAAATCAACCCATAAATCTAAATCAATTAGTCACATCATCTAATCCCTCATTAAATTAATTAACCTTTGATTAATTTAATCCTAATCCATGTCCCATCCTCTAGCTTTTGCCACTTGCACATGAAAATACATTTAATTCATTTATTAAATCTCTATTTTCTCTCAACTTGGATCTTTAGAGAATATTCTTCCAAATTTGAAATCCATCCAAGTGGATTTGTCATTCCAACAAGACATTTATTCCTTCTTTCATGTCCTTGTGCATTGAGCCAAGTGGCATTTAAGTCATTCTTTTTTCCCTCTTACATGTCATTTCACTATTTTCAAATCCCACCTAATTCCATTTATTGTGCACATTCATCAAAATGTGCTCAAGCTTCCTCCATTCACATCTTGACATTTGGCACTTGCCCATTGGGTGTTGAATGATCCCACATTGCTCCATTTTGCTCATCTCTTCATCTTTTCCTTCTATAAATAGAAGGCTCATCCTTTGTTTTGATCATCCACAATTTGAGTAAACTTACTATATTCAATTTCATCTTCAAGCACATCAATCTTCATCAATTTTATCAAGTTTATAGTTAGGTTATGCAGATTTTTTATCATGGAGCTCAATTGAATCAACATCAAAGTGCATCACTCATCAACATTGCATTATAGGAGTTGGGAAGGGGCCAATTTTCACATCAAATTGGCACCAATTGCCCCATGGAATCAAGAGTTTTCTTGCTTAATCAGGATTTCATTGCTTTCTCATTGTGTTCTTCAATTTTATTTCCTATTTTGAGCATTGTTAATGGATTTCATGGGGAATCTTGATTCTCACTTGCATATGATCTAATTATGTGTTTGTTTCTTGTGTTTTGCAGGTGCTAGGATCTTGGTTCTACATTTGGCACTAGAAGGAGGGAAAATCTCAAGTTTAAATCATGTTTTTTAACAAAAATATTGTGTTTTTTCTCTATTTTTTGTGTCTACAGGAAACTACACCACTATCAGTTCAGTGGTGCCATACAAGGCCACTACCAGTCCAGTGTCGCCATACAACAACGCTTCAAACTGCAAACTACGTCGCTCGGTCTTTCCCGCCCAGAATTCAAATTTCTTAACTCCACCACTAGTTCAATTCTCACGCGCTGGAATCCTCAAACTTCAAATAGCACTGCTAGACAAAACTTTGACGCAATCACACTCTTTGTTTTTTTGCAGAGTGACGTGTGCAGAATTAGCAGTGCTATACAGCACCGCTAGGTTCCTCAAACTGTACCGCTTATGCAGACTCCACCGCTAGAGTAAAATTTCAAATTTTTATAACATGTATTTTTTTAATTTTGATCATTTGGGTTATTAATTGCTTTCCTGACCTCTGTTTTGTAGTTCTAACTGGTTTTTGTAAGTTGGTCTAAACAAAGTGAAGGAGGAATACAAAGTTGGAAGAGGCATTATGACATCATTCTCTCATTGCATCAAGTGTTTTTTAACACTGTAGTTTTGTTTAACACTTTTTAGAGAACTTCTAATCTCTCTTAAAAATTTGTTATATTTCATGTGCTTAGGATATACTAAATTTCTTTTGGGCTCTAAAAAGAACACTGCCAAGGCTTTCAATTTTTGCTAGAAAGGGCTTAAAAAGAACTTTAGTATAAACTCACTAGATTTTGTTTGAGGATAAACACTTGGACAAGGAAATCTCCATATTTCATTTTTGGTGATCTAAAAAGAATCAAATCATTGCTTTGTGAATTTAAAATGAACAAGTGCTTCTTTGTTTTGTAATTACTTACTCAAAGTAATATCATTAAAAGGATGTATGTGCTTCTCTCGTGCCTCATAGAAATCTTGAGGATCAAAAGGCCTTTTGGTGACATTAAGTTGTGTAAGTAATTAACCACACACTTCAATTTGGATTTTAAAAGTGAACAAATCTTGCGAGTGTGAGTGGAGCATATTGCGTACATTCTCTTTCTTTGGTTCGCAACAAATATTGATCGAGTTACAGATATGCTTGCTTTCTTTTATTTATCTTAGAGGGCCTTCCTTGTGGGAAAAATTAATCACCCAAGGGAATGACCCAACTGGGAACACGCTAAAGCCAAGCGACTTCCACCTGAGATATAAGTGTGGATATTGGAAAAAAGGCCAATATCATGAGGATTATTCCAACAAGAAGGGCAGCAATGGTCTCTCGCCACATGGATGGTCCCCCACGAATAGAATTCCCGCATTAAAACCCTTGTTTAGAAAATGCCAAAATCCTTGATCTATTTGTTGGTGCAAGAATAGTCATTCTAAAGCCGACCCACACTTTTACAGCTTTTAGTAGAAATGGAAAGTATGCCATGGGAGATTCATGGGTACTGATGCTTGGATGACCTGATAAGTGAGTGCACTATAAGGGGGAGCTTGTGTGGTCAAGCATCTAACCATTCGCTAAAAGTAGGTGTAGTTGGACTTGTCCAAGTGGGGATTCAACAAATACAGTCTTTCATATCCATAGGGTTGTGCATGTTCTTAGAAACAAAACACTTTAATTGATCAAAATCATTGGGAAAACAAACATTAAACATTGTCATAAAATTTCAAACCCTTTAGGAAGCAAATATCTTTGACAAAATTCAAGTGTTATTGCTTGCCCTAGGGATTCTATCCTTAGAGGTTTCTAAACATTTGGATTTACATCTATATTTGCTTACTAAAGTCAATGATAGGTAACTTTTGGCTTGATTTCATTGAAGTTCCACATGATATATTTTTTGGGATAAGAAGAAGTTAATACATTAGACATCTAGTTCAAAACCTAATCAAAGAGTGTTTGTGGTAAAAATAAGTCACTAAGAAAAGCTAAGAACAATTGAACCCCACACATGTGTCTCAAATGATTTCACGCAAGATCAAAATCCAGAAACCAAAGTCAAAAACTCTTAGTCCAAAAGATCATCAAAAGCATCTCTCAACGCTCTATGAATTCAAATAAAGATTGCTTTTTGACTTTTACAGAAGAGCTTCAAGAAATAATCCCAGTTTATACTCGTTCTATTATTGTCAAAATCCAAATCTTTTTCAAGAATTTGAACACCTTGTTTAGAGTAAAACGTGTTCTTCAAAACTGAGGTCTTGTATGCAAGAGTCTTTTTTGGTACACATAGGATCAAAGTCAACCTTCATTCATCTTTCAAACATCAAACCAAGAACATCTCACCAACAACTCTTGAAATCTTGAAATCATCCTTCATGCTAGACTTTTTGGCAAATCCATGAATCAAAAATCCTTGAAAAAAATCAAAATCCTTGAATCAAAACATTAAAAGCATCTTGTTTAGCTAGGTATATGTAGATGCATCCTTCTCCATATGCTTAGTTAAACTATCATCAAAACATCTTGTTTGGTTAAGTGTGGGTAGATGTATCCTTCTCCCTACACTTATTAAAATTATCATCTTGTGAGCAAGTCTATCCCATAGATAACATTCAACATCTTGGGATCCATTTTTTCATTATCCAAAATCAAAACAATGCAAAAGAAAATCAAGGTCAAAATCAAATCCAAGAATCCAAAAAAGTCACAAAAATTCTAGCATCCCCTCTCAAGATCTTCTAAGAGTTTAATCATCCATATCATCCACCTTTCACACATTTCACCATCACACCTTTGATCCTGAATCATCCTAGATCTTCTCTTTTGAGCCTCATTTTATGGTTCAAACAAGATTGCAACACAAGAAGAACATGGAGACCAACAAAGAAACATCAACTTCAAGTGACCTAAGCCAAACAAATTCTGAAATGAATCTCGTTGGATCAAGTAATCCCCTAACTAATTTTCCTTCATCATCACAAAATCCACAAGAGGAAGCTCAATTGGAGGATATCACCAATAATACCTTTGGGATGACACAAGATGAGATCACTAAAATAGTCCAAAACCTCGAGAATCATAGAATTGTCAACATCATGATGAAGCTCCATCTCTTACAATACATACTTGAATTAGCAAAACAAGGGGCTAAACTCCCTTCCGATTTCGATGTGAGCACCATTGTGGAATCACCTTTTGGGGTCATGCCTCCAATTTCAGTCATGCTCCCAATCTCATCTACACCTACATTCCAAAGCATCACCCAAACCATCCCCCAAATTACATCATCCATTGCTCCAACTCAACCTATTGTTAACAAAGGGAGTGCATTTCTCAATGCACTACAAACTCATTCCCTTGTGAGCAATCAAGATTTGGACACAAAAACAATCTTGGGGCAATTTGTACCCAAAAATCCATCACATCCATATGTCCCCCTCACCTTTCATGATCCTAATGACCCATCATCATCATTTCACGCAACATCGACATACCCGTTAAATACACAAACCTCTCTCCCTATGACCTCGCAAGGAGAAGGAGAGCTATTCGGACCAAGGGGCATATTTGACCCTACATCATCATTTCCCCAAGGAAGTATGCCACTCACTTTCCCACCACTTCCACCATTACTGCCAACATCAACATCAACTCTTAGCTTGGGGTTACCACCGTTGTCGCCACTCATTCAAAATAATCCCCCAAAAATCAATCAAAGCATCATATCAAATCCTCCCATCTTGCCATCGATATCACAACAATAGATGGAAACCATCCCAATAACACAAGAAACCACCACATCATTAGCCATGGTCTCTCAAGGACCAAGCATATCAATCACACCAACCAATACAATCCCAATCATCAATATGAAAATGCCTCTCACCACAGCAACAAACACCATACCAAATCCACCGCCACCACCACCACCTCCACCACCAAACACAAATATGTCAAGCCAATATAGCATTTCATTACAAGTTACTCAACAAGCTACCTATCAAAAGGCACTTCAGCAAATCCAAAACCGACAAGTTGCACAACTAGTCGCTCAGCAAGCACAAACATAATTAGCTACACAGCAAGCACAACAAGCAACACAAGCTGCTCAAGTCGCTCAAGCCACACAGCAAGCACAGCAAGCATAGAAGGTTTCTCAAGCCCAAGCCCTATTACAACAACAGCAAGCCCCACAGGCCACACAAGTTGTGCAGATTACACAAGCTACCCAACAAGCACAAGCCCAAGATCAGGCACAAGCCCAAGCTTAGGAACAACCACAAGCTCGAGCCCAATACTAAGCTCAACAAGTGCAGGCACAAGCACAAGCACAAGCACAAGTGCAAGCATAGTACCTCACACAATAATAAGTATCCCAACAACAAGCATACTAGCAAGTGCTAAAGCAATACCAAGAACAACAAGAAGTAGCCCAACTAGCAGCCAAATAACAAGCATTGTTGGTGCAACAATAGCAGCAAGCTCAGCAACAAGTACTATTAACGCAACAGCAACAGGACCAACAACAAGCATTCTTGATATAGCAACAAGTAGAAGCATACTTGGCACAGCAAAATGTGCACACACCATGCACCAACACACCAACCAATCCACCCATCCCTCCAACAAATGAACCACCACAAAACACCTTCATCCCACCCCTTGACCCACAAAATGACATAACAATGCAAATCAAGTTACTCTCACAACAAGTGCTTGATCTTCAGTCAGGGAAAACCACAAAGACACCTAGCAACTTGTGTCCTTATCCGTTTGAGAGAAGCCTTATAATGAAACTGTTCCCAAAGGGATTTGAGATCCCAAATTTTGATAAATACTGAGGGACGAGAAACCGTGAAGATCACATCAGGGAATTCCAAGTTCATTGCATGAAAGTCGCATATGACGATACATATCTAATGCGGCTATTTCCTAGAAGTTTGGTTGGCCACGCCATGGAGTGATTCTCTCGCCTTCCTTCGAGAATCAAAAAGTTCCAAGAGATAGTAGACGCATTCATTAAAAATTATGCATTCAATATCGGTATGGATGTCAGTCTAGAGGAACTATTAGCTCTTAAACAAGGTAAAAATGAATCATTTTCTTCCCTCCTACAATGATGGTGATCCAAGGCCAATAGGAGCAAATGGGTCATGCCAGAAGAATAACAAGTTTGCACCATCATCTTTAATCTGGAGGGAACTTTGGCATTTCATCTTAAGTTGCAAGGAATCACCACATATGATCAATTGATCTCCAAAGCGCTCAACATTGAAGGAGCCCTTATTGCATAAGGAGGGACACCCACATATCCTAAATAGCAAAATATTCACCCATCCACTAGCTATAACGACAAACCTCGCACATGGGAAAAACATAGAAACATTACCAATGATGGTATTGTCAACGCAAAAGTTTTCATCAATGCTCCTTGACAAAACATACCAACACTCCAGCAACAACCCCAAAACAACAATCAGAACAATCATCAAGCTAACATTGTGACTTAGCGGCCAATCAATGAAATAATCAACTATGTGAACGATCAAAGAGGACCACCCCAACGAAACAAAAACTCCCCCAAGCAGAAGTACACGGCCCTTGGGGAATCAATTGAATCCATCATGAAGAGGCTAGTAGTGGAAAAACTCATCACAATCCCCACTTATGACAACTATTAAGAGCCCTTGGTGAAACCGTCATGGTACAATGAAAATCACCTTTGTGATTTTCAAAAAATCAAGGGGCACACCACAAACAGTTGCATGAGGTTGAAGAACTTAATCTAGGATCTCATTGATGAAAAGATCATAAATGTGGAGCAACCCGTAGGAAACCAAGACCTAAAGATATACACAAATCTAATTCCTGACCATAACAAAGGGATCAATGATAAGGGCAAAGGAAAATACAAGAATGTGAACCATGTGTGAACATGTTGTTGCAACACTTGAAGAATATGTCCCTGTCATTAACATTAAGGGAGCACAAGTTGATTGTGGAGTCACCACAAGAGGAGGTAAAATCACCATCATAGGGTCATCTCAGCGTCCTAGAGCACCTACTTCCAACCCGAGATTCGTTCCTAGTGGCTATAATGTCCTTGATCAGTTGAAAAGAACCCTAGCTCCCAGCTCATATATCCATCATGGAGTTGCTGAAAATATCATTAGCCCACAAAAATATCCTTGAAGAAGCATTAACCTCATCCACCGTCTTCGCGGATCTTTATGTTGAACAATTCCAAGCTCTGGTTAGAAACATCATTACCCAAAATCTTCTTACATTCTCTGATCAATACTTTCCCACCCAACCATCTCACAATCGTGCACTCCATTTGGAGGTCCTAGTGCATAAGAACAAAGTTAAGAAAGTCTTGGTGGATGGAGGTACGGGCTTAAACATTTTTTCCCTCAAGCTCATAAAGAATATGGGAATCTCAGAGGATTCCATTGAAAAAGGAAAAGGAATCACAATCAGGGCTTATGATGATCAAGAAAGAGTGTCTCAAGGCACTATCCAACTCCCTGTTCAAGTAGGGCCAGGAATTATGGAAACCACCTGTTAGGTCCTTGATCTCAATTTTCCTTACAACATTCTCCTGGGATGTCTGTGGATCCATGGGATGCAAGTTGTAGCATCAACCTTCCACCAATGTGTCAAGTTCACATACCAAGGCCAAGAGGTCACTATCCATGGGGATCCTAAACCCTTTTCTTATTGCAAGAGCCTAGAAGCCAAATATTACAAAATCTCCCAAGTGCCAAAGAATGATGAAGGTCCCTCAACTGCATACATTGATCCAGCTACTCTCGCCTCCACTTCTGCAACAGAGACACCCTCCATCCCTGCCATTTCTGAAATCAAGGTCATTGTCCAAGATGATGGATGTGGGAATCACAAAATGAAGAAAAACGCTTTTGTGGTAGGAGAGTTACCACAATCTCCTAGGTCATGAGGATGACCACAATCAAATGATGCTTCCTCATCCCAAACCTTCGCAATAGGCCCCTCCAACTTCAAAATCTGGGGAGATCTTAGCCGAGAAGTAATAGAAGAGGACCCATCCCATCTCTTGTACCAAGACAATAGACTAGCAGTCAATCTACCTATGGAGGATAGCAGTAAAGGCTTACAAATGATGCTCACCATGGGCTATGACAGAAACTAGAGGCTTGGAAAAAATGACAACGGGCTTCTAATACCCATCATTCCTAAGACGTGAATGAGAAATCTTTGCCTCGGATATACCCCTCTGAGTATAACCATACGTGGCTGAAATCCCCCGATTAAGAAGGTCAAAAATCCTCCTCAGCAATCAACACTTACTCATCAAATTCCCATATCCATAGATCAAGTCATAGATGTAGGTAGTGAGGAAGATCCCATAACCGGCCTACCCATTCTTTTTGAAGATACCTCCCTCCTCATGATTAGTACCATGTCATTTGAATCAACCAATCAAACCCATGAGATCAACCTAGTCTACCCCCAACTCATCAATTGCAACCAACGAGGAACGCCAATTCTAGACACTTTCAAAAATGATGAAGCGCTCTCAAAATTCATGGGACTGTGAAACATGATACCATGTGGGGATCACAAGGTTGGGTTTGATATCATACTATACACAAGCTTACTACGGGGAGATGATTGAACCCTTTAATCGCAAAAGAAAAAATTTGAGAATAATCTCAAGGTTTTTGAGTGAAAACCACACTGTGGCACTCTCTAGCCCAAAAATAGTAAAAATAAAGGACGTATACAACAGTGAAAACCTCTTTGAGGTGCCTGAGGATGAAGGATTCAATCTCCCCTTAGTTCTCAACATCAGGAAAATTCAACGATTCTAGTCGAGAAGTGCAACTCAACTTGGGAATAGAACAAACTTCGCATATCACATTTAATGTTGAATCATTGATGTCAGAAGAACAGGACCTCCTAGCTTCTTTCATATAGGAGAGAAAGCTCAACTTTGCATGGAGCTATGTCGACATGCCCAGGCTCAATCCAAATATTATGGTCCACCATCTAGTAGTTTACCCATAAGCAAAGCCTGTCAGACAAAAGCTTAGGAAAATGCATCCTCAAATAGCTTTGTTAGTCAAATGGAATTGAAAAATCTAGTTGATACAGGGTTCATACGATCGATCGACTATCTAGAGTGGGTATCAAATCTGGTACCTATTCAAAGCCTAATGGGGGCATCCATATATGCACATACTTCAGAGACCTAAACAAAGCATGCCCAAAGGATGATTTCTCACTTCCCAACATTGATATGATTATAGATATGACCGCGGGACATGAGATGCTCTCATTGATGGAAAAATTCTCTGGGTATAACCAAATCATGATAGCCAAGGAAGATCAACATAAAATGGCCTTCACTTGTCCATGGGGGACATACTATTGGAACATGATGCCATTCATCCTAAAGAACGTTGGAGCAACATATCAAAGGGCCATGACCTTAATCTTTCACGACATGATTCATAAGACTGTGGAAGATTATGTGGATGACATATTGGAAAAATCCAGAAAGAGAAGGGACCACATAGCAGCATTAAGTGCCATCTTTGACAGATTGCAGGAATACAAGGACTACCTTAATCCAAAGTACATCTTTGGTGTACAATCAGGGAAGTTGTCGAGATACATTGTGTCTATGAGAGGAATTGAAATAGATCCTACTAAGGTAAATTCAATCCTCCAGATGGAGGCACCTAAGACATTGAAATAATTGAGATGCTTACAAGGCAAGCTCCAGTCCATCTTTCGGTTCATAGCTCAGCTAGCAGACAAGTCAATCCCGTATTCTCACCTACTTCACAAGGGGGTAGCATACAAATGGGATGATAAGTGTGATCAGGCATTTAACAAAATTAAAGAGTATTTTCTCACACCTCCAGTGCTTATGCCACCAATCCCAAGAAAGCCTTTGATCCTCTACATATCAGCAATAGTAGCAACTATCGGTGCTCTCCTAGCTCAGCATGATGAAAATAGAATAGAGAGGGCCATCTACCACATCAGTCAGACCATGGTAGGGCATGAGTTAAATTATTCCTTCATCAAAAAAGCTTGTCTAGTAGTGGTGTTTTCCTCACAGAAGTTCAGACACTACATGTTAACACACAAAATCAAGCTCATTGCCAAGATCAACCAACTCAAGTATCTACTTTCCAAGGCGGTGCTCATAGGAAGAATGGAAAAATGGGTCATGATCCTATCAGAATATGACATTGAGTACGTAGAGCATAAGGCTATCAAAGGGCAAGCTATTGCAGACCAATTGGCAGAAGCACCAATGTACTCAAAGAATCTATTAATTTTAGAGTTCTCTGATGAATACATCTTCAACTTGAACATAGAAAACCATTGAAGTTGTACTTTGATGGTTCCTACACAGCACGAATCGAGAGCCAGGCTCTTTTTCATCACTCCACAGGGAGACTGCCTACCAAGATCCTACAAGTTGGCATTTCCCTGCACAAATAATGTCACAGAATATGAGGCTTTAACCATAAGACTCAAAATAGCGGTGTAGTGGCATATCATGGCTCTCAAGGTGTATGGGGATTCACAACTAATAATCAATCAAGTGAATGATGAATATCAGACTAAAGATGACAAGCTCACTCCATACAAGAAATTGGTGGAAATTCTTAAGGAGTCCTTCATTGAGATCACATTCGAGCATATACCTAAAGCAAACAACAGAGTAGTAGACACCATGGAAACAATTGGATCCCTATTGGATATCCCTCGCAATGTCCCAAAGCATGAATTCCTAGTAGAGTAGCTTCTTTTGCCTACATTCAAGGTACCGAAGTTAGAATTTGTGTGCGAAATCGTTGGTCCTGGGGACCCATGGTACCATGACATATACACTTATCTAAGAACATGAGTCCTCCCTGCTGGCTTACCCTCGAGCTTAAAATGAACCTTTGTCAAAAAATCCTCTCATTTTGTCATCCTAGGAGAAACCCTTTACCATAGGAGCATAGAAGGAACTTTATTATGTTGCTTAAATGTTGAGGAGGCATTGACCGCCTTAACCGAGGTGCATAGCAGTATTTGTGGTTCACACTCGAGCGGAATGACCTTGGCCAAGAAATTGTTGAGGACGGGGTACTATTGGCCTACTATGGAAAGAGAATCACATGACTATGTCAGAAGGTGTCTACAATGTCAGCAGCATGGGGACCTCATCCATGCTCCAGCTCAAGAGCTTCATCCCGTCATCACACCATGGCCCTTTTCGTAGTGGGGGCTCGATCTCATTGGAAAAATTACTCCCACCTCATCTAGCGGCCACAAGTTTATCATTACAGCCACTGAATACTTCACAAAGTGGGTGGAGGCCATACCAATGACATACATAACTAGAAAGCAGATATCAAAGTTCATCCTAAACTACTTAATAGGCCACTACAATGTCCCACAATCCATCATCTCAGATAATGGGACACCATTCAAAAATCAAGATGTCCATGACCTTTGCGACAAATTCAAAATCCAACATCACTTTTCCACCCCATATTATCCCCAAGGCAATGGCCAAGGAAAAGCCACAAACAAAACCATCCTGAAAATCCTCAAGAAAACAGTCAATGACGCAATTCGTGGCTGGCACTTGCAATTAAATCTCTCCCTTTGGGCCTATCAAACCAGCATCCACACACTAATAGGTGCCACTCCCTTTTCCCTGGTCTACGGATCAGAAGCCATATTACCCATCGAGATTCAGCTCTCGTCACTAAGAATATCACTGTAGAATCTCATCATAGATGAGGGATACCAGGTATCAAGATTAAACAAGCTAGAATTGCTAGATGAACGGTGAATGGAGGCTTTGAACCATCTACAAGTGTATCAGAACCAACTCAAGTGAATTTATAACAAGAAGATCAGGAGTAGGACCTTCCAAGTTGGAGAACTTGTGCTAAAGGAGAACTAGAAGAACGTCCCAAATCCAAACGGAAAAGGAAAATTTGAACCCAACTGGTTGGGGCCATTCATCATCACAGCGAGCTATAAGTCAGGGGCATATCAGTTATATACACCCGAAGGGGAACCTCTGTAGGAGCCCATGAATAGCTCCTATCTCAAAAAAAATTATGCCTGACCTTCCAAGGTATAAAAAAAAATATAAAAAAATCAAAAAAAATCTTGAAAAAATGGTCACCCTAATGCAAACCTGGCAAACAGGCATCATGGTGACAATAAAAAAATCAAAAAAGCAAAAAATCCAAAAAAAATTAGAAAAAGGATTAAAAATAGTAAAGAGAAAAATTGTCCTCTAGCGAAAACCACTTCGGTGGCGCTTTGGGCAAGTACCTTGGTGAAAACCTAGCAAATAGGCGCCTTGTGTAAATAAGCACTTTCCATCCACTAGGATCTCCGTGACTCGTTTGGGATCATCCATCCATCAAGCTTCCAACATCCATCATATTTCATATCCCCACCCATCATCTGGTCGACATTCGCATCATAGCTTGGTCATGCGTTTGTGTCATGATCCCTCCTAGTATTACTCGACCCATTCTCAAGCTCAGTTTGTCCTGCCTATACTAGAGTAGACTATTTCTTCACGCTGGGGGCATGTTCTCATCGGATCGGATTCGTGTATGCTCTTGAAATCCCAAAATCAGAAAATTCAAAAACACTAGAAAATCCAAAAATTCCAAAAAACATCAGAAAAAGCAAAAAATTCAAAAACATCAAAAAATCAAAAAATCAAAAAACATCAGAAAATCAAAAAATCACAAAATCCCAAAACATTCAAAATATATCAAAATCCAAAAAGAGGTCAAAAAAGTCAAAAAAAAGTCAAAAACAGAGTCATCCTGTCGAACTACGGGTCTCTGATCCTTGAACGTAGGCAAGGTTGATCTTTGATCATCCCCCAAGACACTTAGGTTAGTCCTTTAGGAGTCTTTCATAATAAACTAGCAGTCCATTTGTTTATATCTCACCAATAATTGAGTATGTGTTAGTCGAACTACGTGGTCTCTGCATATATAACGTAGGCAAGGCTAATCTGTTGATCAGCCCCCGAGGCCCCTATGATAGGTCTTTAGGTTAGTCTCTTGGTCAAAATCTCAGAAAACCCCAAAACATTTGAAAATTTGAAAATCAAAACATTTGTAAAATCTTCAAAAATACCAAAAACAGCCTCAAAAATAGTTCAGAAAACTCCAAAAACATTCAAAAAACCCAAAAAAAATCATCCATTCCCATCTTGTTTTCACCCAAAATAAACATCATTCATAATAAATCAATCGTCACCCCCAACCATTGGTGAAACAGTCGGAAAAAAGTCTAGCAAATCGAAAGTGAAAACTCAAAACTTCAAATTCTAAGGTCTAGGACAGTACGTAAACAAGATTGGTCAATTCTTTATGTCAATAGCCCATCATCCAATTAGTCCCATATCAAATCATCTGATATCATCATGTCCTAGGATGCATCCTTCCTACAATGGACATCAACATCAGGCACCATCATAGTTTAGTTCTGGCTAGCAGTATTGAAGAACATTAGCTTGTTTGTTTACTTTATCTCTATCTTTTGACTTATCTTTTTGTGCTCACTTCAATGGCCTCTCGATGATGTCCCAAATGAGGGGATTTAGAGAGAAAGGAATGGGGCAACGATCATTATCTTTTATTTTCTATGCTTGTTGGATATTTTGTAATATAACCTTGGTCATGTGTGCTTTGTATAGGTGTAGGGAGGATGTTTTAAGTATCTTGTTGACCACATAGGAAGGCTTGCCTTGCTATGTTCTGGTCTGAGACGTTTGGAATATCTTAATTGCATTTTGAATAAGGTTTTGTATGCCAGGTGTGAACAAGAATTCTCCTATCTAAATTTTGAGTCAAATTCCATCACACTAGGAGCAATGTCATCCTGGTTCTTTATACGTTGATGCATCGTGCCTATGTGTGTAATCAAACATAAGGTAATTGGCCCTTTGAAAATCCCAACTCCTTAGCAAATAATCATCATCATCATCTTATGTCTTGTTGGAATTTGTTGCTTTCTTCTATCTTCTTTCACACTAACATGGTACCATGACAGTTAATCATAAATCATTATCATCATTGCATTCATCCTGCATCCACAAACCATTAGCATATTGCATACTGCATATCATATCACATAGAAAACATAATAATAACACATGCATTGCATTTCTATCCATATATAATATAGATTGGTTATTCTAAGCATCTCATAAACCATACATATGCATCCATTATATAAACATAAAAGCTTTCATCCCATAGGATTATAAACATCATACACCATTACCCTAACATTTGCATCATCATAACATTGCATAATCATCCCATATCACATATAACCATCCATTACGCCATCACATATACATCATATATCAAAAGCATCCATTTGCATATCATAAACATCATATCATAACACATGCATATATTGTTTCATAAAACATCATTTCATCATCATGTCATCATCATAATATCATAAGTGCATATCATACATAAGAAAATTTCATACATCTTATCATCCATCAAGTGCATAATATAGATCCATTAGTCTAAGCATTTACATACCATAACATTTTGCATACATCATGAATAGTGCATAAGAAAAGGTATGGAAAAAGAAATACATCCATAAATCATTTACATTCATCATATCATATCATCATCATAGTATACATCACCATATAGTGCATGGGAAAAGATAATTAAAAGATAAAATATTGCATTTCATCCACTAGGGGCATAATATAGATCTGTTAGTCACATAATCATTGCATCACATCATAAAGTCACACATCACATAGCATCATCGTCATCATAAGCATCATATAGTATCATCATCATAGCATCATAACATAGAACATCATTGCATAGCATATAGAAATGAGATCCATCCATAATGCATCAAAAGTAAAGATTGGACATATCAAATCATATCAGACAAATATCATCTCATATATCATCAAAATAAATACACTATCATGGTACAAAAATTAGATCAATGTACATGTGTATGTCAATAGAGTACAATGGCCCATGGGGCTATCAAAAATGAGCCCATGGGGCACAAAAAGAATATTGTCTCTGATCAAAATGACCTAACCCTGTTGGTTGCTACCCTTGCCACCTGCTCTTTCTTCGTGATCCTCTGTAGGTCTGGGGCCTATCCTCTGTGAAAAATCTAGCACTCAGGCTGCCCTCAACACAGCCTGATAATAATGCAACCTGTAATAGTTGGCCTCCTAGATGGCCTCCCTATATGATCAAAATGATACAGTGCTTTGGGAGGACGATGCAGACATACTCTTAATCTGTTGTCATCTTCCCATCTCTGTTGCTGCCTGCAACTTCGCAGCCTATCTCTGTTGGACTGCCTAGTCCCACTCTGCCCGTAGCTGATCTCATTCAGTTGTAAGTGCCTATACCTAGGCCTGTAGCTACAAAATTTGACCGTCTCTGGGGTCTAGCTAGAGAGGTGGTTGTACGGGTGGTTGATCATGGCCCCTGTCCCTAGGTGGTGTCGAAACCCTATCCTATCATCCTAGGTCCTAATCCTGTCTCTGATCACCCACCTACGGATCTAGGAGTGGCTGATCCTAAGGCCCCTTATACTAAACTGGTTGATCTGGTGGTAGCCCACCACCTCCCTGATCTTAGTCTCAGCCCCCTTGGCCTCGTCTTGCTCCTTGTCCTTTGGCCTTCCATCCTACGGAAGGTGTCCCAGGCACTATCAATCGGAGAGGTGGCCAAAACCAATCTTTGTATGTCTGCATCGTACCTACATCTACCTAACCTTGGTCATATGGCCATGGCCTAGCCACCAACTACATAAAACTCTGCACTACCTCGTGTGTAGGTATATTACAACCCTAGGAGCTTTGGCTCATCGTCCATGCAAAAATTCCCACATACTAATCATCTGGCCTATCTTGTGGCTCACCAAACTACCTTTGAACCCTACCTGGCAAGGACATCCCGAGCATCATGTGCTCACTACCCTGCATCAATCTATCTTGGAAGATGAAGAAAAGCTATTGTACGTCATCAAACCATGCGGGCCATCAAAGATACGGACACCATGTGAAAACACACATATCATCAAGGACTCTCCTCCAATGAGGAATCATGTGTTGTCATGTATGTGTGAAGGAAACACCTCCACGGTACCACCAAACAACCAGATCATCTAGCTCCATAGTAACTGGAATAACCCTCGAGCGCAGTACAGAAATGTGCTCACAAACCTAGATGTGTAGGAGTGTAACCCTTGCCCCAAGTGCTCGATCGTCTAGGTAGAAAAACTCATAAAGATCCCTATATAATGAGGCTAGAAGAACTAGCCCCCAAGCAAAGCATGTTCGTCGTCGAACCATGCACTCCCAAGTGAGCCCCCATCCAAGACTGAAATATCGGCCTCGTCGATCTGGTGCGATGAGACCCTATATGATAGTTGTAATAACAAGACGAAACGGTGACACAGACAACCTATAACACTCTAACTCAATCTGACCCTCACAGAAAAAAAGCTTGTCCTAGCCCATAATATCGTAGCACGCCTCCCGCCTGGCATCCATGTCATATATCACATGCTCTCCATGGATGGGCAATATGTGGATCTGCCACACATCCTCTAGTGTGACTATCACCTCACCTGTCGAGAGGTGGAAAGAAGATGTCTCGTTCTGCCTGTTGATGGCGGTTTTGGCACCACAACAATACAAGCAAAATATTGCTATTTTGCTTCTCCTGAAAGAGAAAGGCAACACATAGATGCCTTAGCTCCCAAGGTCTTTGTAGTTGGGTCTCAACTCTGCTAATGTTACTCAGTGGTCAATGCAACAGTAATATTCAAAGGGCCTGCTTGGTGTTGAGCTTTTGGATTGTTCTAAGATCAAGCATGAAATAAAATCTACTATAACCGGGGTTTTTAAAGAAATATAAAAAGATAAGTCAAATTTTTGAAACAGAAAAGAACAATAGTTCATCCAACCTTAACCAGACTTGTTAACTTCAAGGAATTATAAACTAAAACTGCAAAACAAAATAAGCTTGTGATTGACACACAGCCTCTTTCATTCACAGTGCTAATTCACATAATAGATTTTTTAGCTACCATTTAAATAAAACACAAATAACATTTCATTCCTTGAAGACTTCGCAAATCAAACGATCAATTAAGAAAAATATCATTCAGGAACACAACATGAAGTAGATTAAACTCTGATTGCTTCTACTATTATTAAAACAGATAAACAATGTTTACAAAGTTGGCACAATCACCAGTGTATAGAGAATCTGAATCTCGAGATTGCTTCCAACTACACTAAGAGAACTTGGAAAAAATACATTACAATCTATACTAAAATCTAACTGCTAACCAAGAAGACAAAGAAGCTCTCATTACTAAGAATCAAGATGCAACTCAATCTCCTTCTATTAACTCACTAACTCCTAACCGTTCTAACTCTAAAATCTATTGATCTAAAAGTTCTTTTAATCTAGAAGTTCTAATCCTAAAATTTCTAACCGTAAAAACTATAACATTTACAAAGAGGCAAGAATACCTTATATACAGAATGTACCAACAAGAATGTGTTGTCCCCCTGTGTTAGGGTTTACAAAATATATGTCGACTGTAGGAGAGTCGACTCTCAGATCTTTTGAAAAGAGTCGGTTGTGCATTCAATGTGGATTCTTGTTGTCCATATTGCTAGAAGGATTCCTACTCGCAGGAGAAGTCTTTTAGATCTATTGAAAACTGCAGCATTAACTCTAGCATCTTCGTGTCCACCTTTGAAATCCCTCGCTGAGTCACCTTGAATGCTCCAGGATATCTGCCTTTGTCAGTGGTCGCCATAGGTGTCCCTCTGAGTCATGGCTTCTTCATTCTTTGGCCTCCCTTCTGTTCTAGAGTCCTCTGCTTGTTGACCATCTTCTGGAAGCACAGTCGAACCTTGCTGTAGATTTAAACCTTTCACCTAAGTCGATCCATTGCATTTGAATCTCAAAAGGCATCCATTTCACTTGTATTTTGTTGTTTTTCATCACAGGGGCAGTCAATTGGTCAAAGGGGCTGATGAGTCATTCTTCTGGCTCCTTTTGATTGGTCGGGCATATGCCAAGTGAGCTCCTCAGTGGGTCAAAGGTGGTCCAATCAACATCACACATCGGTGAGACACCATCAGTGTCTCCCTGATATGATCTCATCCTTTAGTAGTCATCGAGGTAGCATGTGGCAATCAGTGAGACCTTTCGGTGAGCTGTGAGGGTCATACCGAGCTCCAAAAGAACATCAGCAATATAGCTGCTCATTGGTAAGACATCATAGTGATGATATCCCCCTTACTGGCTTGGAGTTTGTTTTTCTTTCTGCAAGACTTCCTAATCGGCACAAGGTCATAGCGACTTCCCCTTGGTTATACCGATATCTCCTTTTCTTTGTGAACCTATCACTATTGGCAAGACTTTCATAGTTGCTAAGACCTCCTAGCGAAGATGCAAACCCTTCAGCAAGCTTCTTCATGTCGGAAAGACTATAATGTTTTGGGGAGACCTTTCCCCGAACTTCTTTCTTCTTACCAAGCCCATTTCCTTCGCTGAGACACCTTGGAGTTGCCCAGACATTCAGCCAAGTGCCCTTTATTCTTCTGGAGTCTCCCTGATTTCCTTTGTTGACCTACTCGCGCCAGTTTCTATTTTTTTTTGGGTGTGACTTTCTTCCTTCGCCAAGACCTTGTGGCGATGGCATGATCCTTGGCCGAGCCCATCTTATCGGCAGGATCCTTCCTTGGTCAGCGAGACCTCTCACCGAGCTTCATTCCTTATACCGAAGCCATGCCCCTTCGGTGAGACTTTAGTTGGTCGCCAGGACCTTCTGTAGACTTCCCTTACTGGCATGTCAGTGTAACTTTGTGAATTTTCCGAGACCATATGCCGCAGAAGATGACTCCCACCGATGTCGCTTTTGTCGCTATGACTTTATTTCATCAGCGAGACATTACGCCGAAACGCCCACACTCTGTCGGAAGACACCCGTGTCGGCAAGACTGCACCCATTTGTCAAAACTATCTAGCGATGTTATCTTGCTTTGCTGATACACCAACCCTCCCCATCGGTGAGACTCCTGACGACTCCCTTTGCTTAGTTGGTGAGACTTCATGACCTTGCTGAAACATCCTGGACGAGAGAGAACATTGTGCCAACAATGAATACCTTTTGCCACCCGTCAATGAGACCCGAAGATCTCGCCGAGACTTCTCTCTGAAGGAAACCCCTCATGCCAATAGGAAATTCATGTTGTCGGGACGATGACCCATGTCTTGCTGACAAGTCCTGCATATGATTCTTGATCGCTATGACACCTTTGGGGTCTTGTCAACAGGTAACATAAACGTAGATTTGAACCAAACGAACCGTAGGTCGGGGAGATCATGATAATCCCATGCAGATATGATCCTTAATGGGGAGTATTATGATTCCTTGGGATTTCGAATAGTCAGAGCTGAGCCACCAGTTGGTAAGAGTCTAAAAAATTCTTGCCAACTTTTGCCTTAACTGATTTTCATAACCAACTGGATAGAAGAATGCCCCTCAACTGGGCTCCCTTGGAAAATATCATCCTGGCACGATTTAATCCTGCACTCAATCAAATAAAAACCACAATGAAGATCATACAGATAGAAGTTAAATAATCAAAAACATCATCGAAATGAATCCCATGTTAGCAAGGTGTAGTTAAACTCTCAAACAAAATGATCGTACAAACAGGTTTGGGTTTCAGGTCGATCCGCGGAATCCAAGCCAAGGAGGAATTTCGGAGAATTCTGAGCCAAGCGAATTCCAACGGAATAGACATGAAACACCCATTAGAAAATTAATTCAATCCTCATCAATCAATAAACAACATGTGAGACCTCAAAAGCATCAATGAACCACAAAATGCACCTTTATTAATTAACTAGTCCCACTACTGCAAACTTCTTCTCATTCTTTAGATTCTGGGGAAATCCGCGCGGGACGGATTTCCGTGAAAGAGAAAACAACCAGGGGACAACGGATTTTGGGAAAATCTGAAAGAGAAGGACAACCGCAAAAAGAAGACACTGGGAAAATCTGGTCCACGCGGAATTCCGCGAAGACCAAAAATCCCCGAACAACAAATGCTCAGCCGGAGTTCGAGTGAGATCCGGGAAAATCTGGATGGGGTGAAAAATCTCGAACCCAGGAGAAAACCCGAATTCCAACTAAGGAAAAACCAAAATCCAAAGGCAAAGAAAGGAAAAGAAAAGGGGGGACCCGTTTGTTAGAATTAGGTGTTGTACACCTTGCATAATGTTTGTAATATTTTATTTATTTATTTATTATGTGTGTGGTGCACCTAGGGGTTTTCTAGATGGACGTGCATCACAAGGAGTTATAATGTTGGGGCCACTTTGTTGTATGTATCATTGGGACATAATTGTAAAATGTAATTATTTAATATTGGGGAATAATAAAATATAATAAAGTACCCAATATTAAATGTGGGGTCACATGATGTTATTTTTGGGCACATGGTTTATGTAATACCACTTGGTGGTTTTGTGGGAGCTTGTTTCTATAAAAGCAACCACAAGGGTAGTTGTTTAGGGTTGGATCAAAAGTTGGTCAAGGTTGGACAGCAGGTTAGTTGAGCTTGTGCATGTGTGAGGGTTTGAAGCATGGCATGGGATGTGTGGATTCATGCTTGGTCACATGGAATGCATGGATAGCTTGTGCTTCAGAAGTGTTCATGGAGTCTCTGCAGATGTATTGTAATGGGTTTTCATTGTTGAATAATACATGGAGTGTGGATGCTTTTGGATGTTGGGTTTTTCCCTCTTGAGGGTTTTCCCAGGGTATATCTTATGTCATCTTTGATGGGTATGTTGTCTATTCTCTTGCATGTTGATGTTGAGTATTTTACTTGCATATTTTCAGATTTGGGTTATGTGGAAATTGTTATTACATGGCTGCATAGTTTCCTTACAAGTGGTATCAAAGCTTTGGTTATTGGATTGGATAACCCTAGGTTGCATGGGAGAATGAAAGGCAATGGCAATATATAGGGTTTTGCAGGTGTTTTATTGCAGATCTGAGGGTTTGGGATTTGCTGGTTTGATGGGTTGTTTGCAGATTTGGGGTGAGAAAATTTTGGCAAAATAGGGTTTCTTGGTCATGCATTTAAATGAGGGTTTTTGGGGTGAGCTTTCACAGATGACCTCCTGGGAAAAATTGGACCTCATGGTTGGATTCAGAGTGGTTGAGAGAGAAATTTTAACATATAATATGCCCTATTTTGGTTATAGAAAAAAAAAATTGCCCATACCCCTGTTCGGCCGTACGGACGTCGTACTCAGAAAATAAAATATTAAAAAAAAATCCGAAAAAAAAAAATTCCTGCCCATCGGTATTAAAAAGTCCTACAAAAATCAAAAACAAAAAAATCAAAAAAAATTGAAAAATTGAAAAGGTTTGGGGGGGTCCGCAAACCCCCCCGCCCCTGGCAACAGTGCGGCTGTCAGCCGCACAGACTGACAGTCTGTGCGCTGCCGGTACCGCCGGCAGAGTCTGGCGGGGCCGGCAGGGTACCGCCGGCAGGCCCGGCGGGCTCCACCCAGCCCGTCAGGGCTTAAAACAAATAAAATAAAATTTGAATTTTTTTTAAAATCCGCCAAATGAAACAAGGTCCACCGGATTTCAAAAGGTATTAAGAAAGTTTTAATAAAAACGTCGGGTCCGTACAAAGGGAGGGGTGAAATTTTTAAATGGAAAATTAAATTAAATTTAAATAGTTTTTGGAATCCGCCGCCCACCCACCACCAGAGCGCCGCCCGGGCGCCACCACAGAGCCACCAGGGGGTGTAATTGGGTTTTTTACAGCAGTTTTTTTCAAACGGGCATAACTTTCACCCAGGTTATCGAATTTTTGACTTCTTACAGTCGTTGGAAAGCTGGTTCTGAGCACTACACAGTGGTATAGGTTTTGTTCCATGATTTTTTAGTTTTGATAGTGTTTTTCTTGGTTGAAGTCAGATGTTTATTTTAAGCTTTGAGAGGGCATATCGGGTGCATACGGAGTCGGATTTTGGACTTTGAATAGTCAACGGAAAGCTTGTTCAGAGAAATACATAGTGGATCAAGTTTGGAGATATTTTGGCATGGTTTATTTGTTGTTTTCTTTATCTGAGCTGTTTATGGGTCTCTTTGACTATGGTGTTATTATGAGCTTATGGATTGTTGGATTTGGGATATTTGATATTGGATTCATTGTATGCTCAGCTGTACATCTCAGATTATTCTACTTTTGACATGGTTATCAACATGTATATTGCATTGTTGTATCTACACGTTGTGCAATGTTGTAGGCGGTCTATACTTACTTGTTGCACCTATGACTTGGATATGGGTTGTCTTTGCCCATTGATATTTCAGTGTTAATGCATGATCAGTTTTAGTGGCTTGGTTTAGTCACTTGGTTTGTTGATTTGGTTGTCATGTTGAGGAGGTGAGATGGTATTACTAGGTACATTCATGATATGAGATCTATGTAGTTGACTATGATTATGCAGATATGTGGACACGGTTGGGTTGAGTTGTTGGTACATTTGGTGGTGATCATGATGTCATGGATGTTTCTTGTGCATTAGAGACTTTGGCATGATGGTTTATGCAGGTGCATGGTTGGTGGTATTGGATTGGTTCCCGATTATGGTTGTGGCGGTGTATCTTCTTGGTTTGAGGAGATTGGTATCACGATGTCATGGATAGCTTGGTTACATGGTTCAGTGGGAGCTTGTGACAGTGATGGTTTAGCAGTGATGGATATGATGGTTTGGTGGTGTATCTTCTTGCTTTAGAGGATGGTTATCATGTTGTCATTGAGAGCTTGGATTCACAGGTTTTTTGTGTGAGCGTATGATAGTGTTGGTTTTGTGCATCATGGTGCCATGGTATTGCTCGGTATCATGGTTCAGTGGGAGCATTTGGCAATGATGTGGATCCATTGTTGATTATGGATGGTTGTCTTCAGCAGGTGATCTTTGGTGTCATGGAGGAGCTCTTGGATTCTGTATGCTACAGTGAGAGTTCTTTGACATCAGGTGTTGGAGATGTTGAGGTATTATTTATGACTTGTTGGTTTTGACAGGTGATCCTTGGTTGTAGGATGGTTTTGTTATTATGTCATGGTATACTCTTGATTACTAGTTTAGAGTTGTGGCATGGTACATGTTATGATTATTTGAGCATGTGATCTTCTTTTGAGAGGATGTGAGATCATGGAGTCATGTTTATGTTCCTGATTCTGCAGTTGGAGCTATGATTTTGATCTTGGTTGGTTCTCTTTGTATTGAGTACATTGATCATTTTCTTGGTGTTTAGCATGGATTGATCGGTTACAGGTGCTCATGGATACTTGGAGACTTAGGTGAGGCTTGGTGTTCTCTTGTGGTTAGAGACATATTGAGGTGGTTACTCTTGATGAGGTTTTAGCAAGAAGTCCGAGGGAGCCTACACCTTGGTTGGACGTGAGTTCAACATGGACCGAAGAGGAGAGTGTTCTTGGTTGAGTCATGATGACTTGGATATCCTGGAGGAGCATTCTCATTCCCCACTCTTGGTCTACTCGGAAGTTCACTTGAGAGGTATTGCCCATTATTCTTTCAGGTGCATTATGTTTATGGTTTTGTCTTCTCATGGATATGGATCTTGAGCCATGGATATTTGGTTTATGGAGGGTTCATTTGAGGAGTGTTGGCATGTTTATCTCCTTGTATATGTTGAGTTTAGGAGATGGTTTATTGGGTTGATTTCCTTGGTTTAGGAATTATTACTTTGATTTTGATCTTCTTATTTTGAGATGCTTACATCCATGTTAGTTACATATGTTATCTTTGATCTTGGCGATTGGATGGATGGATGTGGTTATGAATTTTGTTATGGGGTATTATGGAGGAGATCATACTTGACACAGTTGGCATTTAGAGGTGTGTGTGTAGGAGGACATGCTACAAGTGTTTGGTTTGCAGGTTTTGCTTATCAATGTGGATGTTCCTTGTACTATATGTTTACTTCTATGTGATGTTGGTAGTAGACTTGGTATGCCTTTTGTGATGGTGCCTTTTTTGGGATGTTAACGAAGCGACGCGTTGAATGCGCTCATTCCAGGTTTTCATTCATCTTGACATTTCCCATGTAGTGGGAGCTCCTGGATGTGTATGTCATGCTTTGACAGGTTTGCACATGGAGTTTGTTATTGCGGTTTATGGGTGGATATGTTGTTGGCATAAGTTTACTATGTTATGTATACCTTGGAGGTATGGATAGTTGGATGTGTTGGCACTTGCTGTGAGTGTCATTTCAGCTATGGTGATTTATTCTTGATAGCTACTGGTGCATATTGGATTCAGTGTTTGTGTTTTGAGATATCAGGTTGAGGCAGGTTTATGCTTCTTTGTGACAGTTAGTGTGACATCTCTTTGGATGTGTTCTTATCTTAGTGTAGTTGGCATGGTGGAGGATGGGAGCATTCATGGATGAGATGGTGGTCACCTTGGTTCTTGTTACAGGTATCTTGATGGAGCACATGGAGCACTTGGATTCTAGGATGGTACATGTTGCCTATGGAGTTTATTTGTTACCCCCTTATGCAATGTATACAACAAGTGGGAGATTGTTAGAATTAGGTGTTGTACACCTTGCATAATGTTTGTAATATTTTATTTATTTATTATGTGTGTGGTGCACCTAGGGGTTTTCTAGATGGACGTGCATCACAAGTAGTTATAATGTTGGGGCCACTTTGTTGTATGTATCATTGGGACATAATTGTAAAATGTAATTATTTAATATTGGGGAATAATAAAATATAATAAAGTACCCAATATTAAATGTGGGGTCACATGATGTAGTATTTTTGGGCACATGGTTTATGTAATACCACTTGGTGGTTTTGTGGGAGCTTGTTTCTATAAAAGCAACCACATGGGTAGTTGTTTAGGGTTGGATCAAAAAGTTGGTCAAGGTTGAGCTTGTGCATGTGTGAGGGTTTGAAGCATGGCATGGGATGTGTGGATTCATGCTTGGTCACATGGAATGCATGGATAGCTTGTGCTTCAGAAGTGTTCATGGAGTCTCTGCATGTATTGTAATGGGTTTTCATTGTTGAATAATACATGGAGTGTGGATGCTTTTGGAGGCTGGGTTTTTCCCTCTTGAGGGTTTTCCCAGGGTATATCTTGTGTCATCTTTGATGGGTATGTTGTCTATTCTCTTGCATGTTGATGTTGAGTATTTTACTTACATGTTTTCAGATTTGGGTTATGTGGAAATTGTCATTACATGGCTGCATAGTTTCCTTACACCATTTTCTTCCAACTCAAAATGGGGGTGGTTATGCAAGGCATAACAAATGGTGACTCGGCTGGGGAAATGGTTTAACCATTTTCAAGAATCTGAAGGATTCAGCTACCCAGAACTCCTGGTTCATAAGCATCACAACTCTAGTTGGGTCAGTTTTAGCAAGCAAGGCTAAGCTAAGATCTCAAACGTACGTCAATCAATGGCTACCCCCTAAATCAATGTGTGTGCTTGATTGTGCATCACATGTCTTATGAAGTTTTCCTCATCTTTTGGACAATAATGTGTAAGATTTGAGCTACATGAGTTGACCTCCTTTAGCTGTCGTGCAATGATATCCTAGGCATTGCTCCGCTGCCAATCAGGCGTCCATAGCCTCGACAGAGATACCTCTAGTTTTCTCACAGCATTGCTCTACTGTCAGTCAGGCGTCCATAACCCCGGTAGACATACTGGAATCACCCATTCATATTGAACCTCTTTTCTTATAGGTAATTTTTTTTTCTTTTTTTTTCTTTTCTCATAGAGTTTCAAATATTTCATTCATTTCTTTTTCAATATGTCAGATGATTGACATCCAATCAGGGTTGAAAACTACCATGAACCTCATGACAGCACTTGGAAAATTGGATTTTTCACTCAAGTCTTACAACATTGCCATCCTAGGACAAATATATCATTACAAGAGGGGATGATCTTAATGATTTGTGATAGATTCAGAGGGAGCTCATGAAGGTTACTTACTTTATACCTTGTTCTCAAGACCTTCCACAACCTTTATTGACAATGAGCATGAAACAAGGAATTGAGGATAAAATCACCCAATTAGAAAATGTGAAAATATCTAAACCACTTCTCTCCTCATGACCAAAGTATGCTTCAGATAACAGCCCACAGTTTCAGGTAGAAAGAAATAGACCAAACCCCCCAAAGAACAGAACAAAACAAAGACCAAACAGCAAAGAAAACCAAAGGAGACAAGGACAAGCGTACAAACAAGAAGCTATTTACAGGCATGTGCCACATTATTTATACAAAGAGTAGCAGGTTATTTACATAAAGGAAAGAGTTATTTACAAACAAGAGACAAAATAAATTATTTACATAAAAAAAACATCGCACTACTTATATACAGAATTGAAATTAACAAGTCTCAAGATCCAAAATAGTGCTTAAGGAACTACCCATTAACAAGAAAAGGAACAGGTTCTCTAGTCAGGCTACTCAGTCTGAAAGTATTTTCCCCTAGGACCTCAGCAATCTGATAAGGACCTAACTAGAGTTTGTCAAATTTCTGGTGACTACCCTTCTTTTCACTGGCCTTATCCCACAACAGCACTAGGTCAGATATCCTAAAATCCTTTATCTTGGCTGTTTTGTCAAACCATTGTTTGACAATAGCCTGATGCCTAAAGAATTGTTGTAAGGCCACATCTCTCTGCTCTTCTAATTTCAGCAAAGCAGCTAACCTGATCTCTATCCTATTGTCCCTAGAGTAGAATTTCTGCATGAACTCCAGGATAGGTATTTGCAGATGGATAGGAAAGACAGGCTCTTGGCCATATACCAGCTTGAATGGTGAGGTGTTTAAGGCAGCCTTAATCCTAGTCCTATCAGCCCACAATGCGAATCTCAGTTGGGTATGTCAGTCTCTAGGGTTATGTTCTATCAGTTTCTTAATCACCCCTAAGAGATTCTTATTGGTAGACTCTACAACTCCTTTTCCTTGTGGGTAATAATTCAAAGAATATTTTAGGACAATCTTGTGATCATATTCCCAGGAGATAAACTAAAGAGAATAAAAAGTGGAACCATTATCACATACCAAAGCGAAAGGTACACCAAACTTTGTAGTGATGCATTCAGTGAGGAACTTGATCACTACCTTTGTGGTGTTGTTCTTGCAGGGTATGGCCTCTGTCCACCTCGTGCAGTAGTCAGTGGCAGTCAAGATGAATTTATGTCCTGCAGAAGAGTTTGGGTTAATCACTCCAATAAAATCCAGTGCCCACTAGGCAAATGGCCTCACCTCGTAGACGGGCTGCATGGCGTTACCTTGGTGCCAAAATCTAATAGATGTGACATTTCCTCACATGTTGATGGGCATCTTTGAATACACAGGGCCAGTAATAACCAGATCAGAGGATCTAGTGTGCCAAAGAATCTGCAGACCCATGACTTGTGCCATGTTTCCCATGAAACTCATAAATCACATGTTTAGCCTCTTGATGATCAAGGCATCTCAGGTATACTCCTTCAAAATTCTTCCTGTATAGCAACCGTCCTTTGAGCATGTAATGAGAACTCTTCAGTCTTAAGGCTCTCCTTTGAGTTGCATTCATTTCTTCTGGATATCGATTATGGAGCATTAAGAAAATGATATCAGCATACCAAGGGTCGTTAGAGAAAGACTAGGTCGTGTATTGCTGACAGATGATATTGTCACCAGTGTTCGCCATGGACTGAGACAAGCCCGTACCCCTTACTAGCTTCATAGGGTGTATCTCCAGATCAAATTCTTACAAGATGGCCATCCAGTTGCCTCTCCTCTCTCCCATCTCACTCTGCATGAGTAAGGACTTCACAGCTACATCCAGAACTATAGCGACAACTTGACTTTGGAGGATGTAATTCTGGAACTTCTTAGCAGCCCGAACCAGTGCAAAAGTTTGCTTCTCAAGAGGCGGGTATTTGATTTTTCATATTTTTGAATGGAGAGCTCATGAATGCAATTGGTCTCTCCTCTGCCTCTTCTTGTCGTTGGGTTAATACAGCTGCACAAGAATGGTTAGAGGCGAAAGAGTAAATGTAGAATGGCCTCTTGTAATCGGGGCTGGTGAGCACGGGTTCCTCTGAAATGGACCGCTTGACTTGTGAAAACGTGGCCTTTGCTTCATCCGTCCACTCTATCTTGGCATCTGTCTTCATCATTTCGTTCAAAGGCTTTACAATCTCTGCAAAGCCTGTGATGAACTTCCTTACGAAGTTAATTTTTTTGAAGAAATATTTCATTTGTTTCTTACTTCCTAGACTGGTGATCTTCAAGATGGACTCAACTCAATCTGGGTCAATTGAAATCCCTCTTTTAGAAATTATGTGCCCCAAGAGCTTCCCTTCAGAAACTCTGAACATGCATTTGTTGGGATTCAAGGAGATGCCATATTGGATGCATCGTTCCAGAACCTTGGAAAATTCCACAGCATGATTCAATCGATCTTTGGAGAATATCGTCAGGTCATCCATGTAAACAATGATGCACTTACCGATGGTGTCCTTGAAAGCTATATCCATGGCATGCTGGAAAGTTGCTCCAACATTTATCAGACCGAATGACATCCTTCTGTATGCAAAAGTTCCCCATTTCATAGTGAAGGTTGTCTTCATTATGTCTTCACAGTCGACCATCACCTGATTGTAGCCAGAGTAACCATCCAAAAAGGATATCATCTGAGATCCATTGACTGTCTGCAACACTTCATCCAAAGAAGGGAGCAGGTAGTTATCCTTTTCTGAGGCTCTATTGAGATTTCTGAAGTCGACACACAGCCTGATCTCCCCGTTTTTCTTACGAACTGGGGCTAAGTTAACCACCCAAGTTGAATGGCACATGGGGAAGATTATCCTAGCAGAGAGTAATTTATGGACTTCTTTATAGATCAATGGTTCAATCAAGGCATTGACAGGGCACTGCTTCTGTTGAAAAGGCTTAACCTCAGGCTTCAAGGGGATAGTGTGAGTCATAACAGAAGCATCAAATGTTTGGAGGTCTTCATACCCACAGGAAATCATAGCAATATCCTTTTTAAGCACCCTCAGTATGTCTTCTCTAATTGCTTCTGGGTAGGCCTACCCTATATAGACATTCTTTTTAGGGCCAGCATTGAACAAGTTAACTGTTTCATATTCGCCTCCCTTTTCTTCAGCTGATATTTTCTCTCGAGCCCCTGGATCGGAGTCAAAAATTATTTCTAGAGCAACCATTCCCTTAGGAATGCTATTAGTTTTCAGATTAAGAACCCCTTTTGTATCACAATCTCTAGGATTCCACTCTCCTTGATCCTTGTTGGAATCATCAATGATTTTCCCTTCAAAAACATTAGAACTTGCTAGAAAAGCAAGGATATGTCGGTCATCATCAAAAACTTGAAAATTCTTGACATTGTCAGGAACAACTGGGGTGGACATCAGTTCTACTGAGAATCTTTTGAATTTGGAGCCTTGCATAGGTTCCAAGGTGCTTGCAGCAATAGCCAATGAATTAGCTACCTGATTTTCTTCTCTAGGGATTAAGCTAATCCCAAAGGCATCAAAGTCCTCAATCAGGTTCCATACTTGATTTCTGTAAGCTGCAAGCCTTCTGTTGTGACATGTGTATTGGCTGCGCACCTACCTGATAACTATTTCTGAATCTCCCTTGACCATCAAGGCAGTGACCTTCTTCTTGTGTGCAAACATCAGTCCCCGCGCCAAAGCTTCATATTCTACCACGTTGTTTGTGCATCTGAATTACAACCTGTAAGAAGCAAAGAAGGTTTTTCCTTTCGGGTTAATTAGTACAATTCCAACACCACTACCTGTCCTGGACTTGGACCCATTGAAGGTAAGGGTCCACAACTGATCATGAGTAGGGGTTAATCCTTTTGCAAATTTTGTAGGTATTTGAATAGGATTAACTAGAGGTGGGGCTCCTTGATCTTTTGCATCAGGTATAAGGGGCGAGTATTCAATCATTTCCTTTGGTATAATTTCCAATTCCTGCATAGATATATTATGTGACCCATAGTTATCCTCTGGACATTCGCTTGCAGCTTGGGGTTGCTCCTCAAGAACATGCTGATTTGAAAGCATATTAGGGGTGGGTTCAATTTGAGAAGGAACCTCAGTTGAAGGCATCCTTTCCCTGGTTAGCATGGTTGCTTCTTTAACTTCAAATGAGAAGTGGTCTGCAATGGTCTCGGGGCGACTTGTGCTAGCTTTCTCATTTTGGGAAACTTGACTTAAAATGTCAATGCAAGGTTGACAAGTTAATTCAAAATGACTTTGATAATGTACCCTGCACCAGTTAGGTAGAAGAAGATTCTATAGATCAGTATCTTCCCGTAAGACCAGTTGGTCTTGTTGCAGCCTTTTAATCAAGGCCTGTTGATTTTTATTAATTACAGAATCAGGGAACTACGAAGTTGGAAGCTCTTTAGGATCAAGAACAAAAAGGGTTAAGATTTCATCCCTTTTGTAAACCCCCATCTCAGTCTCAAAGTAAGCTACCTCATTCGGACAATCATACTCAGTGATGATATGCTTGAGGCGAGGCTCACTTTCAATTCTAATCTGCGTAGGAATCCCTCTCCATGGCAGCCACATATGTGAAAAGTCAAGGGAAAGATATCCTCCTAGACTTTTCATCAAATCTCTACTCAGCAGCATACCATAGGTCTCAGGAATATCAGCTACTTGGACATCTATGTTGGTCAGGATCCTAGGGTCTGATCCTACTTGAACATGTATGTTTCTTAATTCTCCTACCACATTAACCTCTGTCTTGTCAATTTGAATGACCTTTTTATTTGTCTGAATGGGGTTTAGTCCCAACTTCTTACATATGGAAAATGGCATGACATTTCCTGAAGCCCCCAAGTCTAATAAATAGTTATGTAGGTTTTTGCCAGAAATTCTTAAGCTTAAAAGGAAAGGTGGAGTACCTACCTTGTTTCTGTATAAGGCTGCATTCACGTCCCCAGCAGGTGCCACCTTACCCTTTCCTTTTGACTTATCAGCTTGTTCTAGAGCTTTCAGCACTATCTCCCTTTGAGCAGGGCACCACTTTAAAATATCAAAATATGAAAAAGAAGTTTTCTATTTTTGCATCTCAGAAACAATGTCAAATTTTGTATTACAACTAGCAGTACCTTTGAAAATGACAGAGGAATTACCCTTATTATGGAAATCAAGTGGGCCTTTTGGTGGAGGAGGATTGTTATCCGCACTTTGATTTGGAGGCACCATGTGATCAGGAGGTACGGAGGTAGTGAATTCCCCCTTACTTTGATTTCTTAGGAAGTGTCCCCCTTTTGTCTGTAAGGCTTGGGCATCATATGAATCTCCCTCTGGTTCATTCTCACTTTGCATTGGGAATGAGGGCTCTTCTTCAAAGATATCATATGTCATTGCAGTATCTACCAAGCCGCCTCCCTTATGAGGGTTCCCTTGGAATGTTTGGGCATCTTCATGTGCCATCTTGACCATCTTCTCCAGTTCAGGGCAGTTCATCTCAGAATGGGTTGTAGTCTCATGTAGCCTGCACCAATTGGTCATAAAGTTGAGGTCGGCCACATTTGCAGTATGTGACCTCTCCTGATTTACTTGATAGTCATGAGAAACTCCCCCATTATTGGGCCCTGTATTCCATTGCCTATTGTTGTTAGGCCTTTGATTATATCCTCTGTTCTGGCTTTGATAACCTCTCTCGTTGTAGTTGTTGTTATTCTGATAAGTACCTTGGTTGCTGTTATTTTGATTGGGGTGTTTCCCTTGGTTTTGGGAATGGTTCAACCGAAGTTGAGCCATGTCGTTTGTAACTTGAGACAGTGTTTTCTTCAAGGTTTCTACCTCATTTGTAAGCTGGACTATTTTCTCACTCTCCACATTCTTATCAGCAGGTGGCTGACCACCATGACTTGGTGTTCCAACTTGGTTATGATGACCCTGGGAACTTTAAGGAAGCTGTGATTGCTGAAAGGGATCAAAAGTTCTAGTAGCAAAGAATGGGACAGGTGGTTGAGTTTGCAATTCAGATATAGGCTCGTAGTGGGAAGGAGACATTCCTAGGATAGTATTAAATAGAGGATTTGGGCTATGCATCTAGTATCCTATCGAAGGGAAACCTCCTCCTAGGCCTCCTTGTTGAGAACTGACTTTTTGCAGCTTGATAGCCAAATGATAAACTTTGGATAGAGAATCAATTTTAGCTAGTTGGTAAGTTCTTTGCAAGAACAAGCCAAGCAGGGGGTATATAACTCTAAAGTAAGCTAGAATGTCACTATCCTCAGTGACTAGATAGGGATCTTGCAATCTTCTATACATTCACTAGAATCTGGTATTGAATAAAGGTAAGGATTCACCTGGCTCCTTCCTGATGGTAGCAAATTGATGATATAAAAGAGTCAGGTCCACATAAACCCTGAACTGGTTGATAAAGGCATTTTCCAAATGTATCCCAGTCAGGATGGAACCTTGAGGCAAATTAAGGTACCAATTGTAGGCCATATCCCCTAAAGAGTAAGGGAATAACCTACAAACTACATCATGGTGAGCTACCTGAGCCCTAGTACAAGCATCCTTGAAAGCTTGTATGTGCTCCTTGGCACTCCATGATTCACCATGAAAATACTTAGGGCAGAACTTCTTAGGGTTCTTGGGCATGTCGTGAAAACCTCCAGGAATAGTCCCCAATGGAGAAGGATTATTCTAAAAGAATGCCATTAGTGGTGGTGGTGGTTGTTGAGCTAGCTGTTGTATGGGTTGAATCAACAGTGATGACAATTGAGATGGATGTGATGGTGGATTGATAGGTATCCACTGGGGTATTGGTGAAAAGCCTGGTGGAGTGAGCGAAGCTGATAAAGGTGGTATGATGGTTGCCCCAGTCTTATGATTCTTGTGTTTTGTTGGGGTCTTGAGTTCTATGAAAGGTGATGGATTTTATGCTGATCGAAGAACTCTGTGGGGCTACTCTGATGAGAAATACTGAGTATTCTCCAGTTTTCTCTTCTTGGCCCTCCTTCTAGCACCAGTTTCTGTTGATGGTGATTTTTGCACCACAATAATGCAAGAAAAATATTGCTATTTTGCTTCTCCTGAAAGAGAAAGGCAACACATGGATGCCTTAGCTCCCAAGGTCTTTGTAGTTGGGTCTCAACTCTACTGATGTTACTCAGTGGTCAATGTAACAGTAATATTCAAGGGGCCTGCTGGTGTCGAGCTTTTGGATTGTTCTAAGATCAAGCATGAAATAAAATCTACTCTAACATGGGTTTTTAAAGAAATATAAAAAGATAAGTCAAAGTTTTGAAACAGAAAAGAACAATAGTTCATCCAACCTTAACCAGACTTGTTAAATTCAAGGAATTATAAACTAAAACTGTAGAACAAAATAAGCTTGTGATTGACACATAGCCTCTTTCATTCACAATTCTAATTTGAATAACAGAGTTTTTAGCTACCATTTAAATAAAACACAAATAACATTTCATTCCTTGAAGACTTCGCAAATCAAATGATCAATTAAGAAAAATATCATTCAGGAACACAACATGAAGTAGATTAAAATCTGATTGCTTCTACTATTATTAAAACAGATAAACAATGTTTACAAAGCTGGCACAATCACCAGTGTATAGAGAATTTGAATCTCCAGATTGCTTCCAACTACACTAAGAGAACTTGGAAAAAATCCATTACAATCTGTACTAAAATCTAACTGCTAACCAAGAAGACAAAGAAGCTCTCATTACTGAGAATCAAGATGCAACTCAATCTCCTTCTGTTAACTCACTAACTCCTAACCATTCTAACTCTGAAATTTATTCATCTAAAAGTTCTTTTAATCTAGAAGTTCTAATCCTAAAATTTCTAACCGTAAAAATTCTAACCTTTACAAAGAGGCAAGAACTCCTTATATACATAATGTACCAACAAGAATGTGTTGTCCCCCTATGTTAGGGTTTACAAAATATTTGCCGACTGTAGGAGAGTCGGCTCTTAGATCTTTTGAAAAGAGTCGATTGTGCATTCAATGTGGATTCATGTTGTCCATATTGCTAGAAGGATTCCTACTCGCAAGAGAAGTCTTTTAGATCTGTTGACAACTGTAGCATTAACTCTAGCATCTTCGTGTCCACCTTTGAAATCCCTCGTTGAGTCACCTTGAATGCTCCAGGATATCTGCATTAACGTTGATCTGCCTTTGTCAGTGGTCGCCATAGGTGTCCCTCTGAGTCATGGCTTCTTCATTCTTCGGCCTCCCTTTTGTTCTGGAGTCCTCTACTCGTTGACCATCTTCTGGAAGCACCGTCGAACCTTGCTATAGATTTAAACCTTTCACCTGAGTCAATCCATTTCCTTTGAATCTCAGAAGGAATCCATTTCGCTCGTATTTTATTATTTTTCATCACGGGGGTAGTCAATTGGTCAAAGGGACTGATGAGTCATTCTTTTGGCTCCTTTTGATTGGTCAGGCATACGCCAAGTGAGCTCCTCAGTGGGTCAAAGGTGGTCTGATCAACATCGCACGTCAGTGAGACACCATCGGTGTCTCCCCGATACGATCTCATCCTTCAGTAGTCATCGAGGTAGCATGTGGCAGTCGGTGAGACCTTTCGGCAAGCTGTGAGGGTCATACCAAGCTCCAAAAGAACATCAGCAAGATAGCCACTCATCGATAAGACATCACAGCGAAAAAATCCCCCTTACTAGATTGGAGTTTGTTTTTCTTTCGGTAAGACTTCCTAATCAGCACAAGGTCATAGCGACTTCCCCTTGGTTATACCGATATCTCCTTTTCTTTGCGAACCTATCGCTATCGGCAAGACTTTCATAGTCGCTAAGACCTCCTGGCAAAGATGCAAACCATTCAGCGAGCTTCTTCATGTCGGCGAGACTATAATGTTTTAGGGAGACATTTCCCCGAACTTCTTTCTTCTTACCAAGCCCATTTCCTTCACTGAGACACCTTGGAGTCACCCAGACATTCCGCCGAGTGCCATTTATTCTTCTGGAGTCTCCCCGATTTCCTTTGTTGACCTTCTTTCCCTAGTTTCTAATTTTGTTTCGGCGTGAATTTCTTCCTTCACCAAGACCTTGTGGTGATGGCATGATCCTTGGCCGAGCCCATCTTATCGGCAGGACCCTTCCTTGGTCGGCGAGACCTCTCGCCGAGCTTCATTCCTTATACCGAAGCCATGCCCCTTCGGTGAGACTTCAGTCAATCGCCAGGACCTTCTGTAGACTTCCCTTACTGGCATGTCGGTGTAACTTTGTGAATTCACCGAGACCATATGCCACAGAAGATGACTCCCACTGATGTCGCTTTTGTCACTGTGACTTTATTTCATCAGCGAGACATTATGCTAAAATTCCCACACTCTGTCCGAAGACACCCATGTCAGCGAGACTGCACCCATTCACCAAAACTATCTGGTGACGTTATCTTGCTTTGCCAATACACCAACCCTCCCCATCGGTGAGACTCCTGACGACTCCCTTTGCTTAGTCGGTGAGACTTCATGAACTCGCCGAAACATCCTAGCAAAGAGAGAACATTGTGCTGATAGTGAATACCTTTTGCCGCCCATTGGTGAGACCCGAAGATCTTGCCGAGACTTCTCTCCGAAAGGAAACCCCTCATGTCGATAGGAAATTCATGTCGCCGGGATGATGACCCCTGTCTTGCCGACAGGTCTTGCATATGATTCTCGATCGTTGTGACACCTCTAGGGTCTTGCCGACAGGTAACATAAACGCAGATTTGAACCAAACGAACCATAGGTCAGGGAGATCATGATAATCCCATGCAGATATGATCCTTAATGGGGAGTATTCTAATTCCTTGGGATTTCAAACAGTCAGAGCCGAGCCACCAGTCGGTAAGAGTCTGAAAAAGTCTTGCCGACTTTTGCCTTAACTGATTTTCATAACCAACTGGATAGAAGAATGCCCCTCAACTGGGCTCCCTTGGAAAATATCATCCTGGCACGATTTAATCCTGCACTCAATCAAAGAAAAACCACAGTGAAGATCATATAGATAGAAGTTAAATAATCAAAAACATCATCAAAATGAATCCCATGTTAGCAAGGTGTAGTTAAACTCTCAAACAAAATGATCATACAAATAGGTTCGGGTTTCAGGTCGATCCGTGGAATCCAAGCCAGGGAGGAATTTCGGAGAATTCTGAGCCAGGCGGATTCTAGCAGAATAGACATGAAACACCCATTAGAAAATTAATATGATCCTCATCAATCAAGAAACAACATGTGAGACCTCAAAAGCATCAATGAACCACAAAGTGCACCTTTATTAATTAACTAGTCCCACTACTGCAAACTTCTTCTCATTCTTTAGATTCTGGGGAAATCCGCGCGGGACGGATTTCCACAAAAGAGAAAACAACCAGGGGACAATGAATTTCAGGAAAATCCGGAAGAGAAGGACAACCGTGAAAAGAAGACACTGGGAAAATCCGGTCCACGTGGAATTCCGCGAAGACCAAAAATCCCCGAACAACAAACGCTCAGCTGGAGTTTGAGTGAGATCCGGGAAAATTCGGATGGGGTGGAAAATCCCGAACCCAGGAGAAAACCTCAATTCCAACTGAGGCAAAACCAAAATCCAAAGGCAAAGAAAGGAAAAGAAAAGGGGGGACCCGTTTTGTTCCAACTCAAAATGGGGGTGGTTATGCAAGGCATAATAGTGCCATGTCTCAGTGAGTGTCGTCAGCATACCCAAGTGTGTCCAAACAGGCGGTGCATAAGCAATGTACCAAAGACCGATCCGCCCTAAATGCTCTTGATGTCGCTCAAGAAAACTTGGAAAATTTTCAAAACGATCCTGGGACCTGTGCTCCCATGAATGAAGTATCGGCACCTCCTCCTGCATCAGGAAAGTCACCATGTTAAAATTCATCAAAAATCCTAATCCTGACTTATCTCAGCATACCCCAAAATCAAAAAAATTTGACTTTTGATCGAGACAACTTATTCTTTGAACCAAGGTAACGAGTAATTTGCTTCAAACATGGGCAAAATATAGACATAGAAAATATACCGACATACTTGATCCCGATTACTAACACTGTTTCATCCTAAATCACCTTCTCAGCTTATCATCACTCTTCATCCCTTAATTAAATAAATAATCATTTATCTGATTAAGTCATTCTCATTTGTTAATTAAATCAATCAATCTGATCTAATTAACCCTATGTCTCTATTTAATTAAATAATTCATTTTATTTAATTAAATCTCTAAAGTCACCCTATTAAATTAAATAAATTAAACCTTGTTTAATTTAATCTAACATCATCTCCATTAATTAAATAAATCAAAATCTTTATTTAATTAATCTCTAAATCATATTCTTCTCATTTTGATTTAAATCAACCCATAAATCTAAATCAATTAGTCACATCATCTAATCCTTCATTAAATTAATTAGCCCTTGATTAATTTAATCCTAATCCATGTCCCATCCTCTAGCTTTTGCCACTTGCACATGAAAATGCATTTAATTCATTTATTAAATCTCTATTTTCTCTCAACTTGGATCTTTAGAGAATATTCTTCCAAATTTGAAATCCATCCAAGTGGATTTGTCATTCCAACAAGACATTTATTCCTTCCTTCATGTCCTTGTGCATTGATCCAAGTGGCATTTAAGTCATTATTTTTTCCCTCTTACATGTCATTTCACTATTTTCAAATTCAACCTAATTCCATTTATTGTGCACATTCATCAAAATGTGCTCAAGCTTCCTCCATTCACATCTTGACAAGTGGCACTTGCCCATTGGGTGTTGAATGATCCCACATTGCTCCATTTTGTTCATCTCTTCATCTTGTCCTTCTATAAATAGAAGGCTCATCCTTTGTTTTGATCATCCACAATTTGAGTAAACTTACGATATTCAATTTCATCTTCAAGCACATCCATCTTCATCCATTTTATCAAGTTTATAGCTAGGTTATGCAGATTTTTCATCATGGAGCTCAATTGAATCAACATCAAAGTGCATCACACATCAACATTGCATTATAGGAGTTGGGAAAAGGCCAATTTTCACATCAAATTGGCACCAATTCCCCCATGGGATCAATATTTTGCTTGCTTAATTAGGATTTCATGGCTTTCTCATGATGTTCTTCAATTTTATTTCCTATTTTGAGCATTGTTAACAGATTTCATGGGGAATCTTGATTCTCACTTGCATATGATCTAATTATGTTTTTGTTTCTTGTGTTTTGCAGGTGCTAGGATCTTGGTTCTACAATCACTGAGCGTGTGAGTTGACTCAAAGTCTTCCTCGACTCAGTGTATTTTTTGGTATGAGCATGCCCTTTATATTCAATGGCAGTGGGCTTGAGATTGTGGTAAAAATGATCTTCCTCGCAAAACCTTTCTCTACATTGGTCGATTGCATGTATTACATCATCAAGATCTAGTCCTTTACCTACTACCTCGCTCACCTCTCTTTTGTGGCCTATCACATCAGCTCGTGTGCACCCTTGGGCACTCACAAGCAAACTTGCTTCGACGACCTCTGATTTCAGAAAAAAAAATTCTCAAAAGGGAACTCGTGCCTTCTCCTTCTACACAGGAATAGATTCCACTCTCTTTATGCATGACACAGGTCATGTGGATGGGAAGACACAAAGATATAACATGAAACTCACACCAAGAAGGGATTCTCGCTTACCACAGAGATATCTGCCCCATCAAACTTGACGCCAATATTCACTCCTCTCACTTTCCAAATTTTTGAAAGTAACAATCAGCTTAGCTTCGCGGCATCGGACACAAATTGACTGAAACATAAGCAAAATCACAGTAACAAATTTTACACTTGTAGAAGAGGGGGATTCGCTACTCATTAGTTCTCTTCATTTAGAGAGTCTCATGGGGCAAACTTCCCTAATCTACCTTACGAACAACGGTGAGAGTTTTAGAATTAGAAAGAATAGGTCACAAAGATTCTCTGGACAAACTGACAAGCTCTCCACCAAAGCACATTAGTGCAGAACACAAACAATAGCGCAGTGTGCTAGTATCCCAGATGCGTGTTGGCATCTCGTACATACCAAAAAGCGAGAATGTCATAGAAAATTACTTAAATGACTACTTCTACTCTGATTGCTGAGAACTTGAAAAATATGGGGAAATAACATAATGGAATAGAACTACAATGAAATGAAGTAGAACTGATAAAGATAAGAAGAAAGGAAAGAAATACTTATAACCATGTGAGTGATGAAGCCTCCATTAAGTGAATATCTTCAATATGTGCATCTATAAGATTTGGAGAAAATGTTGGGGTTGTATAGGGGTTTGCCTCAGTTAAACCCCCATTTTGGTGTTCCCACCTCCACGGACAGCCAAGAAGATAGAGAAAGAGAGGAAGGAACAAAGCATGTGGTGAAAGAAAAACCCGCTCAGGAGTAGAATCTACACCACCAAGTAGGAGTGATAAAAGCAAACCTCGCTCGAGGAGGAGAACCTGTATCACAAAAGAGGTGATAAAAGCAATCCCTGCTCAAGGAGGAGAACCCGTATCACAAAGTATGAAATGCAATAGATAGGGGGTGTGGAATCCCAAGATTCTCACAAGCATGAAGTGAAGGAGATGAAGCTGCAAGAGCCAAAAGAGCTACAAAGAGGGAGAGCAAGATAGTTACAAGAGCCAAGAGTGCAAAGAGTGTTGTGAGAATGTGAGAGCTTGAAAGTGTTGTTGTAGCAAGTTGTATGGAGTTGTGCTAGAAAAATGACAAGAGAAAAAGAGGAGGAAAAGGCAAGAGCCAAAGCCAAGGAGAAGTCAAAAGTAGAAGAGTTGCAAATAGAGTGAAAATACTGCTTTTAAGGAGGGAAAAGAAGCAAAAGGAAGCTTCCCAAGTGGTTACAAAGCATCTCAAATCATTACCACCGACCAAAGGAGGTGACAAGTGGAAAACATGCATGAAAATAGTCGTTTGAACGTTGAGACATCGTAGGACACTAGCAGAGTGCATGGACGTTTGTGTGGCACGCTAGTGTCCGGACACATCACGCTACAAAACAACATAAACAGGAAAAGCACAAAGTCTAATGCAAAGGGACACATGAAGATAGCTACTGGAAAGAGGTGTTGGAGCATCTTGAGAGGGAAAAAGGTTGATGCAAGGGCTAAAATGAGCCTACTCAAGATGTTAAGGGAGTGGACACTAAAGTGAGTGCAAGCATGTATGTGAAATTGTGAGGGGTGCAATTTTAGGCTATTACATTTTTCCCCACTTTAGTGGGCATATGAATCTACATTAATATGCACACTAAAGGAAATATAGTAAACATAAATAACATCATATTCCAAAAGGATATTGTAGAGGAAGCAGATAACTCTTCAAACCACAGAAGTATGCCCCCAGGCTGAAGACCTGCAAAACAAATGCATTAGACAAGAAAAACCTACACCAAACAACAATGTTAGAACAAAAAAAGCTAAAGGTTTCGAGTCAGCAAAGTAAAGAGACCTCAATGTAGAAGGTTGTCTCAATACTATGCGTCATCCCCAAAACAATAATAGATAGAAGAATTTTAAGATGAAGAGAGGAGCATATACTCAGGATGAAGAAGATGCGGATATTCGATCCAGTATATGCAAGTTGAGAAGAAAGAGAATTTAAGAATGTAAGTGCCTTACAGGCCCACAGACTTGCAAGGAAGGTGTCCTCCAAGATCTCTCACATGAAGGATACCCAGAAAAGCATCTTACATGCCCACAAACCTACAAGGAGCATCCCCCAAGGTCTCTCACATGGAGGAAGCTGAGAAAGTTCCCTATAGACCCACAGATCTATAGGGAAGGTGTCCTTCAAGATCTCTCGCATGAAGGAAACCCAAGAAAGCACCCTACAGACCCGCAGACCTATAGGGAAGGTATCCCCCAAGATCTCTCGCATGGAGGAAACCCAAAGAAAGTAACCTACAGACCTATAGACCTATAGGGGAGCCACCCCCAAGATCTCTCACATGGAGGAAGCTCAAAAGAAGCACCCTACAGATTTGCAATCCTACAAGGAGGCATCCCCCAAGATCTCCCACATGGAGGAAACCCAAAGAAAACACCCTACAGATCAGAAAACCTGTAGGGGAGCTAGCCCCAAGATCTCTCACATGGAGGAAGCTCAAAGGAAGTTCCCTACAGGCTCTCAGACCTATAGGGAGGTATCCTCAATATCTCTTGCATGGAGGAAACCTAGGAAAGAAAACTCTGCAAAGTCAAAGAGTGACTTCACAGGCACACCTGTAAAGTGAAAGCGGCCACACAAGAAAGTAAATGGACAGTCATGTAGACCATCAAAAAATTGGAAGTCCTTCAAAGGGGTCCCTTGGGAACCCTTCAAAAGAAGAGGGATCCACTCAAGGGATGCATTGTTTGAAAAGCAAGGTCTAGTCAGGTTGCCCCCAAGCTAGACATGAAGAATTCATTCAAGAGAAAAGCTTTCAAAAAGGTCCCTTGGGAACCCTTCAAAAGAAAATGGGGTCCACTCAAGGGATGCTTCATAGAGAGAAGAGAGGGGGTCCTTAAGAAGGATGCACATTTCTAGAACAAGTTATCACTGCCCCCAGCATACAGGGGAGGAGAACCATGCTAGATATCTGGAACATATAGGATAGAGGTAGTCCTCAATATCACTTGTCATGTGAAGAAAAGATAGGTGCATCAATTAAATGGGAGTTTGATGGCACCTAAATCAATAAGTTGTATTTTATCCTTCAAGGCATTACATTCACTTGTGGAATGGTCAAGCACTTGATGGTATGCATAGAAAGAATTTTTATCATGTTTATGAAATTTCTTGCATGTAGGAGAAGGAAGAATGATTAAGCGGGATTTTAGAAGCCACAAAAAAATATTCTCTTGCTCAGATAGAGGATGAGGAGCAGGAAGCAACCCTTTCTCTTGTGGATAAAAGTTTGATTGCTCAGAAGAAGAAGATACGAAGGTAGCAAACAACGGAGGATCTACATGGAGAATATTATTTTGGCGACACGGATCATACTCCTCTATGAGATCACCATCATCCTTCCTAATAGGGCTACCAGCATTAACCTCTTCAATAGAAATGCAATCATCTTCATCAGAAGGAGGATCAACACTAAGAACATTACAATTTATGTTCATATTATTCTGCGATACAAAAGAATCACCATCTTTGATAGCAGGTTCGGATGATGTTATCGGAAGGTTTGAGTGGATCGGGTCAACTTTATATTCCTCAATGAAGGAGTCTATAAAGTCTAAGGAACCCCAATCATCACCAATACATGCATTCCTTTGAGAAGAGGTGGACTTAGAATTTATTGCTTCAAAAAGATCTTCTTCAGGGACATCTATCTCAAGAGTACCCTTTGTAGTAGGTACTGGAGGAGTAAACATCGACACAATGGAAGATACCGAAGGGATAAGAGTAGGCACAACTAAATCCTGACTAGCAGTTTCCATCTCACGTAAGTGCACAGCCTCAGGGTCAGCCTTAACTGTGACTACTTGATTATTACAAATGAACTTGATAGATTTACGAAAGGTAGACAAGACTGCACCCATAGCATGAATCCGTGGTCTACCAAGAAGAAGGTTATATGGTAACTTTTCTAACATAACATATACAAGGGTAGGTACAGTAATGGGTCCCAACCTCAAAGGAAATACTATTGTGCCCAGCGCTTGTCGACTGACATTATCGAACCCACGAATGAAAACAGAAGAAGTATTAAGAGAAGACGACTCAATATTAATCTTATTCAATAGATCAATGCTACATACATTGAGTGCCAAACCGGCATCAATGAGAGTATGTCTAATACCAATTTTATTAATGTTAACTATTATCATTAGAGGATTAGCTTGCTTTTGTACTTCTGAAGGCGGAAGTTCTTGTGGATAGAACATAATATTCGGCGAATCCACATGAATATAAGCTATCAATGCATTAGCATCCGTCAGCCTAGAAAAAGATGGAAAGAGGATCTTTTTTAAGGCTTCCTAAAGCACACCTTGATAAACTGAAGCAGACTGAAGCAAGTCCCACAGTGAGATCTTAGTTAGAGTAACTTGAAGTTGCACAAGATCATAATCAGTAGGTGCTTTATTTGTATTTTTAGGTGCTTGTGGAAGGCTTAGTTGTTTATTCATACTATTCTCATAATTATGGGCTACTGCTCTGTAAGAGGGAGCCATAGGAAGATCAGGAGAACCACCATCAAATGGAACACCATCAATAGAAAAAATCATTTTAGGAGAAGGACTAGTTGGAGTCACGTAAATGATCAGTCTCTTAGGCCTTTGAGGGGCAGCAGAGACACAGATTGTGTTTATAGATTCATCACAACTAGTAGAATGATTATTTCAAGACATATTCTCAACATCAATCCAAACAGGATCAAATGTGGAATAATTATTTGAAGAAACATTTTCAACATTGATCTAGGGAGAATCAAATGTGGAAGGAGGTTCATCATTCACTAGTGCATCATCTTTAGAAGAGAGTGCATCAGAATACAGATGAGATTCATCATTCACCAATGCAGCATCTCTAGAAGAGAGTGCATTGGAAGGAAAAGATTCATCATTCACAGATGCATCATCTCTAGAAGAGAGTGCATTGGAATGAAGAGTAGATTCATCATTCATGAATGCATCATCTCTAAAATAGAGTGCATTGGAATGAATATAAGGTAGAGTAACATTAAGAAAGGTATCTATAATTTCATCTTCTTGCAACAAAATATCCTCTGAAACAAGAGGACTTTCTTGAGAAGGATCAAAGACACCAAGCAACATGGGAAAATCCAAGTCACCATCACATACATGAAAAGGAACATCATTAACATTTTGAGCAAAATTAGATACTGAACTAATAAAAGAAGATATTAAATTCATTACGATTTTTTTGGTATTTTCTATGTTCTAGTAATTCACATTTTTAGAGGCCTTCAAAGCGTAATTTGATGTCAGAACTTGCATCGGTCCCTAACATTCAATTTCCAAAGGCACTAGTATTTTAGGGATTGAACTAGTTCTCTAGGAGACATTTCCAATAGTGCAAACGGTTTTGAATTCCGAGCATTGAGTCAAAGGTTATGACCCCACCAAGTAGGGGTAAATAAATTTGTAGTTTTTTTGAAATATTTTCTATTCACGTCAGGTTCACCAAAATGTAGAAGAGGGGGATTCAGTACTCACGAGTTCTCTTCATTCAAAAAGCCTCACAGGGTGAACTTCCCTAATCTACCTCAGGAATAGCGGTGAGAGTTTTAGAATCGAAAAGAGCAAGTCACAGAGATTCTCTAGACAAAATGACAAGCACTCATCCAAAGGATGTCAGCACAGAACATGGATAAAAGCACGGTGTGCTAGCGTCCTAGAGGCGCGATGGTGTCTCGTATGGACTAGAAAGCTAGAATGTCATAGAAAATTACTTAAATGACTACTTCTACTCCGATTGCTGAGAACTTGCAAAATATGGGGAAATAACATAATGTAGTAAAACTACAATGAAATGAAGTAGAAATGATAAAGATAAGAAGAAGAAAGGAATGAAATACTTACAACCACATGAGTGATGAAGCCTCCATTAATTGAATATCTTCAATACCTACGTCTATAAGATCTAGAGAAAATGTTGGGGTTTTATAGGGGTTTTCCTTAGTCAAACCCCCATTTTGGTGTTCCCACCTCCACGGTCAGCCAGAAGATAGAGAAAGTGAGGAATAAACAAAGCGTGTGGTGAAAGAAAAACCCACTCAGGAGTAGAACCCGCACCACCAAGTAGGAGTGATACAAGTAAATCCCACTTGAGGAGGAGAACCCATATCACAAAAGAGGTGATAAAAGCAATTCCTGCTCAAGGAGGAGAACTCGTATCACAAAGTGTGAAATGCAATAGATAGGGGGTGTGGAATCCCAAGATGCTCACAAGCATGAAGTGAAGGAGATGAAGCTACAAGAGCCAAAGGAGCTACAAAGAGGGAGAGCAAGATAGCTGCAAGAGCCAAGAGTGCAAAGAGTTGTGAGAATGTGAGAGCTTGAAAGTGTTGTTGTAGCAATTTCTATGGAGTCATGCAAGCAAAATGACAAGAGAAAAAGAGGAGGAAAAGGAAAGAGCCAAAGCTAGGGAGAATTCAAAAGTAGAAGAGTTGCAAATAGAGTGAAAAGACTACTTTTAAGGATGGAAAAGAAGCAAAAGGAAACTTCTCGGGCAGTTACAAAGCATCTCAAACCGTTACCACCGACCAAAGGAGGTGATAAGTGGAAAACATGCACAAAAATGATCATTTGAATGTTGAGATGTTGCAAGATGCTAGCATGGTGTGCGGACATCTGTGTGGCGCACTAGTGTCCAGACATGTCATGCTACAAAGCTACATGAACAAGAAAAGCACAAAGTCTTATGTAAAGGGACACACGAAGATAGCTACTAGAAAGGGGTGTTGGAGCATCTTGAGAAGGAAAAAGGCTAATGCAAGGGCTAAAATGAGCCTACTCAAGATTCTAAGGGAGTGGACACTAAAGTGGGCATAAGCATGTATGTGAAATTGCGAGGGGTGTAATTTTACACTATTACAACACTGAGACCCGACAAATTTGGAGAACTACGATGAGGATTTCAATCAATGCCTAGCTCAAACAAGCCTTTGCCTATATATTCTCTTCCTTTTTGGGTCAGACTATGAGGTGCAAAATAATGTTGATAGTTGAGAGATAGTTGATGAAAAAATCTTCAAGAAATTATAGCATGTAAAATCCCCATGATTTCTCCTTGAGTTGCTAAATAATAGGCATAGAATTTGTGGGGCTCTGATACCATATCAGATTTTGTGGAGTAATCGATTGATCTCTATTATATGGAAACATTTATATATACAATATGATAGGAGAGAACCTGTGTATCCTCAAATAGTGACGATTTGAATAAATTCTTGATTAAACTATATAACAACAGACTTAAACCAATCGAACAAACCATATCCTATGTTATACTAGAAGACAATAACAAACACAACTCATGAGTGAAATGATGGAATATGTTAACAAATGTTTTAGTTGAAACTACAGCATATAAACTATGGAAGAGGATAGGTGATATCTATCAAACCAAAAGTCTTACCAATAAGTTGTATCTAAAAAGACAATTGTATTCTTTAAAGATGAAAGATGGTGATTCTTTTGCACATCATTTAAATTCTTTTAATTTGATTATAATTCAGTTAGCATCTGTAGATGGAAAGCTAGAAGATAAAGATAAATGCATTTTGTTACTTTGTTCTTTACTAGAGTCTTGGGAAAATCTAATTGTTGCTATTAGTGGTAGTGGTGTAGATCCTAAGATGGACGATATAATTCCTACTCTCCTATCAGAGGAGATGAGGAGGAAGTTTAAAATAGGATCCCAAGATACCTTGTTTGTAAGAGGTAGGCCTAAGGATAAGGAACCTAAGGGAGACAAGAAAGGAAAGGGTAAGTCAAAAGGACGGTCTAAAACCCCTGGTAAGAGTAAGGTAAAGTGTTGGAATTGTGGGAAACCTGGACATGTAAAGAAGGATTATAAGAACAAGAAAAAGAGTTATAATCCTTCTACAGAGAAATCCTCAGATGACAGTAATGATGCACTAGTCATTTCATCTAATATTGTTAGTGATAACTCTTGGCTTATTGATTTAGGTTGCTCCTATCATATGACTCCTAGCAAGGAGTGGTTCACTAAGTATACCACATATGATGGAGGGAATGTCTTCTTTGGAGATAATAGCACAACAAAGGTTGTGGGTAAAGGATAGGTAAAGTTGTGTTTCAGTGATGGTAGGGTTAAGACCCTTAATGATGTTTTACATATTCCAAGACTTGCTAGAAATGTACTTTCTATATCTAAGTTCAATGATTCTAGAATGCATGTGACATTTGACAAAGGTGGTTACAGATTGGTGAAAGGGAATATGGTGGTTGCTAAAGGATCTTGGATTGGGACTTTGTTTAAGCTTAATACCTCTAATTTGAATAAATTAGCCAATGTAACTAAGGCTGAAAATACATGTATGTTGCGGCACTATAGATTGGGCCACATTGGTGAAAAAGGTCATAGGACCATTCTTAATAATAAATTGGTTGACGGTATTCCTGATTATAATATTGGAAAAAATGATTTTTGTGAGCATTGTGTGTTTGGAAAGAAATCTAGATCTTCATTTCCTAATGGAACAAATAAAGCTAAATGGTTATTAGAGATTATTCATTCAGATGTAATGAGACCTATGGTTATTGACTCTATTGGAAAACCTAGATATTATGTCACATTTATTGATGATGTCTCAAGATACACTTGGATCTATTTTATGCATAACAAATCTGACGTGTTCAATAAGTTTAAAGAATTTAAGGCTTTGGTTGAGAAACAATCAGATCATAAGATAAAAGTGTTGAGATCAGATATGGTGGTGAATATTGTTCTAAGAAATTTGATGATTATTGTAAGTATGTAGGAATTGTGAGACAAAAAAATACTCCATATACACCTCAACAAAATGGAGTAGCAGAAAGGATGAATTGAACCTTAATGGAAAGAGCTAGGAGTATGTTAAGTAGTGCTAAGCTAGATCGGTTCCTTTGGGTCAAGGTTGTAAGTACTTGTTATTTAATCAATAGATCTCCTAGTTCATCTATTGAAGATAAAACTCCTCATGAAATGTGGTTAGGTAGGAAACCTATGTTGCACATTTAAGGATCTTTGGTTGTGAGGCTTTTTTTCATGTGCCTAAATAAAAGCGTTCTAAGTTGGACCCAAAAGCACATAAATGCATATTCATAGGTTATGGTGAAAATGTATAAGGTTACAAGCTTTGGAATCCTCTAACCCAAAAAATTACTTTATCTAGAGATGTGATTTTTATGGAATTTAGATCTTATTCAGGAGAAGAACAACCAAAGGAGAAGGATACTTCTCAAATAGTGCATTTTGAGATAAATACTAAGAAGCATGAACATGCACATGTTGAAGAACAATTGGATGGATTGGATGAGGAGAGTTCACAAAGTTCTTATGAGATAGATACTCATGATGAGCATATTGAGGAACAAGAAAAACCTCCTTTGAGAAGATCCACAAGACAACAGAATCCTGTTGATAGGTATAGCCCACCTGATTTTTGTTGTATATTTGCTTTGATGAGTGCTAATGATGAACCTAGATCTTACAGGGAAGATTTTTCTTCAGATGAGAACAAGCTTTGGTCACAAGCTATGCATGAGGAAATGGTTTCCTTGGATACTTGTGACACATGGGATCTTGAGAGTTTTCCCAAAGGAAGAAAGACCATTGATTGTAAATGGATCTTTAAAAATAAAATTGGAGCAGATGGTAATCTTGAAAGGTACAAGGCTAGATTAGTAGCCAAGGGCTACTCCCAGAGAGAGGCAGTTGACTTTAATGAAATATTCTCTCCTATTTCTAAATTAACTTCTATTAGATTCTTTTTATCTATTGTTGTTGCTTATGATTTTGAGATAGAGAAAATAGATGTGAAAACTACTTTTTCGCATGGGGGTCTTGATGAGGAGACTTATATGAGGCAACCTGATGGTTTTGTTGTAAAAGGAAAAGAAGAATTGGTTTGCAGGTTAAAGAGATATTTATATGGATTGAAATAGTCACCAAGAATGTGGTACCAGAATTTTGATGCTTTTGCATTGAAAATTGGTTATGTTAGGAGTGAGAAAGATCATTATGTTTACATAAAATGTATTGATGATCAGCTTTTAATTATTATCTTGTATGTTGATGACATGTTGTTTATTGGTAACAGCAAGGTAATGATCAAAGAATTGAAAGCACAACTCTCTATCAAATTTGAGATGAAAGATCTAGGGGCTACAAAATATATCCTTGGTATGGATATCAGCAGAGATAGAGGTAACAGAAATCTTTTCTTAAGTCAAAGAAACTATGTTGATACTATTTTGAAATGGTTTAACATGCAGGATAGTAAACCAATTAATATTCCTTTACCAGTTGGCACGAAGTTAAGTTTAGACATGAGTCCTAAATTTGATTTTGATCATAAGGAAATGTATGAAATTCCATATGCTAGTGTAGTTGGTAGTTTGATGTATGCAATGGTTTGTACAAGACTAGATATAGCCCAAGTAGTAGGAGTTCTAAGTAGGTTTATGTCTAACCCTGGTAAATAACATTGGACTTATGTTAAGAGGGTGTTTAGATATTTATGAGGTACTTTTGATTACTATTTGGTTTATCATGGTGCTAATGATATTGATATTATGCACAGATCATTGGACATACAAGGTTTTTTTGATTCAGATAGGGCAAGAGACCTAGACAGTCGAAGGTCGACAAGTGGCTATGTGTTTACTTTGTTTGGAGATATGGTTAGTTGGATGAGTAAGAGGCAGCCCACGGTTGTTTTTTCCACCACAGAAGTAGAGTACATGGCTGCTACACATGCCTCTAAAGAGGCAGTTTGGTTATAGAGACTTGGGAAAGGTAGTGGTTTTAATTGCAAGCAAATTAAACTTGAATGTGATAGTCAGAGTGTTATTTGTTTAGCAAAAAATCTTATGTATCATGCTTGTACTAAGAATTTTTATGTTTAGTATCACTTTGTGTGAGAAATGGTTGAGAGTGGGAAGGTATTGATTGAGAAATTTGCCACTTTGATCAATGTTGCAGATTATCTTATGAAACCAGTTCCTATAGATAAGTTCTCTTGGTGCAGGAAGTCCATTAGCCTAGAGTCTTGTACTTGATTTATAATAATGATTCCTTGTTTAGAATAATTGCAATGTATAATGTCAAGTGGGAGAATCTTGGGAATAGGATGCTATTTAATTTTAATCCTAAATATATTTCATGTATCTCCTAAGTCCTTGGAAAGTGTTCCCCAACACTAGGATTAGAAAGAGATTAAATTCAAATGAAATGAACATGTAAATTGACATTTGTAATTATTCCTAAATGATAGGAACATGTGGGGATGCCCAAGAAGAGCTCCTACAAAATAGGATCACATGGGATGCCCACATGGAAGGTGGAACCCACCTTGCTTAAGTTAACTATTTAGAGGATTGATAACACTTTAGTAATACATGTAAAAATCCTAAAAATTAGGGATTGATATTGACATGAGTTTAGTTTAGTTCAATTCAGTTATGGTTCAATTATCTTCAGTTGCATGTAGTTAGTTTGAGTTAAATGCTAGTTGACTTTAGTTAACTTCAGTTGCATGACTAATGACTTTAGTTGCATGACTAATGAATTTAGTTGCATGATAGATAATAGGTGGATACTTACAGTTAAGTGGGAATGATCAATCATGCATAATGTTTACATGAATTGTTGGAGAGATATGTTTTAGTTAACTAAGATATACTTGGACCCACCTTGGGTGCCCATGTTGGCATCTTTGAGTTAACACCTTTTGCATGAGAAGATATTTATAAGGCTCGGTTAAGTGGGACCATTATTGGGTGCCAAATTTGAGGTGATGCTTGCAAGATATTTTCTTGACCGAAGTTCAGTTAAGTGTTCAGTTTGGGGTGCCTAAATTGAGGAGACTTTGGTTTTTACTTCATGTTATAGTGTGGAACTCTACTTGCACAATCTAGGCATAGATTTTTGAGAGGAGCTTTATCTCTTATATTTGAAAACTCCAATGAGTTTACATGCTCATTGATTTTCTATTAATTGTAGCAAGTTGAAGAGAGTTTCATGATAGTTTTGTGTAGGTTGTGAAGAAGGATTGTTGAAGGCAAAGGAAGAATATCAATCAAGGATTGATACATAATTATTTTAATCTTATTCTAAGGTTAAATAATACAAGCACTATTGATTCTAGTGGTGGAGTTTTTCCCAAAAGGGTTTCTCTACGTATATGTTGTGTCACTTCTATTTTCTTGTCTCATTCTTCTACAATATTTTGTCTCTTTCTACAATTGGTAAAATTGATCTAAACAGATAATCATACACAAAGAATTGTAACAAAGAACATTTAATTAGATCTACAGTCTCATAGTTTTACAAGTTTTAAGCTACATAATTACCTCCATTTTCAACAAAATTATATCAATAATTTGGTCTTAATTCCACTCAAACTTCCATATTCACCCTTCATTTCTCATCATTCCAAGTTTGGAGAATCAAAGATTCCAAACTGTGAACCAATCCATCTAAATCTCATATTCCTCATTGCATTCCACCATCCACTTCGACATCCATGATATCCAAATCTCACATTGATCAAGTCTTGGAAACAACTCTTTATCATAAGGACTTTAAGGGAAATCTATCATCATGTACATATCTAGGTAAGGTTAACTCTGGTATCAACAGGGAAGACAAGAAAATTTAGGGGTTACATACAATCACCCGCATCTTGAAAAAAAAATCCTCTAGGAAAGATACCATAATCGATGAGTGTATATACATCATAAAATTTGTCTACATCGAACAACTGAGCTTCCTAGGACTTATTTTTCATCCTCTTCACAATAGAACCACTCTCGTGACTTTGTCGTGAACTCGACCCAAAAATGAATTTTTCTACTTGATCTCTTGAGGGAGCAACATACCAATATTCCTTCATTTTCGAGGGCACAATGGGGCAATCAAAAATAAATAAATTTTGATTTAAGTAGTATCAATTCTTTCAAACAATGCAACAGGTACCTCACTTCAAAGAGGGGAAAAATGTAGACACCTAAAAATGTCCTAAGTATATCACACACTTTGATTTTTCTCATTAACACCATTTCTTGCATAATTCACCTAATTCATCTATTTAATTAAATAATGTCCAGTTATTTAGTTAAATTCACCTTTTTCTCCTATTAATTGAATAATTAAGGTTAATTGATTAATTCACCTTTATTCATCATTTTCTCCCCTTTTAATTAAATAATGTCAAATTATTTAATTAAATTCCATTATCCTTCTTTGATTAAATAATTCCTAATGGTTTAATAAAGTTCCTAATTCCTCAACTTGCACGATTAAATTATTTTCATGAATTGTTTAATTGGCTAAATTTCCTCCAATCCTCTAACTTGCACAAAGAATATTCCCCATGGAATATTCCCTTTTCAAATTCAATTTTTTCCCTCCAACTCAAAATATCTCCAACATAATTCCTAAAATTAAGGGATAATGTTAAGTCTCTCATGGATTATGAACCATTGATCTAATCCTTGATCCCTGCCTCATAGATTACCAACCACTTGATTAATCCTTGATCCACACTCACCTCCTTAATCTTCTCTCATATATTAATTAGCATTTTCAATCCTCACCCTTGAGCATAATTCCTAAAATCTATAAATACCAAGCCTTTATCATATCAATTCATTCACAATCCTCATAGCAAAGTTACTCTCTGGGATTTCATACTCAAATATTGAGCATTCTAGAGTATTTCTTGTGAATCAACCCTCATAAAGCATATTCAATTAAGCTTTTACATGGATAATACATAAAACTGAGCAATCCACATCCATCTCACACTTATGCATCAATCCATAATGGGACTGAAAGGTTTGCATCATTAATTAGGTTTAATTTATTTGAATTTTATGTTTAATGCTTTGAATTGAGCTTTGGTGTTGTTAGATCTAATTTCATTGAATATGGCAATTTATTGATCATAATCTTGAAGTTTCTTGATGCTTTAAGATCCTAATTGCTTCTATTTTGATGTTACTTGATTAATTGAGCTAACCATGTGAAACAAATAATATAATATACTATACTTAAAGTTTTCGTATTAGAGTGCGAGCATTTTTAGTCACATCATTAGGAAATTTCCAGTCTTCGGATAATTATAAATATGATAATACCATTCCCCCTAGTCTACATGAGCACACACTAGACCATTGGGTTTAGGTTTATCCAAGATAGTAGGAGAGTAGACAATATGAACCACAAAATGGTACTCTTCTACACCATCATCCAAAGATACAAGAGAGGTTGTTCTTGCCATTGCATCCATATGGTGATTTTCTCTCCTAGGGACACTATCTATAGTGAAAGAAGAAAAATGATCAAGGATAAATCCAAATCCCAATACTAAGATAGCTTACTTTTTTGAGCCTGATACATTCCTATGATTTGATTTACAATAAGTTCAAAATCACCATGAATGCAAATATGTTTAATGTTTAACACCATTAGGTACATAGGTTGATAATAAGGCCCTCATACTCAATAATGTTATTAGTGCAATGAAATTCCAATTGAAAGGATAGAGGAATCGACTTGCCTTCGAGTGAGATTAAAACTACACTTGCCCTAGAGCCAATTTGACATCTCAATCCATCAAAGTACATCTCCCATATAGGTTCATGGTCTAATGCAAAGATATTTTCATTTGTAAATAGATCCAGGTTAGGGAAGGAGTGAGATGAGGGAGCTTCTACCAATTGATCAACAACTTGTCCTTTCATTTATTTTTGAGTTATGAACTTGATGTCAAACTCAAAGAGTAACATTACTCATTTCGCCATCCTTCCAAAAAGATTGATTTCAATAAACTAATGTTTAAGAATATCACATTTCACAATCACATGGGTTTCAACATGAAGAAGATAATGTCGTAAATTTTGCATTATAAAAATGAGAGTGAGATATTGTTTCTCCATGGTAGCATATCAATATTTATAATCAACTAGAATATGACTAATGTAGTAGACCACTCTTTATTTTCCATCATCATCATGTTGAACTAATAAGGTTGATAAGGCATGAGGTGATGCAGAGATAAATTAAAAAAGGTTTATCCTACATAGCTGGCATCAAGATAGGAGGATTGGCCAAATAAATTTTTATTGACTCAAAATATTTTTCACACTCATCATCCCATTGGAAGCAAACATTTCTCTTCAACAAACACATGAATTTAAGGGTGCAATCATCCAACTAAGATATAAATCTACGAATTGCCTGAATTTTCCCTTACTAACTATGTAGGTGAGAAGTGTTTCTAGGAGGAGGCATGTTAACTATTGCATCAATTTTATTTGTGTTGATTTTGATTCCATGGTGAGAGACGAAAAATCCTAAAAGCTTGTCGGCATCTATGTTGAAGATGCACTTAAGAAGATTTAGTCTCATTTTATAGAGTTGAAGTCTTTCAAAGATAAGACAAAGATTTTCAACATGATTTTGATGATTCATAGACTTAGCCAAGATGTCATTGATGTAATCTTCTAATATTTTTGAATGAAATCATGAAAAATAAGTCATTGCATGTTGGTAAGTCGTTCCAACATTCTTTAATCCAAATGAAATTTCTATGTGACAGAAGGTACCCTAAGCGGTAGTGAAGGTTGTCTTATACTAATCTTTTGGACTAATACGAATCTAATTATAGCCCAAGAAGCCATCCATGAAAGACAATAAGGTATGACCTGCAGTCGATTCCATAATCATATCAATATTAGGTAACAGAAAATCATCTTTAAGAGAAGCCTTATTGAGATCACAAAAATCAATAAAAATATGAATACAGCCATCAAGCTTGCTAATGACAACTATATTCAACATCCAAGGAGAATAGTCAATAGGATGGATAAAACTAGCTTTTAAGAGCTTTTCTATCTCAGTCTTGATAAATAAGGAAACCTTGGGATTCATCTTACGAATATTTTGTTCAATGGGCTTATAATCGGGACATAAAATGATATTGTCAACCACCACAAACTCATCAATACCAGGCATGTCCTCATATGACCAAACAAACATATCAGGATGAGAATGTAACAAATCATAATGTTGCTTAGATTCTTCAGAAGAAAGACATTTTCCAATCTTAATGACATTTTTAGAAGACTTAAGATCCATGAAAATATCAGAAGAATCTCCTTTAAGGAGGGTACTATAGTCTTTAGGATGAGATATAGGAACATTATCATCCACATTAGATAAAGGGGCCTTCTCATCAATGCTCATAATGGATTCTCCAAAGTATGTTTATTCAAGTGATACAAGAATCATCGTTTATGGTGATAAGAAGGTAAGTGAGAGTAGGCACCTAATAATTATTCTAGTGCTTCCTTTGAAGAGAAAATATTTAGAGGAAGTTCATTAAAGTCTACCTTGTTTTCAATAAATTTAGGATGACCTAATTCAAGAGGAGGTTTGGAGGAAATCATGTTGGCATTCAACCATGGTTTCCTCCTAGACCTCGTATGATGATATCCAAGTCCCATGTTATGCTTATGAGGATAAAACTCTATGGGGACTTGAATACCTTTCTCATTACACCCACAACCTTTACGTCCATATCCATATTTACAAACAAGGTTAAAACTAGGGTCGTAATGTGTTTTCAATTCCTAAAAAGGAGGAGGATCAATTTAAAGAGCATCATTCCAACTACGGGTATCATACTCCTTTACAAGATCATAACCATCCTTCCTAATGGGAATACAAACACTAGCCTCCTTAATAGAAGCGTGACTATCTTCCTCAGCAGGGGTATAATCATCCTCCTTAGTGGGAGCATGATCATCTTCCTCAATGGGAGGACAATCAGCTTTCGTGATAGAGGTGTATGAGATTGTTGGAATGTCTAGGTGGATAAACTCTACTTTATACTCCCTGATAAAAGATTTGATAAAGTACAAGGACCCCCAATCATCACCAAGACATGTGTTTGATTCAAAAGAAGAATTAGAAGAGGTAGACTTAGGGTTCTCTACTCCTGAATGATCTTCCTTAGGGACATCCATCTTAGGAGCAACCTTTGAAATAGGCACTACCAGAGTAGATTTCAACACATTAGAAGATAACAAAGGAATAAAATTATTAAGAGTAGAAGTAACTTAGGCCTGCTAATAGTTTCCATTTCACAAAGATATATAGCATCAAGGTCAACCTTTATTGTAACTACTTCAATAGTAGCAACAAAATTTATAAAACAATGCAAATTAAAAGTGATTACTCCCAAAGCATGAATCTATGGTCTTCCCAAGAGAATTTTATAAGGTAAAGGACCTACCATAACATAAACCAGGGTGGGTACGGTAATGGTTCCCAAAAGAAGATGAATCAATTTTAATTTTAGGTAATAATTCAATGCTACATACATTGAGAGTTGAATTTGTATTAACGAGAGCATGCCTAATACCAACATTGTTAATGTTGACTATTGTCATTAGAGGATCTTCTTGCTTATGTACTTTTGGAGAAGAGAGTTCATACAGATAGAACATGATATTCAAATAATCTACACGAATATGAGCCATGAATGCATTAACATTTGTTGGCCTAGCAAAAGAAGGCAAGATAATATTTTACAAGGCTTACTGAAGCATACCTTGATAAACCGAAGCAATCTGAAGCAAATCCAATAGTGAGATCTTGGTAGGAGTAACACGAAGTTTCTCTATAAGATCATACTCACCAGGTGCTTTAGCTATAGTTTTAGGTGTTGTAGGAAGGCTTGGTTGATGTGGTGGTAAAGAAGTTGGTTGATTCCTTCTAGTATTGTAAGTATGGCCTACCGCTCTATATGAGGGAGCCTTAGATTGCATGAATCTTGTGTAAAGGTCTAGTGTGCCATTAGCAACAGGAACCCAAAAAATAGAATAAATTATTTTAGGATATGGGCTAGCTAGAGTCACATAAATGATGGGTCTCTTAGGCCTTTGAGGGGCAGCAAAGACTGCAACTACATTCATAGACTCTTTGACTTACAAATAAGAAGTTTGTGATGAAGAATTTTGTTTAGCAGATCTGTAGATAGGAGATCCTCTAACAAACCATCTAGGGCATCATCCAACATGTCAAAATATTCTTTAGAGAATGAATTATCAAAATCATTAAAGTTTTAAAGAAAAATATCTAACATGATTTTTTTCATGTCAAGTTCACCAAAATGTAAAGGAGGAGATTTGCTAATCCTGAGTCTCTAGGACAAATAAGAGTCTACAGGGAGTGAATAGCCCTTGATTACCTCAAAGTACAATATCAAGTGATAAAGTATGAAATAGAGAATATTGCAGTAACTTGCTTGAATCAAATTCTAAACTATTAAGAGAAACAATGATAAAATTGCAATTTAATAGAAACTAATATAAAGTTATGAAATATAAATTACAAAAGCATGGAGCTTAAGACTTACAGATTCTACCCTCATAAGGGAAAAGTCTCGGCCAATAGACAACAACATGTTGTGGGGATGTTTGTTCCCCGTGTTGTCGTCCTTGTCAAATTAGGAGATAAAAACTTGAAATCTATGAAACCCAACTCTTCAAATTTGAACACCTACACACAAAAAAGACGAGGAAAAATGTTGGGGATGTTTCAGGGCTTGCCTCAGTAAAACCCCCATTTTGGTGTTTCCACCTCCATGAATAGCTATATAGATAGAAATAGAAAAATTGACATAAAATCTAATAGATGAGACATGTGATAGAAATAAACCCTGTTGTGGAGGAGAGCCCCTATCACGAATGTAATAGATAAGGAAAATAAATGACTATAAATAGACAAGAAAAAAGTAGACAAGAGAGTGTTACCAATATTTTATGGCTTTCTCTTGGCTTGGTAGATGAGACATGTTGGCTTGCAAGAGATCCTTGGATATTGATGAGACAAGAATTCGTTAAAGCTTCACTATGGAGAGCAAGAGAGAAAAGATGTAGAAGAGAATAGAGAAAGAAAGCAAGATCAAATGTGAGAGAATGAGAAAAAAGAGGAGTTTTGTGAGGCTACATAGGTGGGGAGAGTTTTTACACTTGCAATTCTACTACAATGGCATGTGTCATAGGCAAAGGGACATGAGGTTCCTCATTTGAAACTCAAAAAGTTTAGGGACACTAGCGCGTTGTGCAGACATTCACGCATCGCATAAGTGTCCTACTCAAAAATTTGCAAGATATGAGGCATCAGGTTGCTAAATCTTCACCATTTTCCCCTATAAAATTGAAATCATGAAATTCTAACTAATAAGGTTTTTTCATTAATGCGGCAGGGTGTCATAAATGCAATGGGCTAAATGTGCAAGTGTGAATTGCCACATGGTGCAATTTTATGACACGACACAAACCAATTAATTGACTACCATTTATTACTTATAGTAGCTTGAAAATTTAATTATGAACAAGTATTTTCCACGGTTCATCCCATATAACTACTCTAATAATTCATTTCACAACCAGATACAACCCTTGAGTTTTGGGATCAATGATTCCTACACCACCCTTTTGTTTTGGTTGAATGTAATAACACCAAGAAGTAATAAAATTGGAATTTCCATCCCATTTGGATTGGAGGAATTTCCTAAATAGTTTGTTTAAATCTTTGTATTTTTTCTTAGAAGGAATCCCACAAGACAAGAAGTAAACATGAGTAGAAATAAATAAAAATTGTTGGCAACTTGGATTTAGCCAATGATAAGATTTTTTGCCCCAATTAAAAAACTTACTTTTAAGTCTATTTAGGAACCAGTCCCACATGTCAAAAAGAGAAACCCCTACACCATATGGAATTCCAATATATCTAGTTGTAGTGTTGAAAAATGTTGTTGGGGACATTTTCACACTTGTTTGGGCCCTCCTTGCAGAATTGAGCCTAATGTTGTCTTGATTTAGTGTTGTAATGTGGTTGACACATTCACATTAGGTCTTGGGCCCTTGTGAACTAATGAATTTAAATGGTACTTTTTTAAAGTGTTGTGAAGTGTTGTAACACACTTTCACACTTTTCTAAGGTTTTATTAATTAACTAAACCTAATAAACATCTTTTTGATCAAAATAAGCATTAATCATGCCTTATTTGAAGTGTTATAAAGTGTTGTAACACACTTTCACACTTTTCTAAGGTTTTCATTAATAATTGAGCTTTCTTATGCTTTAATTGGCCCTATTTTTCTTCCACAAGCCTCATTTATTGCATCTTTTTTAGGATAATCATGACACAAATCAATAGGTAATCATAATTTAGGTGTTTCAAGTTGAATGGCCTCGAATTTAGTGATCTGGGACTCATTCGCCACCCTGGGAGAATGAGTCCCACCTAGGTTTTTGAGTCCTGAACCTAGTTTCACACCTTTCTAAGCATTTTTAAAAATGGTCCCATGAATTATGCCTAATGGGACTCATTTTCCACCTTCGGCGAATGAATCTCGTTTGGCCCAAAATCAAAATTAATTCAAATTTTTGATGGCATTTTATTCTCCTATATCTGATGTCGGCTTGTAGTGTTGTAATTTTAGGAATTGTTGCATAATTAAGTATAAATACACTAATTTTCACCACAAGCATTCAAGTATTCATCCTTATAGAAAGTTTGAATTCACAAGAGCATTCAAGGGTAGATTATCAAGAATTCTAGAGCATCATTCAAGAATTAATCATCATGTCAAATATTTCATGCATCAAGTTTTTTTTTGAGCTAATAATTGTGGTGTAGGGTTTTATAATTCAAGTAAGCATTTCATTCAAGATCTATCCAATTCAAGCAAGATTCAAGATCTACATCCATTGGAGCCATCTCATACATGTTTGCAACCTTTCATTGTTAGGGTTTTGTGAGTTGCAACATCGCATTTTGTTCATTCATCATTCTCCATTCATATTTCATTCTATTTCAAGGTTTGATTACCAACAAGGGGTTTGACCAAGGCAAACCCCTATCCACTAACAAAAAAAATTTCCCTCCCTTTAGTGTGTGATTTGCAGGTTTAGATTGAAGACATATTGAGGAACAAGTTTGGAAAATGTTGTCAAAGTGTCTACAAGTTGTCAAAGTTGTCATCAAGCCTTGGAGAACATTGGAGAACACCTACAGGTTGATTTACATAGATTCGGATCTAAAAATTTGAAGGAGCGGATTAAGCAGACTAAGAAGAACATATTTGGATCTTGAAGTTCCAGAAAACCCTAACTAGACTAATTCACCACTTCTAGCGAATGAGTTCCAGTTCAGGTCAAAATTCATATTTTTGCAAATTTGGATACCCATTTGGTAGATTCCTATTCCCGCACATAAACCTAGATTGTGGATTGATTCACCCAGCTTGGAGAATGAGTCTGAGTCAGCACTAAAATCAAATTTTATAGCACAGTCATCTCCATATTTCCAAGTGCACATAATTCATCTCACAACTTTTTGTTCTATTTCATTTACTTTTCTAAGTAATTTTGTAGGTCATTGCATTGAATTAGGGTTTAGTGTTGCATCTTGCATTTCATTTATCTTTCCAAGTTCTCACTTGGTGTTGAACCCCTCATTAGTTTACAATTATCCTATTGGACTCAAGCAACACTGAGAGGGGGGTGAATCGGTGTTGAGAAAATTTAACTTTATTAATTCATTCTCTTTAGGACCCGAAACATTCAATCAAATGAAATATTCATGAATATAGAACAACAAGCCACAACACCATAACACAAGGATTTTTATGTGGAAACCTGGTTAAGGGAAAAACCACGGTGGAGGTCAATCCACAATTTTGAGTACTCAAAATATAAGTGTTTTATAGAATGGGAATGCACTTACATTCAGGCACACTGCCTAGAGCTCATTGCTCAAAATTAGGAAGGCTCACTCCCTTACAAAAGATTTGGAATACAACAAAGAGTTGAACTGAGTAGATAGCATCTATAAATTCCTTATTACAGTTCCAGTTAGGCACATAGATCATTTTTTAGACCTCATGTTTGATTCTGCACTTCGCTCTGCTCTGCCTTAATTCACTTCATGAAAATCCTCTTTTGCACTAATGAAAATCGCTCAACTGCTCTTCTAAAATTCATACACACATCAATACATATCGAACTCACACTCATGCACACCAAAATGAATTAACCGATCTCATATATATATCTGCTACCAAGAATTCAGTTCCTATATGTCGGCTTCAATAAAATAGAAAATATCTTCCAACTATCAGCTCAAATCATGAAAAAAATTTAATGTGCATCCACCAAAGTTGGCCATAGAATAGTTAGGACCTAAAACAAAATATCAAACACAAGAATACTTCAAACAATTCTGCCTTAATACATCTGCAACACCAAATATTTACTTAGTCAGCCTTCATATACTGATGAACAAAAAATTGAACAACTGAATCTCCTAACTCATACACCACTTGATGTGATAGCACAAATTTTAAGAATAACACATTTCAGATACCCAGTGACCTTCCCTGAGATCCGCGACCAAGACTGATAAACTGATAGTGCAAACTAACTGACAAATTCAACTCCAACCAAATACCCTGTTCTTCATCCTATTTTTTGGTATAGTCAGATACTACAGTGCGGACCAGATCAATGACTTAGGTTGCCATCAATGACAACACTAGAAGCCATATTCCAACAATCTCCCCCTTTGGCATTGATGGCAACACTTAGTGAAAAATGTCTAAGTGTCGGAACCTTCAAAACTACAAAACGCCAAAGCTGACAATACTCAACAAAACTCAATAAAACTCCCCCTCAGATTGATAAGGCATTTTTCACTGCTCTCTCTCCCCCTTTGACATCAATGACAAAGATAATAAAATATTTTATTTCTCCCCTTATTCCAACAATCTCTCCTTATGAAGATATAACCAAAAACTTACTTGAGCAAAAATTCAAAAACTTGAAGAAATACATTTGTTAATTGAAGATTATTTTGTACTTTTCCTTAATCTCTGGAAGGAACTTCTTCCATGCTTCCATTGCAATCCTAGTGATTATGATCATGCTATTGTTCTTAGATGTCCAGTTGATAATTTTGATGAGAGATTCTGGAATGGTGAAGGCATCTTCCAATACTTCTCCCTTTCTCAGTATCTCAATCAATTGTTCCAGCCTACATTCTATTATGTCTTTTACTTTCCAAAAAGTGTCCACAATTTTGTTCCTAGTGTTCTAAACATTTGTATGCTCTATCTACAATTCCTGAATCCTTTTCCTGATTGCACCATCTTGATCCCAAGACATGTTATAATTTTGACCAATTTTGTTTAGCTCTGTTTCAATTTGTTCCATCTTATCCTTGTACTTGTTGATTGCATGGGGCCATCAAAGATAATAGTTAAAAATGCTATTTGATGTGCTTATGCATTCCCTTAGTTCATTCATGTGCTTCTTCAACTTGGTAAGTGACAATCTATATTGCTTCTTTAAATGTAGAATCACTTCTTCTTCCTTATTCTAAGACTCAGATTCCATGATTTTTTGATACATTCAATCATCTCTTTTGGAAACTTATTCTACAAACTCTCCAATCTGATATGGTTGTGCACAAAATGAGCACTTAGAACATTTAAGATCATGTCCTGCTCATATGAAGGTCTGATATACCACATGTTCACAATTTTTTGCATTCCATTTTCCTCATGGATAAGTGATAATAACTCTTCCTTCGTTAGATCACCTTCTCCTTCACTTCCTTTTGTCATTGCCTTTTCTTGTTCTGGTTCATCTATTTCCAATTATTTTCCAAGGTTTTCCTTAGTTTCCTTATCAAATTCCTCATCTGGTATGTCCACAATCACTTGTTCTTTCCCTTTCCCTTCGAATTTTAAATTCTTGCATGTTGGTGGAGAACTGATGGGTTACCTTAGAATAGTGGTTTACACTTTCTAGGAGGAAGGAAAATTTAGATTTTTTCCATTCCCCATACTAAATGGGTTCAGCCGAACCCAATGGTTCGGTTGAACCAATGAAAGCCCGAATAAAAAAACATATTCAAATGGGTTCGACCGAACCCCTTCAATATGACAAAAACAAAAAATTGTTTCATTTTCACTGTCATTTTACTTTCTTCTTTTACCAGTCATTGTCCTAGTGCACGCGATGAATAGAGTCTGTGACGGCGACAAAACAAGGTTTCTCTCTCTGGCGAAAGAAAATTTCCGTTCATCTTTTCAAAGTTCATCATTCCAGTTTGCATATCGAGCACTATTGAGCACTAGGTATTTAAAATTCAATTTTTTTAGAGTTCAAAATGCATCTATTTGTTTAATTTCGAAACCCTAAATTCAATTTTTTTTAAATTTGTTGAATTCAAATTGCACTTGTTTGAAAGTTTTTAAAGCATTTTCAATACAGTATTTTGCTTCCCCGTTTTGCATATATTTTTGTTTTGTTAAACACCTTTCATGAGAAAAATGAATATCAAAACTATCAACTATCTGTTAGGGGATGAGAGGTCTATAATTTCAATGCATCTACACCTTTTCAATGCATCTACAACATCATTTCAAGTGTCAAATGCTCCAACATCACCTCCCCATCATCTACCATTTCGTATTGGACACCTTAACTATCATCCAACTAATAACACAACAAATAAACTAAACACATATGTCACAAAATAATTTTAAAACTACAAATTTAGGGTCAAACTTGTAGATGAAAATGTAAATTCCATACATGTAGGAGTGAACCATGAAATTCATATCTTGGTTTGTTAAGGTTTCATAATATTAAATCTTATAAAAAATCAAGAATCATATCATTGATTATGTACATTACAATAAAATATCTCCATATAACAAATGAAGCTAAAAACCCTAACCCTCTTTGTCAATTCTATAGTGTGCTTGTCTAGTATTTTTAAATTCAATTGTATGTTCGAAGGTAATTTGTGTATTTACTTATTGTATTTATTTATCCTAGCTAATTAGAAAAGAAAACTCTAAAGAAATTATTTTCTTTTCATTTTGGCAAAGCCATTTAATTTGGTATGTCCTACATTTGGCCATAAAGGTTTTCTTGAATCTTATTTAGTTTTTAGATTTAAGTGCTTTCTCATTGTCTAATTTCTTAATCAAATCTAAACATTGTTCGATCCTTATTTCCTTCTAATACCAAAATCATCCTCTTTTCCTAGTAAGAAGTCATAGTTCAATCCCACCATGGTTGTGAATCAAGCTAAAATTGGTATGATTGGGAATATGCATGATACTAAATTTATCATAATGGAGAAGAATCATTTGACCATGAGGCCCTTGTTGAGAAAATGGTAATCAAGATATAGCTTTGATGCACACAACCTTTCTTTGGATCTTGCAAATTTGGCTAGTAATATTAATCCTAGTAGAATGATTGATCTCCTTGATATACTATTTTGATTAATAAGCCATGTGGAAAGAAAGTACTTAAAGTTAAATAGGTAAAAGGATAAGCTCAACAATCCCTTTGAGTGATGTGCCATTTTCCCTCCATCCCAAGCTTCTTCTTCATGTATTCCTCCTTATTGTTTTACTCCTATCTATCTTATGCAATTTATTTCTCCTTCCACCAAATCTCCCCAAATTTATCCTCTCATTTTTCCTAGATCTCATCTCATGCTTACTTATTATGATGCATATAGTTCTCTTGTCTCCACATTAGTTCTCATTAGTTTTGTTTACACTTCCCATGTTCCCCTCACTGTGATATTCCTACGCAAGTCTTTGTCACTCCACACTCATTTATTATGTCACGAAAAATTTATACACCACCTTCCATTTCTCATCTTGCCACTTTCATTCATGTCCTTAATCCTAGTGTGCCTCTATCTACCCTTGACATTAATGTTTAAAATCTTGTTGAGATGAAAATTAATGTTGATTCCTTACCTAATGGAAACAAAAAAAGATGTATACATATAAAAATCAAACACAATTCAACTTCTATTGAAAATTTTACATATCCATTTTTTGTTGGATTTTTGGATCCTAGATTTGAGATGCACAATGTTAAAGGAGATCCCATGACACATTCAAGGTTCTTTAGTGCTACATATTTGGATTTTGTGTATTATGATAAGTTATTGGCTAAGTTCTTCCCATGAAATTTAAAATATTATGCTATTAAATGATTGTATTATCTTCCATTTGGGTCTATTTTTTAATATTGAAATTGGTCAATGCAAATATTGGGAATGTTGGATTGAAGTTTATTATTTTAGATTTTTTGACTGTAAACAAGGATCTACAAAGTATATACATTCTTAACATTTGCATGTGCAAGGGAGATGAATGTTAAGAACTAAAGTTGTTAGAGGCTACCACACTTAATTATGGATCTTCTAATGCTTCATCTACATCATCCTACCCTTGTAAATTTGAAAAGAAAAATTATTTCCAAAAGGATAGTAAAAAATAATGGAAATGACCATTGTACAAACTATACATTATAAATGTTTCTAATATTATGACTCTAAAGCCTCCAACTTTTTCCTTTGTAAAATGTGCTTCAAAATTTACTTAGTGCAAACATGATTACACTTCCTCCTACTAGGCCATTAGATAAATCTAAGGTTATTCCCAAAAGATATAATGAGAAAGAATTTTGTTATTAAATTGTAGAGTTAATTGTAATTATACTCAACATTTTATGGGATTAAGGAATAATTGATTAAGGATTTGATTGATAAAAAAA
>VDFB02026320.1:13354385-13438691 GCA_007258455.2 Sequoia sempervirens | reverse complement strand
TTTATCTCTCTCCCACTCCCCCCTCTCTCTAAAAAGTCTCTCCCTCCTACCCACTCTCCCTCTCGAGCTCCTCTACCCTTTATCTCTCTCCCACTCGGGGCTCTCTCTCTGAAGTATCTCCCTCCTACCAAGGATTAAATTTGATGGTCGAATTTTCCTATCAACAATTTTTTTAATTACAGTTATCTATTCAAGGGTGTCCTTAAAACATTATGATATACCTTAGTGTATTTAAAATTATATAAAAATCAAACATATATATCATTATAATTCTATATAAATTTTGACAGTTTATCCAAAATATCTCCTTTTACAATCTTCTTAAAATTTTGATTGTATTCTATGGCAAAAATCTTTCTCTTAAGCTATCATTTAAAAAGAATATAAATAATATTTATATTAATATTAAAATCAAGGTGTTCGACCGAACATCTTTAGAATGTTCAATTGAACCCATTTAAAATCCATTTTTTTTATTTTATGTGTAGTGGGTTCGGTCGAACATGGGTTCGGTCGAACCCCTGTTCGACCGAACATTTTTATTTTCTTCGACAGAACACTTGTTCGGCCGAACCCTTGTTTTTTCACCCTTGCCTCCTAAGGCACCAAAATTGCTGAGAATTTTGCACTTCGAAGCTCGATTTGAGAATGAAAATGGAGGAGATCTCAAAAACCCAACTAGTATCGGGTTCCCCTCAAAACGAGCTATCCAATGAATATAATTTTAATATGTTTTGATTATATTATCTATCTATTTTTTAAGTTTTATTAAATTATGCCTTTTCATCAAACAAAACTCTATGTTCTGCACATGTGGAAAAATAGAAGATTATCAAAAAAAAAATTGAAAAATAGGAGTGCACCAGATATTGGAGTCCTTGATCCAACAAAAAAAAAAGAATTTTGATACATATAGTAAAAGTTATGTGTTATACGGTCGCGTTATGTCTGAATTGTAATTGATTTGATCCTTGAAACTTTTATTAAAGAAAAAAAAATGTTCAATAAAAACTATTTTAACCGGCGGAAGCACCTGATATCTGAGTTGAAATCTAAATTTGAAAGAATTGAATTTATCTTCAAGGTGCAAGTTATGGCGCGATAATGCGCGCCACTTTTAAAAATGTTGTTTTTGAAAACCAATTTTCGTGAGATGGAAAAAGAAGTGCAATTTGATTCCAAAAAAAAATGAAAAAAATATTTTAGAATCTACAGACAAAATATGACAAGACTCTAGTTTGCATCATCTTCAAATTCCTCACGGTTTAATCACTATAGGTGCCTGAATGTGGAGATTTTGTTAAAAAAAAAAATCCAATGTCCAATTTGGCCAAAAATTGTAAACCACTATTGTGGGATCACCCTGATATTTATTTCTTTTGCTCTTCTCTTCTTTCTTCACATGAGCAAGAACCCCGTGAACTATAGGTTCAACAACAAAAAATCCTAGTCATGGTATCAAACAATAACAGAATAACTATCGTTATCAAAATAGAGAACAAACTATAACAAACACACTTATATGAGAAATGATGGAATATCCAACATTCCCCCCTTATTACATCATTTATGTAAATCATTAATAAGATAACTCTAAAATGTTTCACACTTCACACGAGCAAGAGGCTTGGTGAAGATATCAACACGTTGATCTTATGTTGAGCAGTATTGGAGTTGAATGTTGTTCTGTTGAACATGCTCTCATATGAAGTGAAAATCCACTTCAATATGCTTAGTCCACTCATGAAATAATGGATTATGAACAAGCTTGAGAACACTTTGATTGTCACAATAGAGGACATTAGGTTGGTTTTGTGGTACCCCCAATCCTTCTAGTATGTGACGTATCCAAACTGCTTCACAAATTGTTGCACTTGCTACACGATATTCTGCCTCTATTGAAGAATGAGCAATTGTAGCTTGCTTCTTACTTCCCCAAGAAATAGGACCTGAACCCAAGAAGAAAACAAATCCAAAAGTGGATTTCCTATCATCAACTGAACCTGCATAATCTACATCTGTATACCCTGTCAAGAAGAATTGATCATTCCTTTTGTATTCCAAACCATGATTCATTGTACCCTAGATGTGCCTTAGTACTCATTTTGCTACTTTCCAATGACACATTTTTGGTTCTTTCATAAATCTTGACAGATAATTAACAGTAAAACTAATATCTGGTCTAGTGTAAGTCAATTAAATCAAACCTCCAATTATTTTTCGATAGAGAGTTACATTCACCTGAGGAGATGAATTAGAAACATATAGCTGCAAAACTGATTCCATAGGTGTAGACATGGGTTTGGAATCCATCATTCTGAACTTCTCTAGTAGTTCCTTGGCATATTTTCTTTGAGATAGGAAGATATGGTGATTTTTTTTCCATACCTCTAGGCCTAGACAATAGTGCAATAGCCTAAGATCTGTCATATCAAAGGCCTTCTTGAGATCATTCTTAGTTGTTTCAATCATTGCTTTTGAGCTACCTGTGATAACTAATTCATCAACATACACAATAATGATCACAATATCCCCCCCTTGATCCTTTAGGTAGATATTAGGATCATATGGACGCCTAGTAAAACCATTTTTTAGCAAGTGTTCATCAATTTTGATATACCAAGCTCTTGGAGCTTTTTTGAGACCATATAGGGATTTAACAAGTTTGCATACCTTTTCCTCTTTACCAGGTGTAACATATCCATTTGGTTGGTTCATATAGACCTCTTCCTTAAGTTCCCCATTAAGAAAGGCACTTTTTACATCCAAATTGAGCAACTAAAGCAAAAATCATTCTAATGGTTTTAATCTTTACAGTGGAAGCAAAAGCTTCCTCATAGTTTATTCCTTCTTTTTGGGCATAACCCTTGGCTACAAGTCTAGCCTTATGTTTATCTATACTACCATATGCTTTATACTTAGTTTTAAAAATCCATTTACAACCAATTTCTTTCTTACTAGGTGGTAGATCAACAAGCTCCCAAGTGTTGTTTTTCATTAGAGATTGATACTCAGCATCCATAGCCTCTTTCCAAGGCTTTGACTCTAGTGCTTCCTAAATAGTAGATGGTTCAAAATTTTCAACAACTGAAGTCATCAAGGCTAGATTTACCTCATTTTGAGTCATGCTACGAGTCCTTGGTCCTAAAGTGGATGTGTCTGGAACTCCATCTAGCTTAGCATCACGAATGGTACTAGTATACCACTTAGGTCTTTTGATATTTGTGGGTGTTGAATCAGATTGACTATCAACATTCCCATCATTTTTCCCATCCATGTTGAATATAGGAGCACTATCTATTGTAGGTGATGATGTGGGAGGAGAACTTGACTCACTCTACTCATCAAAAATTACATCTCTAATAATGTATATCTTTTTTGTTTTAGGATCCATAAGACGATATGCCTTAGATTCATTACTATATCCAAGAAGAATACATTGCATTGATTTTTCATCTTGCTTCTTCCTTGTCTTTTTAGGAATATGCATATAGGCAGTGCATCCAAATACACGAAGATGAGAGATAGAAGGATTTACCCCTATCCATGCTTCTTCTGGTGTGATGCCATCAAGAGCTTTGGTTGGTGCACGATTTAGAAGATAAATTGTTGTGTGAATAGCTTTAGCCCAATATGCATGCTCAAGTTGAGAATATTTCAACATACTTCAGACCATCTCCATGATGATGTGATTTCTTTGTTATGCAACACCATTTTGTTGAGGCGTGTATGCTGCATTCAGTTGACATTGAATGCCATTTTACTTCAAATATGTGGAGAATTCAATGTTGGTATATTCCCCCCCTCGATCTGAGCAAAGGGCACAAATACAATGATTTGTATCTTTCTCCACAAGAGCACGAAACTCTTTGAAGTATGAAAAAGCCTCATCTTTATGCTGAAAACAATAGACTCACATCTTCCTTGCGTGATCATCAACAAAAAGTTAAAAGTACCTGTATCCTTTATGAGAAGGTGTCATAGGGCCACACAGATCTGTATGCACTAGCTGCAAAGGGTGACTTGCATGATGCTCACTAGAAGGAAAAGATGCTCGATGTTGTTTTCTAGCAAGACAGCTAGAACAAACAGTACTTGACTTCTCAAGTGACGGAAGCCCTTTGACCATGTTATTCTTATAGAGCTTTAGCAGATAACTAGTGCTCAAGTGACCAAATCTATGATGCCAAAGCAGAGATAGATCATCATCCTTAGTCACTAAGGCTTGATTATTAGCGATTGTATCAAGCCTGAACATTTTTCCAATCTTAGTAGCACTAGCAACAATCTTTTCATTTTTAGACTTATCTTTGATAAGACAAATCTTTTTATCTTGATTGCTATCAAACTCAATCCTAAGGTTGTGGTCAAGAAATTGATTAATAGAAAGGAGATTTTTGGTAAGTCCTGGCACATACAAGACATTAGTAAGCCTACAACGATTGATGCCAAACTTCAAAGAGATGTCACCAATACCTTTGATTTCATGGGTGGTATCATCTCCAAGAGTGACTGTACCATGATGGGGTTTCAATGTGAGAAACCACTCCTTCTGTCTAGTCATGTGCTTTGTAGCACCTGAGTCCACATACCATATTGAGGTTGATTGTGAACCATCATCGGACGTGTGGGTTGAAAGCATGTATTCCTCTTCTGGACAATCTTCTGCTTCAGCAACATTGCTTTGTTGTTTTTGTTTTTTGTTTTGCTCCCATTGTGGTTTTCCACTTTGAAGTGGCTTCTTTGGATGTGGTTTGTTGGATAATTCTTTGTGGAAGGAATTGTACCAACAATTTTTCACATCATGTCCAACTCTTTCACATATTGGACACTACTTCATAGGCTTCTTGCCTTTATGACGAGTGGTCATGGCATGATCCTCCTCCTCATGTTCATGCATTAAAGATTCTTCTTTCTGGAGTAGATTCACAAGCTTCTCAAAAGTGGGTGTTGTCTTTGTGACATTCAAAGTTGTCACAAAAACTTTATACCTTGAAGGTAGTGCACGTAGAACAATAGGCACCAAAACTGCATCATCAGTTGTTTCTCCCAATGCTTGTAAGGAAGCTCTCAATTCTGCAATCCTTTTTAGAAAGGATTCCAATTGTTCTCCATTCTTCATTTTTAGACCATGTAGCTGACTTTGCAAATTCAGGATCTGATTTTGATTCTTAGCCTCATATACCATCTTTAGCTTGTCCCATGCATCTTTGGTTGTGGATGAGTCATGGATGAAAGGCTGAACTTCATCACTAAATAATAGGCACAAAATCATCGTATGCTCTAATACCATAATATATTTAGTAGAGAAATCGAATTGAATTCTATTGCATTACAAGAAACATATTTATACAATGGAATATGATTAACCTCGTGAACTATAGGTTCAACAACAAAAAATCCTAGTCATTCTATCAAACAATAATAAAATAACTATCATTATCAAAATAGATAACAAACTATAACAAACACACTTATACAAGAAATAATGGAATATCCAACACATTTATCTTTCCAATTTCTTACTTGGTGGCAAACCCCTCATTAGTTTACATGTTACCAATTTTTCACCACAACTCAAATTGGCAGAGCTGATTAAATTAAGTTCATTTTAAGGTGAAAATTTTCAATTCATTTTTTCATTTACTTAAACCATTGCATGTATTGGAGTTTGAAAGAATTGTTTAGTTAAAATGGCAATGTGTTTTTAGTTAAAGAGAGCATTCAGTTTACAATTCAATGTTTACAGCATATAAAAGATTGCATGAAATACAAAGAATAATGCTTTCATTATGTATTGATTTAACCATTCCATAATGTTTCATATACATTCTTGCAAAACAGAAGTACATAATTGAACAAGATTGCAAAAAAAATTGTTTTCATATTCATTGGGATAAAAAGAAAGATCAAGTGACCCACACAAGCCGTGGGAATAGCCAAGTCAATAGAACACGAGGAATGCACTATGCTACTAAAGATAAAAGAAAGAAATGAACACATAAGAAGAAACATATCCATTATTGTCTCAAGTTTCTTCAAGTTGGCTTTGTTGTTGCTTATCCCACCTTGCTCCTGGTCTCCAAGTGAACCTACAGATGATTGAGAAAGCTTTGTTAGAGCTCGGGTTATGAATCCTCCTATATGATCTATCAATAGTAATATAGTACATTGCTTGTGGTGCATTGAATCAGTTGAGCAAATATCAAAAGTGCATAAGGGAACACAAAAGATGAAACATCGCATGAACATTGAACTTATATATTTTTTATCTAACATGTTTTTTCATTGTGTAGGTATAGGAAAAGTCATGTTGTTGATCTATTTTGGAAGACATAATAGCATGTGGTGTGAAAATGGGCTCCCACAAGGGTTGAGCCCAGCATGTTGCCCCTTGATTGCAAGAGGGGCTTTGAGAAAAGAAATGCATTCACAGTGTTCAAAATGAAGCATCCAACTGAAGGAGAAGTCCACAAAAGCAATGCAAGGGAAATTGATTCATTACCCATACATGACCATCAAATTAAAAAATGAAAAGTGAAGATGAAAATCATAGATGAGTAAGGAATCTTTCTCGAATACTCAAAATATGTTAAATATATTTGTTTGCATACAAATATGTTATGTTTAAAGTGATGCTACAACATTACATTACTACCATGTTTCATTAACATGATGTTCACATTGATAAGGCATCGAGTGATATATTTTCATGGAGTGATAATGAACATGCATACACAATTCTAGTCTACAAATCAAGAGTAGCAACTGAAGCAATTGGAGAAGCTTCCAAACATCATCATTAAGTGTCACCTATTTGAAAATATTCTATGAACTAAGGATTAAGACTCATATCAGTTGTAGCTATCCAAGGGAAGATAAAAATGCATGAAGAGTGCAAAGAAACTTTGTTTCTGTCAAATAATTGAAGTGCAAAGTAGCTGCAATGAAATACTGAAGTCATAGCATGAAATAGAAAAGGCCATATTAACTGTAGAACCAATGCATAAAAGGTTTGAGTGTGCACATTCTAAAAGAGATAGTTTGGCATGTGGAACAACATCACTGAAGTGAAGTGAGACACATAATTCAAGTTTTGTTGTAGCATTTTGATGCCATGATCATGCAGGAAAATCTCCTTTCATTGTTCTATGCTCACAAGATGAATGAAATAGTGGTAACTTGGAGTGAAATTATGAAGTACATTTTCATAATACAAAAGTTGCAATCAACAGTGATAAAGCTTCATAATACCTGAAGTGAAATCTTGCTTCCCAAATGCAAGTGTTTAAGAGTAGCATTCAGTGTTCATTTCCGCATATAAGATGCAGCCATGTATAATCATACAAACTTCCAAGTGGTGCCAAGTCGATAAACAAGTAATAAACATCCAGTGTGTGCATTCAAGAGCCATGATAATAAGGGAGAAATAATGACATAATGGAGCTATATTGATCTTCTAAAAATAAATAATGCAAAGAAAATAGTTTGCTTCATTAAAGAGAGTTTCAGGGTATGAAGTTGAAGTTTGCATTTTGAGAATAAACAAGGTTAAGTTACAATGCACACATGATAAAATGAAGCCATTTTTATTTTGTCAGAACAAAGAGAAAATGCTATAATGAAGCTAGGGCTTTGAAATGAAAATGAACAATTATGAATTTTCCATTTAGAAAATGTGAAACCCTCAAAGTCTAGAGCCTCAACCTTGCTTCAAAAAGCTTTTATTTTGGTTTTGATTCAGAAAATGTAAGAACAATATTATATTTTGCATATTCAAAAAATGAACAAGAGATCTATGATGCATCAAAACCCCAGTTGGTGCCCTCATGGCCACGGCCTGAGAGAGGCATCTCTCTTCACAAAAACACAAACCCACTTGGGGTTTGTCCCAAAAATGTCAAAATGCAGAAGATAGTGAGGGTTTGAGCTTATGCAAGTTCTTGAGCTCTCAAAAAATGTAAGTGACATGGTGAATGGTCGCGGCCATTGAAGGGATACAAACCCAAAAAATAACAAAAAAAAGTGAAAAGAATAATTTTCTCTATGAGTTTCATTGATTTTTACATCATGGGTCGATACCAGAAACAATCATTTTTTGCAGAAAAACAAGGAAATGAACAAGGTATGGTCACGACCTGTATATAAGAGCACACATTTTCTTTTGTTTCCACATAGAAGACAAACATTTTCTTTCAAATTGAGATCGAATCAAGCTTATTTAAGAGGGAAATGCACAAGAGAAAAGAAGCATAAGAACTTACCCAAGTTTCATGTGAAGAAAACCCTTTTAAACCCTATGTACCATGTCTTTCAAAAACTCAAGTCAAGCTTTCCATGGCAGCTCGAAGTGGAGGAAATATCCACAAAAAAACAAGGCACAAAAAATGAATTAGAAAGCTACAGAGGTCATAGCCTAGAGGCCCTAAAACCCTTCAAAATGGAGTCAAAATGTCCTAGTATGAAGAAGAAACAACTTACCATCAAGTTCTAGAAGGAAATCGACACCAAGTAAGGAAGAATCGACACAAAATGCAGAAGAATATGCTCAAACCCTAGTTTCCATGGTGGCCGAATGCAGAGCCTTTTTTCTCAAAACTTGGTCGATGCAAATGATGAGAAAAATTAGGGATGGGAATCAGTTTTGATGTTAGGGTTTCCCAATGCCCTAATTTGAATGTGTATTTTTATCACATTCTTTTAAAAAATCAAATGCATTTATTAATACCTTGTCACAAATGTTATGCCTAGGTTGACATGCCTTAGGCTTTTTCCCTTGATTTTAAAAGAAAATAAAATGACCTCTTGCCTTGTTTTATGATTTTATATGCACTTTGTCCCCTTCTTACTAGGTCAAGTTATTCATATGCCTTAGTAGCTTTATGGAATATAGCCCATGGTCAAAATTTTATGATTTTTTATAGAAAAATCAAATGTAATAGGATCCCCTTGCACATTATTTAGATTCTTTGTGAAATATCAAATTTCGCTCAAACTACAAAAATTGGAATAATTAGAGTCAATATTGTATCAAACCAGATGTAATAAGGAGCTTTCTATATTGATTTATGAAACTGCACATGATGTAAAACATCATTAAGGTAATTTTTGTACAAATTACCTTCATGCTATGTTTTTTAAATGCAGTTTATGTACTCAAGTCTTCACATGACTTTCTATTTTGAGTTGAGTTCACTTGGGCGAATTTGGAAAAGAGGGAGCAAACTAGACTTCCTAATTTTAGTTTTGAGCAGTTTGGACCTGATTTTGTGGATTTTTTGGATCAACCTCTTGGAGACAGAAAGTTTCCATTTTCCTCATGTAGTTTGGAGTAGTTTTGAACATTATTTTTTAGGCTTTTCTGGGGAGCTTGAAAATGGATCAGAGTTGTTATTTTGGAGATGCAGTGGAGATTATTTTTGCTATTTTTCATTATTGATACACTTGGAAGATATTAGTTTGGAGAAAATTTTTATTTTCTCAGTTCAAATTGTTGTTTCTTGCTCTCCTACTCAGTCAGAGAGTCTTGTAAACATTTTCTTGTACTCAAATTTTAAGCTTGACACTCCATTTCAATAAAACAATAGGACTTCCTTTCTCATTTTCTTGTCTCAAATTTTCAGTACCAATTTGATGTTAACTGTGATTCAAATACAGAATCCTCTTCATGTCTTGTTATTGTGAATTTGTTTACAAGGGTCTCATGTAATTTAGGTTGTATTATGTGTTCCATTTAGTGAACCTCTATGCAAAACACTATTGGATTATATGCTTCTAGGGTGGGATTGTGAGCGTTGTAGTTTTAAGAGATTGTTGAGAGTAAAAAGGTTATCAAGATCTTTAAATTTTTGGTGAGTCATCTTAGCTTTTAGGATCTCAGTTTTAGCTTCTTCCTATTAACCCTTTCCTTTGAAAGTATTTTAGATTAGGTGATTCACTAGGGGAACCAACCCACTCAAGACATTCTCTCTCATTTATAGATTACCCACAATCTAAGAGCATTTTCATGTTACAACAAGATAGGCAAGTCTAACTTGGCTAAGGGTCTTGTCTTTAGAGTTTTTTTCAAATTGTAAGTTTTGTTTGGTATATGCAGCAACATTTTTTAGCCTTTGGAGGTTTCAAATATACCTAGCGACTCCAATTCTTGGTCTTATTTGCAGATTTAGTGCGAACAACGCATGAGAAGGATTCAAACCAGATCGACTCCTACTCTGTTTGAATACTTGCAACTTTCTATGCCAAGAAGGAGGGGTAGGACACTGAGGAGGATTTTTTATTCAACAAGGAGGGTGAAATCTACACCTTCTAATCTCATTCCTATAGTTTATGTCAAGAAAAACCCAACTCTTGTATCACAAGCACCGCCAAGGCAATTTGCCTTTACACTGTTTAATGGGGGAAGCCCATTGTTGTTGGCCCAGCATGATGACATTCCAGTTGTTGCACTTAAGGGGCTACCGTATTTCACTATCAAAGATCAAACCACTCCCATCGAACATATTTGGGATGTGGCAACTGATAGGTTGTCATTAAATCCCATTACTTTAGAAGATTAAATTCAATATGTCAACCAGGTAGTGCTCAAGGCAATTTGAAATAGAAGTCGTCTGGAGTACCTCCCTTAGATTTTCTAACTTCTTATAGCAACTAATATTAATTCTAGCCTAAGGTCGTCTAACTAAGAAACTGTAAAATAATTTATCCTAAAGAAAGCAAGAAATATTCAAACTAAAAAGCATAATAACTAAGTTAATGAGTATAAAAACAACTAAACTAAAGAACTGGTAAATTTCAGAAGCAGAAAAACTTATAAACAATTCATTAAATATCCTCCCTATTCAACAAAGATTCTAATAGTTAACAATGAAAAACTACGAAAGTGAAAGATAACAAATACTTCAGAACTTAGATTTCACAACAACAAACTCGATAATTCTCTACAGAATAACAATGTAATAAGGGAAAACACTTATCTACTTAAGTTATCTCCCCTCGAGTGGCCAGCTCGCAGGTTATCACGTTTGTTCTTAACTCACATCCACAGTTAATTCAGAAATGCTTCTATCAACCATAATTATCATCCATAACTCATAACTCAGAAATTTTAGATAACAATCTCTTTATTCATAAGCTCAAAAAATATATTGACAGCATAACATTACTTTTGTCACTGTATATCTTGCTTCTGGAGATTATGTCTTTTATAGAAAAACTCTAAATAAATCCTATATTTCAGATGGTATGGATAACCATTGAAAATATCTAAAACAGATCTACAAATAACTCGTATGTTTTTAAAACCCATTACAATAGTATTAAAGAGGCTCAAGTCGAGCCATGCAGTTTTTGACTTAAAGAATAACAGAAATTAAGACTTTAAAGAGTAACTATATCTTCGATCCATCACCCTAAAGTTCTGGAGCATATTTCCAGCGTACACCTTCAATCTGTTCTAGAGCGCGTGTTGGCTAAATGCTTCTAATCTGCAATTTGATGACCGATTATTATCTACAAAACACTTAAAATAACCCATTAAATCTGTATTGGCAAAATACTTCAAGAAATCAAAAGAAATAAAGTTTGTACAATTTCTCACTAAAAGTTAAGCAATTATTTCTCCTAAAATTTAATTAATTGGCAGAGGATAGGGATTTTGCATATATGAAATAGGTCTTTATGGTATTATTATGATGAGGTTATTTTTACCTCATCATTTCCTACCCTTCCTAATTCCTGGCAGGTCCTCCTGCCCCTTGATTATAACTATGTCCTCTATTCCATTCTTCATATTTTGCACTAGTGTCATATAGATCCCTTACTGTTACATCAAAGTTTACAGGTGTATGGCAGAAGCCTCTATGAAAAGCAACTGCACCTTTCCATTCACTGTAAACTCTATCATCTTGATCTATATTAACATGAAAAGCAAGGGTTGGATATAGCAACAAGGGAGGTCTATACCTCATTCCCATCCATTTTGTTCTAAGTTCTTCCAAGATTTTAGCTAAGGCATCTACCCTTCTAAAAGACCATCTGATGCTAAGAGGGTAAATCACCTCTCTCTTCTTTAAATATATAGGTAATGGAGTATATCTTTCTTCACAAGTGTGTCAGGCTTTACCAATTAATTTTTTCCCCAGATCCATGAAATGATTGTAACAAATTCGAAGGATTTCATCATATCTTCCCTTCATTTTTGCATCTAATAGAAGAGCTACAAATGTTTTCTTGAAAGCTGCAGGTCTACTATTTGGAGATCTCATTTGAATTCCCATGCTTTTCTCTACTTGGGAATATTCCCTGTTACGTTCTTTCCAATGGATTTGATTCCACATAGTAGACAACAAAGATCTCAATTGCACTTCTCCCAAAAAAATATTAATAAAGAAATCAGTATGGTTTTCTAATAGAAGATCATGAGTAAAGAATTCATAGAGCATGTCTTGATCTTCAGGCTTTGAGTCTGCAAATATCTTAACAAATTCTTTGTCATCAGGTTCATGAGGCTGGTCATTATAAATTTTGAGCAATTTCCATCTAAAGCATTGTTCATTTAAAAACATTGAATACAATCTTGATGGTCTTCTACAAGATAAAAGAAATTCTACTATCTGACATGCATCTTGTTTCCCCCTATATGCTTTATGAAATGCTTCTTTTAACAACACCATTTCCATTTTTAATCTGTTATTTTCAATCTGTGCATTCCTTAGGAAATAGCACCGTTCCATCCATTTCATTAATAATGGAGGAATATGAATTTGGAACCATTCAGTTACCGTTGGTTCGGTTTGAACTTCTTTGGATTCCATCATTGGTTTACTTGTGCTTTCCTACAAATCTTGCTCTAACTCCATAATTCTACTAAGAGAAGCATTTAATTCTTCTTTCTGTCTTTTCTTCTCTTCCTCAAAGGCTAAAAAAATAAGCATAAAATTTTCTTTTAAATATTTAATTTATTTATTTAAACCATCTCTGTGTACCTTGTTTTCCTAATTAAAACTCTGAATTTATATTGCAATTCACTAATGAATCTATCTTTTCCGTATACTTGCAATTTTAAATCCTGAATTTCCTGATCCCTTTTGCTTATTATAGCCATGGTACCATTATTTCTTCTTGTTGCAATTCCATATATTCCTTATTTTTGTGCAACTGACTTCTTAGCTCTTCAATTTCTAGTTTCAACTTTTCCAATTCTGCATTAATGTTTTCAGTTTCAACCATTTCAACAACTTTATTGATAATAGGAGAAAAATTTCCTAACACACTATCATCAACCTCCATAGGAGGTGGAGATTGTCCCTTTTTTGTTTTCTATTTTTCTTGGTCAAGGGCTTCTTCTTCAGACACTAAATGAGAATGTATTTCTTCAATAGAAATTTCTTTCTCTAAGGATTGGTGAATCTGTTCATCAGTTTCCAAGGGAATCTTTTGCTTTTTGGATTTTAATTTATTCCCTCTACTCTGCACTAGGGTTCTTGTAGATTCAGAGGATAATCTTTTGCTTCTCCTTAAAGGAGGAGTATCCTGATAAGTTAAAATTGTTGGAGCATTTTGATAAGGAAGAACTATCCTTCGTTTCCTCTTCTTAACAGGATTATTGTCTACATTTGGGTTTATTATCTCAACATCTTCTGACTGGCTTGGGGTTTCAAACTCCTCATTTTTAAATTATGACACTTCCTCACCATGAATGGTGGGAATTTGGGTTTCAGGACCCTTAGGGTCCTCAAGGGAAGCTGCTCTGGAAGGTGAAGCAACTTGTTTTGAAGATTCTCCTAGTTCTAATTTCCTTCCTGGTATAGACTTGTCAAACTTCCCCAAAACAATTTCCCATTTGCTTCTAGGTTTATTATGAAAATGATATTTACAAATTAATTGAATTAACCCATGATGCTTTAATGGCCCTGAACCAGTTTTATATCTTTCTATCGAAGAATTAACAGAATCATTCAAAAAGTGAGGCAAATTAACCCTAAGAGCAGAGTTTTCTTTCCCATGCCGCAAATGTATTACCATGCGGAATGCAGGTCCTACAATAGTAGTAAGTTGGCCTTAACAAGTAAAATACTTAATAATCCATGCAACTGCAGTGCCCCAGGGTTCTAATAGATAAGCTCGTTGAAACCCCTTATTTTGTCCCCTAGTACTGATAACTATCATGGGTTGAGGGTCCCCTTGTCTAAGAAATAATTTTGATAATTTTTGATATGTTATTTGTGTTGTTTATAATATTCTAATGCCAAAATTTTCTAACCCTGAAAGAGAAGAGATAATTTTTTGGCTCACCTTAAAACGCTTCCCATGCAATGTCACCTGACCATTAGAGTATTTTTTTGTGAATGCGTTCACCAGCTTTTCATTATATCCTTCGAACTTTCTAATAAAATCCAACCAACCGACTTCCTCAAACAACCCAGAAATGTTACTTAACCCCAACAATTTTTCTGCAGAAGCCGGCTCGTATTTCTTCTTTGTACCACCCATTTTTTGTCTTGTCTCTACCACCCTGCTGAAAATTTCAATAATGCCATAAACTTGTGCACAGTTATTTTTGAAAATATGATCAAGCTGCAATTATTTGTTTTACCTTTTCCCAAAGCTTATTGTGTAGTAATGCTAATTTTCATGAAGGGCCGCAAAAAGAGTACCGTACTTAGCAATTAATCACCAAGTGGCTCAATTTACTAAATTAGGAAGGGAAACTCGTTCCAATCAATTATATTTTATTCAAAAATAACTACTTATTTAAAGCAATATTTTGTACTTGCTTATATTCTATGACCGCTTGAAGATCTCGTACCTTTACTGACTTGACAGGGTGACGCAATGGTATTGGCGGAGATGACGGCTTATTTATTATGACATGAATGGGGAAGCTTTGTGAATGATGAAAGCATTAACGAAGACAGACTATCATGGAGGGTTTCTTTATTTATCATGGCAAAAAACAAAAAGAAAAGAAGGCGTGTGGACTGATATATGATAATCAAAACATCGAAGGAAGTTGAAATTCTATGAAAAGGAACGATGGAGTGAAATGATGAATAAGTTCCAGAGCATGCAAGAAAGTACACGCTCAAAACTAGCAAGCAAGTTCCAAAGCATGCAAAAGTACATGCTTGAAACAAAGAAGGTGAGTAAGTTCTGGAGCATCCGAGAAAGATGAAATCGGAATGGTAATTGAATGAAGCTCCCGGAGCATCATCGAAAGATGCAGTCGGAGTAGCAACCAAATAAAAATTCTAGACCATCATCAAAAGATGTAGCCGGAGCAACAACCAAATGAAAATTTTGGAGCATCGTTGAAAGATGCAGCCAGAGCAGCAACCAAATGACTATTTTGGAGCATCATCAAAAGATGCAGCCGAAGCAGCAACCTAATGAAAATTCTAGAGCATCGTCAAAAGATGCAACCGGAGCAGCAACCGAATGAAGATTCTAGAGCATCGTCGAAAGATGCAGCCAGAGCAGCAACCGAATGAAGATTCCAGAGCATCGTCGAAAGATGCAGCCAAAAAGAAGAAAAATGGTGGAAATGAATGAACTATAACTTCAGGAGGATAAATCATTCTGCGAAACAACTCTTTTTAGCATGACAGGTTGAAGAGAAAGTTTTGGAGCATTGGGCACATGAACCAACAAGTTCCAGAGCATCGGGCACATGAACCAACAAGTTCCAGAGCATGCTCCAAAAGTTGTCTTCTTCCTTATAATAAGTTTTGCATAATGAAAAAAAATGTAGTTAAGTCCAAAAATAGATATTATGATAAATGCTTTGAAAACAAATTGGTACACAAGTCCTTTTTTATTACAATTTTCCATAATATATAAATATATATATATATATATATATATATATATATATATATATATATATATATTTTTAAATAACAATCATTGGATCAACTGGACTCTGCCTTGGAAAAGTCAATACATTGGATCTCTCCCTGCTGTTCTACCAATTTTGTAAATTCTTCTTTATCAAGAGGCTTATGGTAGATACATAGGTGATGACCATTAACTAAGAGGGTTCATAGATCACCATCAATAAGTTTCAGCTGAACTGTGCCATTCAAGAAAACTTTAGAAATTTTGTATGGCCCCAGCCAATGAGTCCTAAATTTCCCTTTATGATTTTTATATCTTGAATCGAATAACAAGGCCCAATCACCACTATGGAACTCTCTCTCCTTAATGTGTTTGTTATGCCATACTTTCCTCTGATGTTGAACTAGTTCAATTTGATGGACACCATCTAAACGAAGCTCATCCAGCTCACTTAACTGTAAAACTCGTTCTATTTGAGCTCGTTTCAGATCTAAACCCAGTTCCATAATTGTTCGTAGAGTTTTCAATTCAAACTCAATGGGAAGAAAAGGTTTATTCCCAAAAACAAGCTCATAGGGTTTGAATCCAATTGTGGATTTCCAAGTTGTATTATATGCCCAAACAGCTTTAGGCAATTTCCTAGCCCAATCTTTCCTTCCTGAAGAAACTGTTTTGGTCAGGATATTTTCTAACTCCCTATTAGTCACCTCTACTTGACCATTTGCTTGAGGGTGATATGGGGATGACTTCTTATGACTTACCTGAAAATGGTTTGTAAATGCCAAGAGAACTTTGGACATGAATTGGGGTCCCTAATCTGTAACGATGGTTCGGGGGGCTCCAAATCTAAGAAAAAAATTATTATAGAGAAAGTCAGTGACCTGCTCTTCTCTGGCAACTTGTAAAGCTTGAACTTCTGCCCATTTCGTCAGATAATCAGTGTAGACTAATATGTATTCTTTCCCTTGAGAGGAAGGATCTATGGGCCCGATAAAATCTAATCCCCATTTTTCAAATGGTTCAAGGGCTACTTGAGGTTGCAAAGGCATTTCTGTAGAAGCAGTTGGTCATCCTACCCTTTGACATTCATCATAATGGCGTACATAGTTTTTAACATCTTTATGCATTGAAGGCCAATAATATCCCCCACCTAAAATTTTATGAGTTCTTTTTGCAGAGTAATGACCCCTAGAAGGATCATCATGACAAGCCCTTAGGATACTATTAAGTTTCATCGGCTCTGACACATCTTCTCAAAACCATATCAGGTCCACAACAAAATAAAATCCCATTAATCCATTTAAATGGATCACTTTCCTAAATAAGTCACTTATTTTGTTTTAGTGTAAATCCTGGAGGTATTTCAGAGGCAGCTAAGTAATTTGCAATATTAGCAAACCAAGGGGTCTTTATAGAGATGGAAAACAGATTTTCATCCAAAAACTCATCTTGCACAAGTGCTCTGTCACCCTCTTCTTGTTTGATTCGAGACAAAAAAAATATGGTACCTCATTAAATCTCCCCAGCTTGTCAAGTATTGTCACATTGAACTCTTGAAGAAGTAATAACCATCTCATTATTCGACCATTAACTACAGGTTTATTCATTAAATATTTTACAGCAGAGTGATATGTATACACTGTAACTTTATACCCCGTAATATAATGGCGGAAATTTTTAATGGCATGAACCATAGTCAAGAATTATTTTTCTGTCATTGTATAATTCCTCTCAGTAGATGTCAAGTTTTTACTAATAAAGTATATGGCATATTTACCCCCATCCTCATCTTCTTGCCCCAATATTGCTCCTATTGCATCATCAGAAGAATCAACATAAATATGGAAGGAAAGACTCCAATTTGGTCCACGCAATACAAGAGCAAAGGCAAGCTTCTCCTTTATCATTTCAAATGATTTTTGACACTCTCGTGTCCAATTAAACTCTACATCCTTTTGGAGAAGAGAAAACATAAGAGTTGATATCTTACTAAAGATTTCTATAAAACTTCTATAGTATCCAGCATGCCCTAGAAAACTTTGAACATCTATTTGTGTTTGAGGAACAGTCAATTGTTGAATTACTTCAATTTTCTTGAGATCAACCTTTATTCCTTCTGAAGAGATATGATGATCTAAGACTATTCCTTGTTCCACCATTATTAAACACTTTTCATGGCTAAGGGATAGTCGGTTATCCTCACAAAATTGTAAAACCTTATCCAAGTTTTGAAGGGATTCATCATAGGTTGACCCATAGACTGTGAAATCATCCATATAGACCTCTACATAGTCATTGACAAGTGCTGCAAATATAGCCAAAATGGCCCTCTAAAAAGTTGTCAGAGCATTACACAGTCCAAAAGGAAGGACTCGATATGAAAATGTGCCCCATGGACAAGTAAACGTTGTCTTATCTTGGTCTTTTGGTACCACCTAAATTTGATTATAACCACTAAATCCATCTAAAAAGGAGAAATGTTTCCTTCTAGCCAAGTCCAAAACCTGGTCAACAAATGGTAAGGGAAAATAATCTCTAAAAGTAGCTTTATTGAGTTCTCTATAATCCACACAAATTCTCCATTTTCCATTTTTCTTTGGTACAACAACCATAGGTGAAACCCACTTACTATCGGAGATAAGATAAATAAATCCTACACGAAGGAGTTTCTCAATTTCAATTTTAACAAGATCCTTTAATGTAGGATTGAGTCTCCTTTGTGGTTGGCGTACAGGTCTTATATTATGATCAGTATAAATGTGATGTGTACAAACACTCGGGTGAGTTCCCCTCATTTTTGTATAGTCCCAAGCAAAAGCTTTAGACCTTTTTACCAACACATTAAATAATTTATCCTCTTGTATTTATGTCAACCAACTATTAACATTCAAAGTTTTACCCAGTAGAAGCATAATCATTTTTGTTCCTAGATCGATCGAGGTGACAGTATGTATCAGTCGTAACAAAGTATTAAGAGGATAACTATGAGGTATAATTTGATGAAATCTTGTAATATCCTCAAAGAAATGGCTCATTCTAGGAATCATATTAGCCAAAGGACAAGGCATTCCCATGGTAGCGTAATTTTGTTCCATCCCACTTATATCAATCGGTTGTCCAAAAATTTCTAGTACATCCACCATTTCCTCTTTACTCGATTCTATAGCAAGGTGTGCTACATCATTTACTAACTCATCCTCTAATTCCTCTCCATGCTGTTTAATCACTACCATGGCCAAGGAGGCCAACTGTCCTGACCATTAGATTCTTTCGGTTCATCAACCCAAACTTTATTGTGTTCTGTGGGTTTATTTGGAGGATATAAGAATAAACGTTTACTATTTGGACCATGTGAAATGGTCATTCCTCCTTCTCTACAATAAATTTTAGCTGCGATAGTAGCCAACCATGGTCTTCCCATAATTATTGGATAGCTATCTTTGGGCGTTAGCGATTGTATTATCTGGAAATCAACTGGATATTCTCATCCATCCACTTTGACAAGAACATTTTTTATAACACCCTTTGGAATGGCTATAGCCTAATTTTCCATTTGTAAGACTGTAGTTGTGGGACATAAATCAGTAAGACTTAATTTTTCCATCACATCCACAGTCATTACATTAATAGTTGCTCCTAAGTCCACTAATGCATTAGGTATTGCTATCTCATTAATTGTAATGGTTATCAGTGGACTCCCAGGATCCTCATATTTTGGAGCAACAGTCTTTCTAGACATAAAGTCAGCTAAATAGCTATCGATGTGCACAGTATTTATCTTCTTTGGTTTCCTTCCCAGAGTTTTAATACACAGTTGCTTGATCAACTGATTCAACTTAGGAATTTCCTTTATTGCTTGCAACAAAGGGACCTCTATTTGTAATTGTTTGATTTCCTGAATCAATGCAGTTTCAGAGGTCAAAGTCATTTCTAGAGTACCTTTCAGAATTATCGGATTCAGACGCTCTAAAAATGGTACTTGAGTTTTCTCTTTTGGAAAGCTATCCTTGCCAGATTGAGTCTGAGACTGGCCTTCCTCCTCCCCAGGTAAGTCAGCAGCTCCTGTTGCTGAAGGAGGTACTATATTATTTACAGGCCCAGTATGATTGGATAGAATATCCTTCTCAAGATTTTGAGAAATAGGGTCATCCACTACTTCTTCAATTGTGTGTGATTGAAGTGTTCAACCCAAACGTACCTGAACATTTCCACAATGAATTGCATTAAGTCTTGTAACATTATCTTGTTTAGTTGTATATACTGGAGTACTCTATCAATTGTTCTTAGGATTGGGAAGTGGTTGCGCCGGAAGTTGAGGTTGATTTATCTGCTCATTCAGAGGAGGATTTTGAGGTGGTGGTAACAAATTTTGTTGTTGGTTCCTCCTAGGACCAGTATAAAATTGATTATGTCCTTGGTTCCATTGGGGAGAAGTATGTTGGGGGTACCATTGTTGTTGTAACTGATTTGGCCATTGTTGAGTTCCCCATGATTGATTTGACCATTCAGGAGGTCCCCAATACGGAGTACCCCAATTAGGTTGTGGAGGTAAGGGTTGATTCCAAGATGGAGTCCATTGATTACCAACCCAATTTTTTTGTGGTCTCCATGCAGGATTGGAATTTTGCCCATATGAAAAAATACCTCCTTGTCATTAGTTTAGCACATGTATTTCTTCTTCAACTTGAGCAATTTTTTTCTTAGTATTCTTAAGATCAGTAAGAAGCTCACACTGATTGGTAGGATGATTTTTCTCATAGAGTTGACAAACATTGACCTTATCTAAAGGACACTCACGTAAAAGGTGTTTATTTTGACACCTAGAACAATAGATTGAAAAAGTCTCAGAGTTACGTGTCTTTGCTTGTATACCATCCAACGTAGTGTTCAATTGAACAAGTATGTCTGTTTTGGGATTTGCTATTTCTTCTCGAAGCTTACCTATTTCGTTAGTCCCTCTGAAAATATTAGTTTTATGGATTCCTCCACGAATACGTGAGAAATTCTAACATAAATTGCATGTGTCCTCAAGGGCTAACTGAGACACGTCACCTTTTCCCATCAGATCAAGACTTCTTCTTGCATCATCATTGAGTCCCTTAAGAAATATAGTCTTGAGAATTTTAGTACTAATAGTTGTTTCTCCACATCGTTTAGACAAGAAAAGGAACCTATCAAGATAATCCTCTAGGCTCTCATCCTCATTCTACCTAATTTTAAACAACTCCTCCTTATGATCACTTACCCTATAGTAACTCTGATATTTATGCAAAAAAACTGTCTCCATTTCCTCCCAAGATGTTATACTTCTGATTGGGAATCCCATAAACCAACGCATGGCCGAATCCTTCAAAGTAGAAGGAAGCAACTTCAATTTTTTATTATCATTTTTATAATTGTAGGTTTGACAAAGGACCTTAAATTCAAAAAGAAATTGATCTGGGTCTTCCGAGGACAAACCACGAAAGGTTGGAAGGAAGGCTGGAGAGATGTTTTTCATCATGGTATCATCATCTACATCCAAAGTAATGGGATAAATGAATGTCTGAGGTGGTGGAAGATCATTATTACGATTGGCATCATTCTGGTTAGCTTCAACCCTACGGTCTGTTGGAACTGTAAAATTTTGATGATTTTACATATTGATTTTACCCATGCATTTTCCAATTGAGTCCTACCTTGAGCACATTTCCTTTCTTCATGACATTTTTCCCACATTTTTCCTATACACCCCCATAGGATCCATCGAGTCTTGCATTTTTCACTTTACAGTTCCATATCGGGGTCTCCCAGATCCATTTTTCTGATAAACATCTGTGTTGCCTTTCGGCAAGATGTTTTTGGTGTCACAGCGATTGAAGTTTATTTACAGGCACCTATCGGTGTGACATTCACGTGGTTTTGGCGACAAGGAAAAGGATACACATTTTGGAAAGAGTTTGGTCTTCGACATGTTGTTTCACCGAGCGCTTTATGTCTCACCGACCGACATGTATGGAGATACATCGGTAAGAGTTAATGTTTTTGGCATTGTGTCTTGGCGAGTTTGAATTGTTACATCGACTGACAAACACATTAAGGATTCACTTCGGCCATGCATGTTGTTTTCGCTGTGAGGTCATAGCGAATTTACATTGTCACACCGACCGGTGGCGGGAAGATACATATTGATATCAGTTAGCGATATCGAAGTGAGGTCTTAGCGAGTGACCTTCGGTCTCGCCGACATTACACAAAAGGTTTCTATCAAAAGGATCGTCAGTGAGAGACATTTTCTTTGGAATAAGTCATAGCGAATTCAAAGGGGTCTCACCGACCAACATAAAATGAATACCTCGGCGAGACTAATGTGACTTCGGAGTATGGTCTTGGTGAGTATGATGGATCTTGCCGATAGAACAAAAGCTTTCCATCAGTGTGAGATCGATATTGTCTTGGCGATCTGTGGTGAACTCGGGGGATTTCGTTGAAACATAATATGCTCTGTGAGACGTCTCCCCGATATCATAAAGTCACAGCAACACGCGAAAGGTAAAGGAACTCTTGGGGAAACATAAAGTGATCTACAGGATATCTCCCCGACTCAGATATGTCACGGAGAAAGCGAATAAAACACGGGGTGACTGTAGCAATTTAATTGCCTTTGGCATCACTACGATATGTCTTGGTGACTGTTTCAATGAGATTAACAGAAATTCAAATACTGTGGCCGACATGTGGATGTTTAATTACCGTTGCAGGCCGACATGAAATGAGCCCGAATTAGGCGGTTGGCCGACATGGGATCTCAATATGATATATTTTTTTGATGCTGGTGTATAAATAGGCATTTTTGTAATTGTAAAGCGATCATCTATTAGTTATTCAATATATAGTAGGCAAATTAGATGGATACAGTACAATAGATTTATCAGATCAGAGACTATGATGCATGTTTTCAAAATGGAGGTATTTATGAAAGTCAATTGATGTTGCTGCACATTTCTGGTATCAATTATCTGTTGAATTTAATGAAAGTATTGCTAAGCTGTCTCCAAGATGGATTCTTTCTAATTGTTTAAATTGATATAACAAGTTTATATTCAATTCATCAATGCACATTTGTTGTTTCTGTGTGGTTAATCAATTGGTTCTTTCAAGCAAAGATTAAATCCTTTTAATTGATCACAGTAATCAGAGAGATTCATTTGGATTGTTAAAGTAGAGCTTAGTAGTTATAGTATTGCATGTTTATACAAGTTGTAAACAGAATGTATGCCAGATAATTTGAGTTTTCTCCAGAGAGTGTTGCTCATCTTGATTTCATTTGACTCTGCATACCCAATAAGGCACTGGTCTCTGCAATTTCATCATTAAGATTCATTTATTCTCTTTATATCTATTAATTGAGTATTTTAGGATTTAGATTAAGAAGATTGCTATTGCGCTTGAATTCATTTGTTCACTTGCATCTGCCATTGTGGACAACTCATTACAAGAAGGATAACCATAAGTCAAGTCTGCTTCATTCAGAAAGGTACACCTGCCAAGGTTTAGCAGCACCTAAAGAGTAGAAGGTTGAGTTCTCTTGACCTTGTCTGTTACCCTAAAGCGTATCAAGAAATTGGCAGCCTTTTGAGGCATTCCGCCTGCATTTTTGAGAGCTAACAAATTGGCGACTCTACTGCGGATACATTCAGAATCAAGGCCTTAATCATAGAGTCAGGAACTTTATACAGACTCCACTGGGAATAAGAAACATCAAGTTTTTTCTCATTTTTGACAAAAGTGAGTGGCGACTCTGACAGAAATTTTGCAGTTGTTCAAACATGAATGGAAGAAGATCTCAATACAGGGGAGATCATACTGGAGCTCCTGCTGGCAACAGTAAGTGGACACACAAAGATGACAAGGTTGATAAGGGAAAAGGGATAAGTGAGGATATGTGCCTAACAGATAAAGACAAAGTATCAAGAGCACATTATGAAACATATGATCGCTATGATACATGGAGAAACAATTCGAGTGCAGAGCCTTGTACTCTAGAAGATCAAAGAAATGCTTTCTCTTTTGTCGATCCTTAGAAACAGGTTGAGTTTAGAGCTGAACTAGAGGCTAAACGAATCAGAATTCAGTATGAATATGATCAGAAGATGGAAGGTAACCAAAATGACTTTGTTAATCATGAGCTTCCTGAGGAAGTAAAAGCACAGTTTGAATTACAGAGGAAGGAGATAGAGGAACTAAGGGTTGAATTGCTGAAGCCAAAATTACTTCTCAGACAACTGATTGCCCCCCAAAGTATGTACCACCTCATAAGTAGGGTAATCATAGTGCAGTGTCTTCTGGTCCACTTGTGTCTCCTCACCATCAGATAGGAAATCACTATAATCAGCCAAATCATCCACCTCATATTCCCACACAGCATACAAATATGCAGCCACCTCATATTCAGCCTTTTTTCCCACAACATAATGCACAATATAACAATCCTATGAACCAATATCAGTACCCGCCTTTTCCTCCCCCTCATCAGTATACAGCAATAATCAAACAGTTTGATTTGACAGGGTTTCATCTATACCCTTATCCTATGGATGGCAGCTGGAGAAGTCTAGTACCTAAGTTTACAGGGAGTAATGCAATTACTACTAAATAACATTTAAGGAATTTTAATGTGTTCATCCAAGACATAGGTGTGTCATATGAAGATTTATATATGATGTTATTTATGATGTCACTTCTTGAAGATGCTAGGGATTGGTTCAATAGCTTGCCAGCACTCTCAATTAACTCTCTCCAAATATTCTAGGACTGATTTCTTGAGCAATATGGGAATCTAAATGCACTAGATGTATCTCTTCATGAATTGATGCTAATTCATAAAAATCATAATGATTCAATTTATGATTTCAACCGAAGATTCAACAAGTTGCAGACTAAAGTACCTCATGGATCAAGGTTTCTAGATTTTGTAGCATTGAGTGTTTATTTAAATGCATTTGATCCTAAAACAAGGTATGAACTGAGAAATAGGGTCCCAAGAGATCTGGCTGAAGCTTAGAAGATAGCACTGACAATTGAAAACAACAAGAAGGCTGCAGGTATAATCAATAAAAGAGATAACCCTAGGTCTCCTCAGCAAAGCAATAATTATCAGTACAGACAGGAAAGGACATACAAAAATGAAAGGCCGAGGTTGCATGACATGCCATATAATACAAACTGGAAGGATGGAAAACCTATAACAGCTAGGCCAAGAAACAAAGAGACTCCTGATCCATTGAGCAAGAAGGGAACCTATATGGTGAGTAACAATTACTTTTGTGAAACTTGTGATAAGCCACATTCCCCAGACTATTGTGTTGTATCTCAAAGGATGCAAGAGGAGGGAATGTTGATGGAAAATAATGGAGAAGATCACAAACTGTATTTGACTTCAAACACTTTTCACCATGTGGAAGAGAGGTACTCATCTTCAGAGGATGAAGGTTATGAGTATGATGTTTCAAATCATAGATACAATGTCCATATGGCTGGGAAACGGCGGGAGTTCTTTCTTGTTACAAAAGAAGATTATATGGTCAAATTACGTTGGCAATCACGATTATGAAAGACTCACCAAAAGATGAAATAAGAGATTCTACATTGTTCTTTGCCCAGTTGAAGGAAGCAAGGAGTAAATACTGGTTGAGAAACATAACAGTAAATGAGAAGGAAGGTGTTCCTAGGGGAATCTTTATGAAGGATCAGAAGGAAACACAAGGAACTGTGAAGAAATCAGAAAATAAACAACATGATAAAAGTGAACAAAAGCCTGTCAAAAAAGAGGAAGTGAAGGAATTACACAAAGAGATACAAAATCCTGATCAACCTAGTAAAAGAGAAAAGGAAGAAAACAAAGGAAAAATGTCTGAACAAAAGAAAATTGTTAAAGTGGAAGGCTCTTCTTTTGACTTCACTCAAAGCGTTATCCGGGTAAGGCCCTTGGAAATAGACAGAGAAAGTCGGAATCAGGAGGAATTGTTTGAGTATGACAACAAATGGAAATGAAAAACACCACCAAGCTGATTCTGAAATTATGAACAAAGGTGCGCTTGAGTGATGTTAGCAGCTCCCCTACAAGTGGATCATTTTTTTCACTACATTGCCCATAAATAACAGCTAGCGAGAATGCATGATGAACAGACTACTTGGTGCTCATATAAAATATAAAACGCGTTGGGAATTATGGCAACAGCATGTGGGTTGATACGTATATGAATGGAAGTGCTATGCAATGGATAATAGACATGTACCTGTAGTAGGCATTATGAGAGGTGTTGAAGTCAAACTGGCTACTTATCCATAGGTGGATTATAATATAGATATAATAGTGATTGATACTCCTCCTCAGTTTGGGATGCTTCTATCAAGACAATGGATAGTAGCAGTTGGAGGAAATGTTCAATTTGATCTATCTCATAGTACAATTCTAGTGAATGGTTAGGAAGTCAAACTGTATAGAAACCCGGAGGTAGGGCAAAACATTGGTACATTGTACCACAAGGATGGAATCGTGATTCTGTTTTTGTGATGTTGATCTTGGAAGTTTTAAGATTGAATCAACCCAGCCAGAATTAACCAATAGTGATCTAATTGAAAAGCATGTGGCACAAAGCTGCAATGAAGTGTGGAAGATGTATTTTGATGGAGCATGTAGCTAGGAAGGTAATGGAGTTGGGATTGTATTTATTTTACCTAAAGGTATTATATTTATATATTCATTCATGTTGGCATTTGAATGTACAAACAATGTGGCCGAATATGAAACTTTATTGACGAGGGTTTGAACTTTGCGAAACACAAAGAGAGGTCAAGTTGTTGGTTGTTTTGAGTGATTAAGGGTTCCAGGTTGTTTCACAAATCAAGTCGAAATATGCAGCAAAACACAATAGATTGAAACAATATAGGAATGTTGTATGGGACACAATTGAATTATTTGATTCCTTCTCAATTGAGTGGATTGATAGATCAAAGAACATAATGGTTGATTTTTTAGCAAATGTGGTGCTGAAAAGAGATGATATCATTGGCGGAGATTATCCGCGGTTGAGGTTCAAGACAAAGGCACCGCTTCATTCCTGCGGTAACATAGTTAGCAGAATCTTGGCCCATTGCGTCTGAGAACTTTAAAATTCCTCAATTATGGCATACAGTCAATAACAAACTGAAAAAGAATTGAAGCTTCAATACTTTGTTTAGAGTGGATGAAGCAGTGTTTTAACAAGAGGGATGCTGACTCAAAATAAATAAGCTTCTAAGGGCTTGAGGCATTGGAGGCGTATGATGGAAATGTCCGGTCCCTCATGAAACAAACACCGGTCAAAGAGATGTTGAAGAAGATTAGCAGGGGCTGAGATAGCACCAGAAAGGTGTTATGGGAAAGAGATAAAGCTATTAGAAGAATGTTGATAAGGTTGAGAGGAAAGGTATAAACGATCTTTGCTTGGGCATTCTTATAAAGAGAATCTAAAAGCATAGGGAAGATTTATTTCAGCCATGGAAGCCACCATTGAAGCCAGTCTTACAAGCATTGGACAAAAGCAAGAACCCATAAATCCAACACTGGAGCCTAAAATGCAAGAAGAGTTGACAAAGCTCAGAGATGGGGGAATCATCAAACCAATCAGGCACTCAACGTGGGTCTCAAATTTGGTCCCTATGAGGAAGAAAAATGGAGACATCATATTATGTGTGGACTTCAGGAATTTGAATATGGCATCTCTCAAAGACAATTATCCTCTACCCAATATGGAGGCTATATTGCATAAGGTAACAGGGTGTGAACTGTTGTCTATGATGGATGGGTTTTCAGGGTACAACCAAGTTAAAGTCAAGGAATCTGAGCAATATAAGACAGCATTTACAACTCCTTGGGGAACGTATGTATACATAAGAATGCCATTTGGTCTCACTAATGCAGGAGCGACTTTCCAAAGAGCTATGGACGTGGCATTTGCACATCTGATTAATGCTATCATGGTGGTATACTAGGATGACCCGATTGCTTATTCGAAGAAGGCTGAAGATCATGTACAACATATGGAGAAGGTATTTATTAAAGCCCTAGAATATGGTATCAACTTAAATCCTAAGAAGTGTCATTTTGTAGTCACAGAAGGTAAGCTTTTAGGACATATTGTCTCAAAAGAAGGGATTAGGATAGATCTTGAGAGGGTTGAAGCTATTGACAAAATTCATGTTCCCAAAACTATTAAGGCTATACAATCATTCTTTGGAAAAATTAATTTTGTTAGAAGATTTGTTTCTAACTTTGCTGAGATCATTAAGCCCATATAAAAAATGTTGAGGAAAGGACAGAAAATGGAATGGACTGCAGAAGCCTTGGAAGCCTTTATATCTATCAAAAGGGCCATCAAGGAGGCTCTTGTCCTTAAATCTCCAAATTTTGCAAAGCCTTTTCAGATATTTTCTTTTGCTTCAATGCATACAATCGATGTTGTTATGTTACAGAAGAATGAGGATGGTCATGAACAGCCTGTGTCTTTCTTCAGTAAGTCATTACAAGGGTCTGAATTGAAATATGACATAATGGAAAAACAGGCATTTGCATTAGTAAAGGCTACAAAATATTTCAGGCCATATCTTGTTGGAGCAAAGGTGATTGCTTATGTCCCTCATGCTGCTGTCAAAGATATTCTGACACAGTCCAAAGTAACAGGAAAAAGATGCAAATGGATTAACAAGATCCAAGAATTTGACATGGAGATATAGATTACTAAATCAGTAAGAGGTCAAGGCTTGGCTAGGTTGATGGCTGAATCAAATATTGAAGCAAATCAAGTTTGTAATGTAGAAGAAGGGACTGCAATTGCAAGCATTGAGCACACTCCTTGGTATACTGATATCATGCATTACCTTAAGTACACAAAGTGTTCAGAAGGATTGAGTGACAGCCAGAAAAGAACTTTGAAGCTGCAGGCATCTAAATATGTTTTTATGGATGGAGATTTGTTTTGGAAGAACAGGGATGGTATACTGTTGTTATGCCTAGATGAATTTCAGGCCAAGCATGTTTTAAGTGAAATGCATGAAGGAGTTTGTGGAGGACATTATTCAGCAAAAACAACTACACACAAAATTCTCAGGGTAGGTTACTACTAGCCTAAGGTTTTTAATGATTCTTTCACACATGTAAGAAAATGTGAAGCCTGCCAGAAATTCTCTAGAAAGCTGAAATATCAAGGAGCCTTGCCACTTCGACCCTTGCAGGTTGATGCCCCTTTTCATCAATGGGGAATTGATTTCATTGGAGAGATACAGGAAAAATCAAGTGGAGGTGGATGGCTGGGTTTGGGCCTTCGGCCTCTGGGCTGGTTAGGGCTTTGTCCCAGAAACTGGCAGTGCAGAGCAGGGGAGGTGAGCTGTGGGCAGTGGAAAACGTGGCACTTTTGGGGTGCGATTTTGTCGGAATGAAGCCGGATGTGACTTAAAGGTCAGATTTAAGGGTTTTGACTACAGCATTGCCAGCTGCAGAAATAACGCGTCCGAAACTGAAATTATCACATGAGATCTATCAAAATTCTTTGGAAGACCATATTTGGAATGTTGAGATTAGAAGCATAAGGGCTTGGGATTCAAAATTGAAACTGGTTGTGTGGGTTGATAGGATTACTGTGAAGAAAGCAATTGGAAAGTCCCCATCTGAATTGGTATATGGAGTACAGGCCAGGATTCCTTTTCAGAATTTGTTGCCAGTCTACAGGTTTGTCCTTTAGGAAGATTTGGATATTCCTAAACCTATGGAAGAAAGGGTGGAGCAACTAGCTGAACTTGATGAAATAAGGAGAGTTGCCCAAAACCAAAATATGAAGTTACAGACACAGATGAAATATCTACTTGATAAAAAGGCACGGGATAGAAAATTTGGAGAAAGTGACTTGGTACTGATGTGGAACACCAGGTGTTAGGAGAAAGGAAAGCATGGTAAATTTGAAGCTTTGTGGCTGGGACCTTTTGTTGTTGTTGGGAAGAGAGGTGAAGATTCATATTATCTACATAATATGGCTGGTGAAGATCAGGAGTTTTCTGTTCATGGGAAATTCTTGAAGCATTTTTTCTCTTGAGTAACACAGAGGATTGAGGGTTGCCAGTGCATGGACAACTCTTGTTTATCCTCTTTAAAATTCCTTTCCATGCACAATAGTTTAGGGTTTTTCTCATCTCCATTTTGCATTCTTTTTCCATTCACTCCATCATGCTGCATGATCTTTCATCACTCTGTGTCTGGTCTGCTCACCCAAAGATCTGGATCCTTGCAATGACCTTACTATCATTCATCCCCAAACAGAGCCACTATTGGAACTGTAAAATTCTGATGATTTTACATATTGATTTTACCCATGCATTTTCCAATTGAGTCCTACCTTGAGCACATTTCCTTTCTTCATGAAATTTTTCCCACGTTTTTCCTATATACTCCCATAGGATCCATCGAGTCTTGCATTTTTCACTTTACGATTCCATATCGGAATGAGACTATCGGGGTCTCCCCGATCCATTTTTTTGATAAACGTTTGTGTTGCCTTTCGGCAAGATGTTTTTGGTGTCACAATGATTGAAGTTTATTTACAGGCACCTATCGGCGTGACATTCACATGGTTTTGGCGACAAGGAAAAGGATACACATTTTGGTAGGAGTTTGGTCTTCGGCATGTTGTTTCACCGAGCGCTTTATGTCTCACCGACCGGCATGTATGGAGATACATTGGTAAGAGTTAATGTTTTCGACATTGTGTCTTGGCGAGTTTGAATTGTTAAATCGACCGACAAACACATTAAGGATTCACTTCGGCTAGGCATGTTGTTTTCGGTCTGAGGTCATAGCGAATTTACATTGTCACACTGACCGGTGGCGGGAAGATACATATCGGTATGAGTTAGCAATATCGGAGTGAGGTCTTAAGGAGTGACCTTCGGTCTCGCCGACATTACACAAAAGGTTTCTATCAAAAGGCTCGTCGGTGAGAGACATTTTCTTCAGAATAAGTCATAGCAAATTCAAAGGGGTCTCACCGACCAACATAAAATGAATACCTCGGCGAGACTAATGTGACTTCGGAGTATGGTCTTGGCGAGTATGATGGGTCTCTCCGATAGAACAAAAGCTTTCCATCGGTGTGAGATCGATATTGTCTTGGCGATCTGTGGTGAACTCGGGGGCTTTTGTTGAAACATAATATGCTCTGTGAGATGTCTCCCCAATATCATAAAGTCACAACGACACGTGAAAGGTAAAGGAACTCTCGGGGAAACATAAAGTGATCTACAAGATATCTCCTCGACTCAGATATGTCACGGCGAAAGCAAATAAAACACGGGGCGACTGTAGCGATTTAATTGCCTTTGGCATCACTGCGATATGTCTTGGTGACTGTTTTAGTGAGATTAACAGAAATTCAAATACTGTGGCCGACATGTGGATGTTCAATTACCATTGCAGGCTGACATGAAATGAGCCTGAATTAGGCGGTTGGCCGACATTGGATCTCAATATGATATATTTTTCTAATGCTAGTGTATAAATAGGCATTTTTGTAATTGTAAAGCGATCATCTATTAGTTATTCGATATATAGTAGGCAAATTAGATGGATACAGTACAATAGATTTATCAGATCAGAGACTATGATGCATGTTTTCAAAATGGAGGTATTTATGAAAGTCAATTGATGTTGCTGCACATTTCTGGTATCATTATCTGTTGATTTGTGAAAAGTATTCCTTCTAAAATTTGTCTCAAGATAGATTCTTTCTAGTGTTTAAATTAGAGTACTTAACAAGTTTATATTCAATTCATCGTGCATTTTGTTGTTTCACAGCTAAAACGGTTATCGATTTGGTTTCTTTTAAACAAGATTAAATCCTTTTTTAAAGAATTGATCCACCGATGTCAATTCATTTGGATTGTTAAAGTAGAGCTTAGTAGTTATAGTATTGCATGTTTATACAAGTTGTAAACAGAATGTATGCCAGATAATTTGAGTTTTCTCCAGATAGTGTTGCTCATCTTGATTTCATTTGACTCTGCATACCCAATAAGGCACTGGTCTCTGCAGTTTCATCATTAAGATTCATTTATTCTCTTTATATCTGTTAATTGATTATTTTAGGATTTAGATTAAGAAGATTGCTATTGCGCTTGAATTCATTTGTTCACTTGCATTTTCCATTGTGGACAAATCATTGCAAGAAGGATAACCATAAGTCAAGTCTACTTCATTCAGAAAGGTACACCCGTCAAGGTTTAGCAACACCTAAAGAGTAGAAGGTTGAGTTCTCTTGACCTTGTTTGTTACCCTAAAGTGTATCAAGAGATTGGCAGCCTCTTGAGGCATTCCGCCTGCATTTTTGAGAGCTAACACGGTCTCCCATGATGTTTAGAGGAATACGTTCCTTAAGAACAATTTCCTCAACAACTGGTTGTTCTATTGTATGATCTTCTGGAAAATAGTGAAAATCCTCAGGTGGGTTTGGCTCAAGTTGGTCTTCAACAAAATGGTTGTCTGAGCCTTGGGCCTCCCTATGTATGATTGGAATATATTTTGGGGGGGTCTTTGGTATAAATTGTCTATGAGGGCCTCTTTTCCTAACCATGCAGAAAAGGAAGCCAAAGATTAAAAAAAATAGCCTAAAAGAGGTATTTGAGGCGTCTTCTATTAACACTCAAGCAAGAAAGCTAAAGTCATCCACGGCAACGGTGCCAAAAAGTGTTAGGTTGTTGCTAAATCCCATTATTTTAGAAGATTAAATTCAATATGTCAACTGGGTAGTGTTCAAGGAAATTTGCAATAGAAGTCATCTGGAGTATCTCCCTTAGATTTTCTAACTTCTTATAGCAACTAATATTAATTCTAACCTAAGGTCGTCTAACTAAGAAACTGTAAAACAATTTATCCTAAAGAAAGCAGGAAATATTCAAACTAAAAAGCATAACAACTAAGTTAATGAGTATAAAAACAACTAAACTAAAGAACTAGTAAATTTCAAAAGCAAAAAAACTTATAAACAATTCATTAAACATCCTCCCTATTCAACAAAGATTCTAATAGTTAACAATGAAAAACTACGAAAGTGAAAGATAACAAATACTTCAAAACTTAGATTTCACAATAGCAAACTCGATAATTCTCTACAGAATAACAATGTAATAAAGGAAAACACTTATCTACTTAAGTTATCTCCCCTCGAGTGGCCAGCTCGCGGGTTATCACGTTTGTTCTCAACTCACATCCACAGTTAATTCGGAAATGCTTCTATCAACCATAATTATCATCCATAACTCATAACTTAGAAATTTTAGATACCAATCTCTTTATTCATAAGCTCAGAAAATATATTGGCAGCATAACTTTACTTTTATCACCGTATATCTTGCTTCTGGAGATTATGTCTTTTATAGAAAAAATCTAACTAAATCCTATATTTTAGATGGTATGGATAACCATTGAAAATGTCTAAAACCGATCTACGAATAACTCGTGTGTTTTTAAAACCCATTACAATAGTATTAAAGAGGCTCAAGTCGAGCCATGAAGTTTTTGACTTAAAGCATAACAAAAATTAAGACTTTAAAGAGTAACTATATCTTTGGTCCATCACCCTAAAGTTCTCGAGCATATTTCCAACATACACCTTCAACTTGTTCTAGAGCACGTGCTGGCTGAATACTTCTAATCTGCAACTTGATGATCGATTATTATCTACAAAACACTTAAAATAACCCATTAAATCCGTATTAGCAAAATACTTCAAGAAATCAAAAGAAATAAAGTTTGTACAATTTCTCACTAAAAGTTAAGCAATTATTTCTCCTAAAATTTAATTAATTCACAGAGGATAGGGATTTTGCATATATGAAATAGGTCTTTATGGTATTATTATGATGAGGTTATTTTTACCTCATCAACAACCCTATGCTCAATACACAATGTGATAGAAGAAAATGTGGCTTTAAGATTGTTAGCTGCATCATTGAGACATAAAGCCCTTTAATGGTTCAGAGGCCTTTTGACTAATTCCATTGCAACATGGGACCAACTCAGTGATGGCTTGCACTGGCAGTTCGTGGATAAATCATATCACTTATCATTGTTGGAGCAACTGAGCACCATCAAAAGGGCTCCTCATGAACACATGGTGGATTTCAACTATTGGTTCCAAGGAACGTGGGATAGAATCCCTTTAACATTTAAACCGTCACCCAAACATGCTTTCCTATTCTTTCTTAAAGCTCTAAATAGTGAAATTTTAGTCATGATGCAATCCATGGGAGGGTTTAAATTGGCTAATGCCTTTGATATTGCAATAAGGGCAGAAAACTGCCTCATACAAGTTGGGAAAATAGCCCTGAGGCCACCTATGCCTATCTTCCACGAAATTCAGCCACCTATCCCCATGAATTTACCACCTATAGTTGTTGTACCACCAGTTCCAACAATAGGTTACCAAGCTACAACCCAAGAAATTTTTATCCCAAACCCAAAAAAAGAGATTCAAGAGCTAACGGTTATGCTGCAATCTTTCAACAAAACTGTTAGTAATGAACTTGTGAACCTGAAGAAGCAAGTTGGCCAAGAACATAGGCCTTACCAAGCCCCTTATCAGCAAAACCAGCCGAGTAGGCCACCTTTCCAAAATGATTTCCAAGGTCAAAATAGGAATTTTAATGTTAAGCCTTTTTAGCCCTACAACCACAATGGTACTAGTTCTTCGAAAGAACTTGTACCACAAAATAACATGGCACAAAAATGTGACTAGTGCTACCCATGCAACTAGCCACACAGTTGGGTTGCATGCATGAATGGGATGAAGAGCCAAGATCTTATGGTGCAAAATAACTATGTTGGTTTAGAGAATATGTCAAATGAAAATGTAGAGCAGCAAGGTAACTCCGAAGTTGCCTTAATGAATTGGTAGAGCACTGAATTCTGTGGAGTAAATTATTTTCAAGGCCAAAGCCAGCAAGGTTCACCCATTTCAGCCAACACAAGGTCAAAAAAGAGATTTGTAGATTTGGAGCATCAAGTTGAAAATGTGCAAATGCAAGCTCCTAAGGACAAAGTTCATGTTGTTTCACCTCAAAGCACAACCAAAGGTGCAAATCCTGCAGAGAGGACAACAAAAGGTAAATGATGTTGTTGCTGCCAAAGAACAGTAAAAGGTGAGCCTTATTTCCTTTAATGTGGTTGAACACCTTAAAAATGTTATAGTTAGCATGTCTATTATGGATGCTTTACATATTCTGGGGAAGAAGAGTTTATTACAAGATGCTTTAGCTAAACTTTTAATTTCAGATGTTGCTAACCCAAAAAAGAATAGGGTTGTACTTGCAAATAGCTCAAAAAATAAGAGTGGGCAGAAAACTCAAGAAGTGAAGCCTCCTCTGATCTATTTGAGCCTCATTATTGGAGATAAGCTCATTCATAATTGTATGATAGACTCAGGTGCTAGCAGTTCAATCATGCCCAAGAGTATAGCTGACAACTTAGGTCTAGTTTATGAGCCTTTGTCAAAAGGAGTAGTGCAACTTGATGGTTTTGTTGTTCAAACAGTTGGAATTATTAAAAACTTGGCTCTTACATTGCATGCTTTCCCTAACTTTGTGATTTCCCAAGATATCCATGTCATTGAATTACCCCTTCATTTTGCAATTTGCCTCTCAAGAGACTTTACTGCTAAGCTGGGTGGATTTTTATCTGTTGATTGGTCCCATCTATTTTTTAGTACCAAATATGGCACGAAAGTAACCATTGAGTTTAAAATGTTAGTTAAATATCATATTGATCCATACACATTATGCCCTCTAAATGCTAACCTACATGTCACTAATGGGCTAGAGAGTTAATCCATGACCTTAGACCCTAGCACACCCAATGCAGAGGTAAACTTGGATGAGTGGGCTACTAAAAATCATGATCTTGACCCTTTTAGCCACACTGATGAGGTTGGGTTAGGCTTCTATGTGATCCATGAACCTGATGCAGAAATTCCTAATCTGGTCAAGGACCAAGATCAACCTGAACAGCAAGAAAATCAGCTTTGGAAGTTGTACTTTGATGGTTCAAGGTGTAAAATGGGGGTTGGTGGAGGAGGTATGTTGGTTTCGCCTGATGAAGAAAAATACTATTCAGCTCTAAGGTTTTCTTTCAGCTATACAAACAATACGACTGAATATGAGGCTCTAATCCATGGCTTATAATGGGCCCAGAAAAGAGGTATCAAATGTCTGCAAGTCTGGTGATTTAGAACTAATTGTGAATCAAGTTAGGAACTTGAATGCTACAAAAAGTGGTTTACTTAAAAAATAAAAGCATCGAGTGTGGAACCTGAAAAATTATTTTGATACTTTTAATCTATTTTCTATCCCTATAATTCAAAATAAGCATGCAAATAGACTTGTTGTTTTAGGAGCTCAACTTGATATTCTGAATGAAATACATAATGTAGAGGAACAACAATATGTGAAAATTATGTTAGCTCATCTATGCCCAATAATAATGTGAGTTGGAAAGTCTTTGATAGTGATGAACAGATTGTAAGCTTCTTGATTGCAGAAGCTAAATTTGCAAATGAAAACCAGTTGAAGTGGCAACAACAATATGATAACCAGATCGTACAGCTGAAGTCGAATAAGCTGCCAAAGGGACTAGTGACATTGGAGTCATTTTTTAACTTTGATGATCAAGCAAGGAAGGAAAAATGCAGCATGACTACCAAGAAAGAGCACTATGAGGCCATTGAAATATTCAAGGGTAAGCTTCTCAAGTTGGACAAGGTATGTACAAAAGAGGAGCATCAAGCTTTCATTTTGTTATGTCAAGAATTTAATGATGTATTTGCTTGGGAATACAAAGATTTAAGGGGTTTTGATCATGAGCTAGCCCAACATACCATCAAGTTAGAACCCAATGCAAAACCTGTGAGACAAAAACATAGGCCTCTTAATCCTAAGCTTGAACATCTAATGAAGGCTGAGTTAAATAAGCTAATTGAAAGCAATATAATTTTCCCTATTGAGCACACTTCTTGGGTCTCTAACTTGGTTCCAGTTAGAAAGAAAAATAGGGAAATTAGACTTTTTGTTGACTTTATGGACTTGAACAAGGCTTCCCTTAAAGATCACTATCCACTTCCTTCGATGGAACAAATTTTACAAGTGGTGTTTGGTTCAAATATATTTCCTTTGCTTGATGGGTACTCAGGTTATAATCAAATTCTGATTAAGGAAGAGGATCAATATAAAACAATATTTACCACTAAATGGGGAACTATGGCTTACAAAAAAATGCCTTTCGGTTTGTCTAATGTAGGGGTGACATTCCAGAGGGCAATGGACATGGCTTTTCATGGCCTTATAAATAAAATTATTCTTGTTTATTTAGATGATATCACAGTTTTTTCAAAAGATGCTAATGAACATTTTGAACATTTGAGATAAATCTTCCAAAGATGCAAAGAGTTTGGAGTTTCTCTAAATCTAAAGAAATGTATATTTTTTTCCATGAAGGTAAGCTTCTAGGACACGTTGTCTCTAAGCATGGAATTTCCATTGACCCAAAACGAGTTTCAGCCATCCTTGAGTCACCTTTTCCAACACATAAAAAAGGGTTTGTAAAGTTTTCTCAACAGAATTAATTTTGTGAGAAGGTTTATACTCAATATTGTAGCTTTATTACAGCCTCTCACAACAATGTTAAAAAATAATGTACCTTTCAATTGGACTAAGAAGGGTAAAAGGAGCATTGAGAAAATAAAAGAAGCACTTGCAGCTGCCCCAACCCTCATTAATCTAAATTATAATAGATATTTCATTTTATATGCTTTTGGGGGTGTTGATATTATTTCTGCAATGTTATGCTAGCAAAATGATGAAGGCTTGGAGCAGCTCGTGGCCTTTTTCAGTCAAGTGCTACATGACTATGAGGTAAAGTACTCTTTTGTGGAGAAGTGTGTGTTTGCAGTGATTAGGAACCTTAAAATATTCAAACACATGCTATCTAATAATAAAATCCATTTGTTGATCTTGATCATCCAACTGTGAAAGATTTCTTAATAAGGATATGAATGATAAGAGGGTTGGTTGGGTAACAAGGGTAATGGAATTTGATGTTACATTAAGGTTACTAAGCTTATCAGGGGCAAATGTTTGTGTGAATAGCTTGCTGAAAGCACAAAAAATAGTCTAAAAGAGGATGGGAACATTGCGATGGTGTTAAGAAACAAAGAGCAAACTGTTGTTTCAACCCCTAGTACAAGCTAGGTACAACAAATGGTCAACTATTTGTAGACTAGTGAATGCCCTGAAGGCTTGGATAGGGAAAAAAGAAGGCATTATAGATTGCAAGCTATTCCTTATGCTATTTTTGATGGTGTTTTATATAGGAGATATTTTCAAGGTGTGTTATTGAGATGTATTGAGCCCAATCAAACAGATAAGCTGCTAGAAGAATTCCATAATGGGCCTTTAGGAGGCCATTTTGTAGCAAGAATAACAACCCTGAAAATTATGAGGGCTTGTTACTATTGGCCAGTTATATTCAAATATGCATTTGCTTGGGCGAGGAAATGTGAAAAATGTGCATTATTTTCAGGTAAGCAGAAACTTGCAGCTCTACCCTTACATCCTATTCAAGTTGAATAGCCTTTTGCTAAATGGGGGCTTGATTTTATTGGGCTGATTGATCCACCTTCAAGTGTAGGCCATAAGTGGATCTTAATAGCCATGGATTATTTTACTAAGTGGATTGAGGTTGTTGCTTTGAAAGAAGCAAATGAAACATCCATTCTAAATTTCTATCAAGACTTAGTGTCTAGATTTGGTGTTCTAGATTCCATTATTTCTGATAATGCTTTAGCATTTATTGGTTTAAAGATTTTTATTGGTCTATGAAAAATAATATCTTTTTGAAAACTTCATCTAATTATTACCCATAGGGTAATGGGCAAGCAAAATCTACCAATAAGAATCTGATCAAGATCATCAAGAAGGTCATTGAAGACAATCAAAGAACATGGCACAAAAAGTTGAAATTAGCCCTTTCAGTTGATAGAATAACTCCCAAGAGAGCTATTGGATGTTCTCCTTATGTTCTTATGGAAAAGAGGCCAAATTACCCATTTCTATTGAGCTACCAACTCTACATTTTGTTAAGGAACTCGAGTTGTTGGAAGAGCAGACTATGGAAGTAAGGCTTGCACAGTTAATGGAGCTAGAAGAAACCAAGAAAGAGGCATTGAGGAAGCTTGAAATCCATCAAGCTCAAATGAAGAGTTCCTTTGATAGGAGAGCAAAGCCCAGGGACTTCACTATTGGATATTTAGTGTTCAAATGGGATGAACACAAGAGAAAACCTAGAAGGCACTCCAAATTTGATGTGATCTAGGATGGGCCATATGTGATAATATAGTGCAAGGAATGCAACTCATTTCATCTTTCTAAGTTAAGTGGGGAGGTGCTTCTGATCCCAGTCAATGGGATCCACCTCAAGCATTGCTTATGAGAGATAAGTTCTACTTTTGTAGTATAGTAGAATAATTGCTGCTAATAAGTGCTTGAAGCACTTTTCTTTAAGTTGTTTCTTTTTCATAAGTGCTACTACACATTGTTTTTTGTCCACCACGGCCCTGTAGTTTTCTTCAGTTGGTTTGGTTTTTGTTTTATGTTGCTTGGAGAGTTGCAAGTTTGAACTTTCATGAATTTCTAAGTTTTGGAGGGGCATATTTGACTCTGTGCCCAATGGATTTGATTAAGGCAACTGGTCTAATGCTTAGGACGCAAGCATTTAGTAGAAATCGCCAAGAATGTTACCAATTTTTCTCCACAGCTCAAATTGGCAAAGCTGATTAAATTAAGTTTATTTTAAGGTGAAAATTTTCAATTCATTTATGCATTTTCTTAAACCATTACATGTATTGGAGTTTCAAAGAATTTTTCAATTAAAATGTGCAGTGTGTTTTCAGTTAAAGAGAGCATTTAGTTTGCCATTCAATGTTTACAGCATAGAAAATATTGCATAAGATACAAAGAATAATGCTTTCATTCTGTATTGATTTAACCATTCCATAATGTTTCATACATTTTTGCAAAAGAGAAGTACATAATTGAACAAGATTGCACAAAATGTTGTTTTCATAGTCATTGGGATAAAAAGAAAGATCAAGTGTCACACACAAGCTGAGGGAATAGCTGAGTCGACAAAACACAAGTAATGCACTATGCTACTAAAGATAAAAGAAAAAAAGGAACACATAAGAAAAAACATAGTCATCATTGTCTGAGGTGTCTTCAAGTTGGCTTCATTGTTGCTTATCCCTCCTTTCTCCTGGTCTACAAGTGAACCTGCAGATGATTGAGAAAGCTTTGTCAGAGCTATGATTATGAATCCTCCTATATGATCTATCAACATTAATATAGTACATTGCTTGTGGTGCATTGAATCAATTGAGAAAATATTAGAAGTGTGCAAGGGAACACAAAAAATGAAACTTCACAAGAACATTGAACTTATTTATTTTTTATCTAACATGTTTGTTCACTATGCAGGTATAGGAACAGTCATGTTGTTGATCTATTTTGGAAGACATAATAGCATGTGGAATGAAAATGGGCTCCCACAAGGGTTGAGCCTAGCATGTTGCCCCTTGACTACAAGAGGGGATTTGAGAAAAGAAATGAATTCACAGTGTTCAAAATGAAGCATCCAACTAAAGGAGAAGTCCACAAAAGCAATGCAAGACAAATTGATTCATTACCCATACATGACCATCAAATTCAAAATGCAAAGTGAAGATGAAAATCATAGATCAACAAGGAATCTTTCTCAAATTCTCAAAATATGTTAAATATGTCTATTTGCATACAAATATGTCATGTTCAAAGTGCTACAAAATTACATTACTGCCATGTTTCATTAACATGATGTTCACATTGATAAGGCAACAAGTGATACATAGTCATGGAGTGATAATGAATAGGCATACACAATGCAACCATGCATGATCATACAAATTTCCAAATGGTGCCAAAGCTAGCAAATGGTGGATGAAAAAGAATGAAAATATAGAAAAAATCAAATGATTATTTGTGTTGAGAAAATACAAATGGAGAGTACCCAGTAAGTTCCTTTGAAAGGAAAGGCCCATTGGAGCAACATGGTGTTTCTGGAAACAAAGAGAAAAACAAGCTACAATTGTATACATGAAAGAAAATGAAGCCATTTTTGTTCTTCAAAAGAAAATGGAAATATGCTATGAAGTTAGGGTTTTCAAAATAAAAGTGAACAATAATATTTTCTGATTTAGAAAATGCAAAACCCAAAAAAGTTTGAAGCCTCGACCTTGCTTAGAGAGGCATTTATTTTGGTTTCATCTCAGAAAAATTGAAGAACAATGTTGTATTTTGCATATTTAGAAAAATGAACAAGAGATCTAAGATACATTGAAACCCCAGTTGGTGTTTTCATGGCCATGGCCTAAGAGAAAAATTTCTCTTCACAAAAACACAAACCCACTTGGGTTTTATTTCAAAATTTCAAATGAAAAAGATATTAAAAGGGTTCAAGCTTGTGCAAGTTCTTGAGATCTCAGAAAATGAAGGCAACATGGTAATGGTTGCATCTATTGAGGGGTTTCAAACCCAAAAAATACTAAAGAAAAATGAAAAGAATCATCTTTGTGAGTTTCATCAACTTTTACATCATAGGTCAAGCCCAAAATCAAGTTATCTTTTGCCAAAACAAAGAAATGAACAAGGAATGGACATGGCTTATGTAGAGGACCACACATTTTGTTTTGTTTCCACATAGAATACAAACATTTTCTTTTAAATCTTGCTTGAATTGAGCCTATTTAAGAGGGAAATGCACAAGAATGAGAGCATAAAGCTTACCCAAGATTTTTGTGAAGAGGAACTCATCAAAGCCCGCGAACCATGTCTTTTAAAAACTCAAAAAAAGCTTCCATGGTGGGTCAAAGTGAAGGGGACATCAATCAATAGAGAAACAAAAGCATAAAGAATGAGTTAGAAAACTATGGAGGTTGTGGCCTGGAGGTCTCAAAACCCTTCAAAAATGGAGTCAAATGCCTGGGGTGAAAAGAACTACTTACCGTCGAGGTTGCAAAAGAGTTAGGCCCCAAGCAAGAAGAATCAACAAAAATGTGAGGAAAATGCTTAAACCCTAGCTCCCATGGCGTGAGATGCAAAGCTCATTTTCTTCCAAATTGCCAAGTGAAAATGATGTTAGAATTAGGGATTGAAGTTAGTTTTGATGTTAGGGTTTTCCAAAGTGCCCTAATTTGAATGTGTTTTTATCACATTCTTTTAAAAAATCAAGTGCCTTGTTAATGCCTTGTCCCAAATGTTGCCTAGGTTGAGCCATGCCTTAGGCATTTTTCTTGATTTTTAAAGAAAATCAAACAAACCCATACCTTGCTTTATATTTTATGAGAAAACCATATGCAGATTAGTCCTTTTCTCTAAGTTGAATTATTCATATTCCCTAGTTGCTTTCTGGAGATATAGCCATGGTTAAATTTTTATGATTTTTTATTGAAAAATCAAATGTATAGGAGCCTTTACATAGTATTTTGATTTTTTTGCAAAATATCAAATTTCACTGAAACTGCAAAAAATCATAATATTTGGACTCAAATTGCAAAAATCAGATGTAATAGGGAGGGTTTCTATTTTGTTTTTTTAAATTGCACATGATGTAAAACATCATTAAGGTAATTTTTCTATAAATTACCTTAATGTTTTTTATTGTTTTTAAAATGCAGTTTGGGTGTTTGAGTCTTCACTGGACTTTCCATTTTGAGTTGAGTTCACTTGGGTGAATTTGGAAAAGAGGAGGCAAACTGAACTTTCCATTTTTCAGTTTTGAGTTGTTTGGACCCAATTTTTTGGATTTTTTGGATCAACCTATTGGAGATGGAAAATTACCACTTTTCTCATGCAGTTTGGAGTAGTTTGAAGCACTATTTTTCAAGATTTTCTAAGGAGCGTGAAAATGGTTCAGAGTTGCTATTTTGGAGAGGCAGTTGAGCTAATTTTTGCTATTTTCACTTTTGAGGACACTTGGGAGATATAAGTTTGGAGAAAATTTTATTTTTTCAGTTCATATTGATTGTTTCTTGCTCTCCTACTCATTCAGAGAGTCTTGTAAAATTTTTCTTGTACTCAGATTTTGAGCTTGACACTCCTTCATTTCAATAAAACAACAGGATTTTCCTTCCCATTTTCTTTTCTCAGATTTATAGTATCAATTGATGTTAATTGTGATTCAAATGCAAAATCCTCTTCATGTCTTGTTATTGTGAGTTCATTTTCAAGAGTCTCATTTAATTCAGGTTGTATTCTATTTTCCATTTAGTGAACCTCTATGCAAAACACTGTTGGATTACACGTTTTTCAGGGTGGGATTGTGAGAATCAAAGTTTTAGAGAGACTGTTGTGAGTAGAAAGTTGTCAGAATCTTTAAATTGTTGGTGAATCATCTTAGGTTTTAGGATCTCTATTTTAGTTTTTACTTTTAACCCTTTCCTCTAAAATTCTTCTGGATTAGGTGGTTTATTGGGGGAACCAACCCACTTTGAAGATTCACTCTCCCTTACAAATTTACCCACAAATCTGAGAGCATTTCGATGTTGCAACAGGATAGGAAAGTCTAACTTGGCTAAGGGTGCAATCCTCATTGCTAACAGCTTTAGCATAACTAGTCATGACCTAGACATGTTATCATTAATAAGATGACATAGAACTCACATAACATCCATTCCCTTTACAGTTTCAATCATTCTCCTTAGATTATCTAAAGTAGAAATGACATGAGGATCCATGTTTTCATTATGCACAAATTCTTGTAACTTTTTTAGGGCTTCATCCATTCTTTTTATGTTTTCTTGCAAGATATGAACAACATCATACACATTGGTTATAGGTAAGGAAGTCATTGGAAATGAGGTATGCATGTTATGATCCATAGGGGGTTGATTATCAACACTATTAGAAAGAGAGTTAGAAAACCAAAGATCGATGACGAATGGTTTATCGCGGGATCACATGAGTCTTGAAATATGTCTCACAATAGAATTACTAATAGGACATCAAGTTGTGAAGCTCATACAAGTTTTACAAACTTAATGCCAACCCAAAATGGAAAGAGGCTAAAGTGTAATGTAATGACCTAGAATACAATATGTAAATGCAATTTTTAGATTCTAAATAAGGTAATTTTTTATTACACTTTGCAAAAAATATGAAAATGAATTCCTTTAAATGCAATTTTGAAATCACACAATGCACCAACTTTATCAAATTAAGCTAGATATGATCAAATTGATGAAACAAAAATTCTGCAAACAAAAATAGAAATATGAAAACAACAAACAGGAATGCAAAAATGAATGTTTTAATGCCCAAAAAATTAGAATATGACTTGATCAGGGACTCATTCGCCCTAGGGCGAATGGGTCCTAGATGAGGATTTTGAAACAATTTTTTACATATTTTTGAGTGAATTTAAATGATTTCCATATTCTAGTTTGTTACAACAAGTTTCAGTTTGATTTTTCTGTGAAATGTGGATTGAATTTAAATGCAAAATGTTACAAAATGACAACCTAGAAAACCTAGTTTGATATGCAATTTTTGTTTCAATTTTCAGATGAAAATGAGTGCTATGTAAATGATATGCAATATGACTATTTTTTTTGTATTTCTTTAGATTTGAGAAATGAAAGTATGCAATCCTAAAACCCTTAAATGAAATGCAAAGTTAAATGCAAACTAGACACCATAAATGAGACCTAATTCAATGCAAAGATATGCAAATGAATGAAATATCTAAATCTAGGATGAAAGAGGACTCCAAAATCAGAAAATGCAAGGATCAAATGTCAGGTTCACCAAAATGAAACATTGGAAAATGGGGTCACCACAATGGAGTGATGAATAATGGACCTATTTTCCTTATTTCATTCAAAATGTAGACTATAAAATGCAAATGAAGAACAGTAATCAAATCTTACTGAAACAATAATCGAAAGCAAGATCTAGAAAGGGGGAAATGTTGTGTACCTTTCACCAAAAGTCACCTTTTAAAGCTCACTAAGGACTCATTCACCCTATGGTGAATGGTTCCTAGCTAGGGTTTCTGGAAAATGCTTTTTGGGTTCTCTTTTGCTTGGTCTGCACTTCCAGATTCTAGGTGTTCACTATCAGAAACCTAGAAATAAAATTTGTAGAGGAGTTTCTATGATTTTACAACTTTTCTTGCAACTTTGACAACTTTGTAACTTTCTTCATTTTTTCTCTTCAAAGGATCCTCAACCTAAAATCTACAATCACACATCACAAAGATAAAAATGTTGTTTATTAGGGAATGGGGGTTTGCCTTGGTCAAACCCTATTTTGGTAATTAAACCTTGAAATGAAATAGAAAAGAATGAAGGAATGATGAATGAAAAAATATATGTAACAACTCACCAAACCTTATTTGAAACCTTGGATAACAAATCTAAAAACTAGCATGAAGTGAACTCAATGAATGTAGATCTTGATCATGAAACTTGATGTGAAACAATGCATTTGATATGCTTGATTAGATCTTGAAGACTACATCAACATATGAGCTCAAACAACATGCATGGTGTAATAAATCTTTGACATGATGAAAAGAATCTTGATTACTACAATAATCTTCTATAAATCTGCCCTTGAAATACGTTTAAATTGCTCTTGAATTGCTCTTGTGAAAGTACTCTTGATTTCTTATGAAGTTATAGGATCTTAGCTTGAAAATCTAGAAGAAACATAATGAAATAACCTTGTATTTATATGTATCTTAACATTAATTCCCGAAATTCAAATATCACAAGCCGACATTGAATTGTAGATTTGAAATCATTAAAATACCACCAAAAACATATTTTAAAGGGAGGTCCTAGGTTTAAGTGAGGACCCATTCACCATAGGGTGAATGCGTCCTAGGCCACTTACCTAGGACACACATTGCTTAGTGTTAAAAATTATGCAAAATTAGGGTCCTAGATCTAAGTGAGGACCCATTCACCCTATGGTGAATGGGTCCTAGGTCACTTACCTATGACACCCATCTTCCAAAGTTAAGTTTTGTGTAATGAAATTTATGAATGTTAGGTTTTATCCCTCAAAAATTGCATTTAATTAGGATTGGATTTGAATTAAAGGGGTCAATTAAGGAAAATTAACCTCAATCAATTAATAAAGCCCTAGATTAATGTGAAAGTATAAAGGTACACCTTACAACACCAAAATCAAGGCACAATTAAGTCCATTAAGTTTAAAAGGGGCCCTAAACTTAATGTGAATATGAAAAACACATTACAACACTAAATCAAGGCATAATTAAGCTCATTTTATTATTAATTATTCCCAAATTAAGTGTGAAAAGGGGATACTACATCAAGAAATACAATCTCCATTTCCTCATAGGTACTTATGGAATCAATGTTTAATCTCATTAAGCAACGTAGGTTTGATTCCTTCAAGGTGGAGGGAAAAAGTTTCATTTTATCCCATAGTCAAAGGTTTGACATGGGATTTTGAATTCACATAAGAATTGATTTGGATCTTCTAAAATCTTCTATGTAAATTTTGGTAATACTAAGGAAGTTTTTTTTATTTTTCATCCATCTATTTACTATTTTACTCCAATTTCTAGTCTTCTTCTTGATAGGTGGCCATACAAAAAAAATCTCTTGATCTTGTTTCCTAACTTCCCAAAAAATTATAGAGCTTAATGACACATAGAACCATGCTATCGACTTGACTATAAATCTTAACATAATGGTTCCAAATTCAAATTTTGATAAAATATGGTTTGTCAACTCCTTTCAAGATATATTTATTTTAGATTGGATGATAATATTGATCTATTGGTTCACATGGTTGAAGTCATTTTTTTTGTTATTTAGTCTATTTTGTGAATGCATGTTTCTAGTATTTTTGTTGTGTTTCTAGTCCTAGCTTAGGTGAGTTTTAATTAGTGATATGATAGTTGAAGATAATCTTAGGTAACATAAGTTTGTAAAATTTTGCAAATGCAACCATATATATATGAGAACCTATGTTTCTTAATCATTTTAAAAGGATTCATATTTTAGGTTCTTTTCCTAGGATTTTTTGTGGCATCCTTAGCTTTTCTATAATTAACTAGAACATTAACCAAAAAATTTAGCACTTGATAACTAGTTTCAACTCTCTCCCATAAATATTTCTTTATCAACCAATTCATCATCTTAACACTCTAGTATTCATAATCTTTTCCACTAAATTATATAATGGGAAATGAATTTGTATATGTGTTGGTTGTGATCAAATTTTAGAGAAATTTACACCATCAAAAACTTCAACCTAGAATATAATCCAACTACTTTGATGTCGAATGAATATATTTGAAAAACACACTCTCCCAACCATGAAGAAAGAATGACACTTGTATAAAGCCAATGCTTATAGTATTTGTTGAAAAAGAGGTGAAGGAAAGCTACAATATGAACTTATGCAAGTGAATTCAGATCTGAAAATCAGAAACATACATCACAATATAAAAATGAGCAAACAAAATGTGACACCAGATTTACGTGGAAAAACCCTTTCAAGAAAAACCTCCACATGAGAAAAGAGGGAAAGCATATTATTAATCTTCAAATAAGAGTACACAATAATAGACTTTACGAATATTCTTTGATCAACCTAACAACACCCTATTACCTGCAAGAACTCAATATGAAACTACCATCCAATGGCTCCAATTTATAGAAATTGTGAGAGGTAAAACCATGAATGGTAAATAAAAACAAGAGGTACAAAACCAGTCACAAAAACCCATACCCCTCTTCTTGGACAACCAAAAGACATAATAAAATATTAAATGGAAATTCAAGACTCCCACATGGGTTCCTAGCCCATAGCCTGTCCAACTCCTTTCTTTCTAGATGCTCCAATGACCTTTTTGCTCCCTACCAAAATACTAATGAACACCTTTTCTTCTCCAATCTTGGGCACCCCATCCAAAAAAAATCATATTCCATTATGGATGCCTTATTTGTATTTGATGTGTAGCCTCCACCAAAATTAAATCCTCTCTTTAAAATATAATTACATGTCAAAATTTAATATTTTTCTCTCATGTCCCCTAGAACAAATTACAAGTAATGTAGAGACATACAAATGACATAGGATTACAAGGTTAATGTCGCCTTATCCTAACATTCTCCCATGTGATATTATACATTGTAATTACACCCAAGAGATACAAAACATAAAATCAAGTACAGTGATCAAGGCTCATGGCCTTCCTGCACCAAGAAAACTTAATTGTGGTTATTGGCTTCGTAAGAGAATTTGCAACATTATCCAAAGTATCAATCTTTTCTATTAAGACCTTACCATTCTCAACCATATCTCACAAAAAGTGATATTGAACATCAAAATTCTTAGTACGAGCATGATACATATGATTTATGGTCAAACAAACATCAATCTAATTGTCACATCTAATCCTCACTATCCTACAATCAAAACCAATGCCATTACCAAGCCTCTATAACCATACCACCTCCTTAGAGGCATGTGTAGTAGCCATATACTCTAATTTAGTGGTGGAAAATGCAACTGTAGGTTGTCTCTCACTCATCCAATTCACTGCACCTCCAAAAAAAGTAAATACATAGCCACTCATGGACCTTCGACTATCCAAGTCACCTTTTCAATCTGCATCAACAAACCCCTGTATGTCAAATGACTTGTTCATATCATCAGTACCATGACAAACCAAATAGGTGTTAGAAGTACCTCACGAATTTCTAAACAACCTCTTAACAAAATTATAATGCTCTCTACTAAGGTTAGAAATAAACCTTCGTAGAATTCCCAGTACTTGGGCTATATTTGGTCTACTAAAAACTATTGCATACATCAAACCAATGACACTAGCATAAGACACCATATAAATATCATCAAAATCATCATTAGAATTAGGAAAAATATCTAAGCTCAACTTAGTACTGACCAAAAATGGAATATTAATTAGATTACAGTCATGCATACTAAACCTTTGTAAAACAGTATCAAATACTTACTCTGACTTATCCAAAGATTTATTTGAACTTGATCTCTATTGATGTCCATCCTAAGAATATATTTTCCAACCCTTGAGTCCTTCATATCAAATGTGCCAGAAAGTTGTGTCTTGAGCTCAATAATCATCACATTTTTGTTACCAATAAACAACATATCATTGACATAAAAGACAATAATTAAAATTTGATCATTAATGACCTTAATGTACACACAATGATCCTCCTTGATCCTAAGAAAACCCAACTTCAATGTAAAACCATCAAAATTATGGTACCACATCCTGGGTGACTGTTTGAAAACATGCAAAGATCACTTCAACTTGCAAACCAATTGTTCCTTTCCTTTCATAACAAAATCGTCAGGCTGTCACATATAAATTTCCTTAAGATCCCCATGCAAGAAAGAAATTTTAAAATCCATTTTCTCTATCTCAAAATCACAAGAAACAACAATAGATAATAGGAAGCTAATAGAAGTAAATTTAGCAATAGGAGATAAATTTTCACCAAAATCAACTCCCTCTCTCTGGGAGTAACCTTTAGCCACTAATCTGGCCTTGTATTGCTCTAACTTACAATCTACTCCAAATCTCTTTTTAAATACCCACTTGCATCCAATGGGCTTCCTTCCTTTGAGAAAAATAAAAAGTTCCCAGGTGTCACAACTATCTAAAGCCATTATCTCCTCTTGCATGGCCTACAACCAAGACTCACTTTCCTCCAAAGAGAGAGTTATACCTATCAACTAGATCTTATTGTCTTGTGGAACTCTTCAAGGTAGGAGTAATGAGCTCTACTTGTTCTTCTTCTCTATGCTTATTCTTCACATCCTATGAACTATTTGAACCCTCTTCTTCTTCTCTATCCTCAAATCAATCTGATTATTCTTCCACATGTGCATCTTCCTACTTCTTAATATTTATCTCAAAGTGCACTATTTTTTTCTTATCTTTCTCCTTTAATTGTTCTTTTGAGTAAGCTCTAAACTCTCTAAAAATCACATCTCTAGAAAATATCATTTTATAGGCTAGAGAATTCCAACTATTATAACCTTTTACATTCTCATCGGAACCAACAAAAATGCATTTTTGAGCATTTGGATCCAATTTAGATCACTTCTCTTGAGGAACATGTATAAAATTCTCACAACCAAAGACCCTTGAGTGTGAAAGATAAGGATTCCTACCTATCCACACTTCATAAGGAGTTTTATCGACAATATTTGAACAAGGAGATATATTAATCAAATAACAAGCAATGCCAACTACTTCTACCCAAAAGAAACTATCAATATTAGCACCATTCAACATGCTCCTAGCTCTTTCCATCAAGGTTTAGTTCATTCTTGTTGCTACCCCTTTTTTTTGGGGAGTGTAAATAGTAGTATTCTTCTGTCGAACAATACTTCCATGCTTACAAAACTCATCAAATTCCTTTGAACAATATTCACCCCCATTATCAATTATCAACACTTTTATCTTATTTTCTAATTGCTTCTCAACTAAGGCCCTAAATTCCTTAAAATAAGTGAAAAGTTTAGATTTAGAATGCATAAAATAAATCCATGTGTATCTTGAGACATCATCAATAAAAGAGACATAATACCTAGATTTACCCAAAGAGCCAACATCCACGGGTCCACATACATCCAAATGAATGATCTCTAATAATCACTTTACCTTATTAGTTCCATTAGGAAATAAAGATCTATTCTATTTACCAAACACACAATGCCCACAAAAATTAATTTTTCCAAGAAAATAATAAAAAATACCATCAACCAAGTTTTTATTAAGAATTGTCTTAAGACCTTTTCACCAATGTGACCCAATCTATAGTGCCATAACATACATGCATTTTTAGTGCTAGTTACATTAGAAGAGTTACATAAAGTGGAGGCATTTAGCATAAACAAATTACCTATCTGAGATATTTTAGCTATCACCAAACTCCCTCTTAATAACCTACAATCAAACTTGTCAAATGTCATATGCATTCCAGAATCATTCAACTTGGATACTAAAAGTAAATTTCTTGCAAGTCCTAGAATATGTAAAACATCATCAAGGGATTTAATCCTTTCATCACTGAAACACAAATTTATATTTCCCTTACCAAGAAAATTCTTAGTGTCGTTATCACCAAGGAAAACATCTACCCCATCATATGCTTTGTAAGAAGTAAACCACTCCTTGCGAGGAGTCATGTGGTGGGAGCAACCTAAATCAATAAGCCAAGAATCATCACTAATATAGTTATTTGAAATAAACAAAGCATCAAAATCATCATCAAAGGAATTTTCTATGGAGGAATCAACATTCTTTTTCTTGTTCTTACACTCCTTCGCATGCCCTCTTTTTCCATAATTCCAACACTTTGCTCTTTTTGGGAGTCTTAGAATGTCTTTTAGACTTATCTCTCTTTTGTCCCCTTTAGGCCCTTTCTCTTTGGACCTTCCTCACACATTTTAGGTATCTTGTGAAGCAAAACAAAAATCACTCTTCACTCAAATCCACTAAACACCGATTACCCAAAAGACTCCATAGACAAATGACAATTGCATTTGTCAATTTAATCCCATTGTGAAATCACTCATTTTAATTTCAATTAGTCACAATAGCTAAAGCATTAAATCTCCATTTACATTTGTTTCAATAACAACAACAAAATTGTATAGATAATCCAAATTTATATTATAGTTTCACTTATCACAATCTACACTGTTCAATTTTTGGTTTACTTATCTTTGTCTTTGTCTCTACATTCAATGTTCTTGTCAAACTTTGTATTTTTCAAATCTCCTCTCCTCTCCTCTTGCATCCCTTCCTTATAGCTGGCTCAACCTCTTATCAATGTTTTTCAATCCTTTGCAGCCCTAGTATTTTCAATCACCACTCTTCTTGCAGCCATGCTCCCTCTCTAATTTCTGCATGTCCCTTTTAGAACCATACCCACTCCTTAATGTGTTGAGGGTTTGCTTGGCCTATCACACCATTCTCCTCTCCATGGTTTGTTTTCCACTGGCATATCATCAACCCTCTATAACAATCATCGACCTATCTTTCAACTCTCATTTAGCCACTTATTCACCTGTGGCACTGCTATTGTGTCCATGTGTTCTCTCTTGCGCACCATCCCCTTAATGGAATGAAGAATTAAAAAAATATCAAACTGAAATCTTTTCCTCGTCCCGTCAGATTGAAGCCTATGTGGTTTTCATTTATTTTCTTGTCTTTGTCAGATGCTTGTTAACTTTTCGTTATCTCACAATCACTTGCAGGCTAGAGGTGAAAGGACATAAAATGAATTTCAAGAGTTCTTCACTGCCCATAGGTTATCGCCCCTGCATCGATTCCAAGTCAATCTATGAGTTGGAATTAGCTTTACACCTGCCAATTTATGCGTTTAAAATTTTCCAAAGCCCTCGACAAATCCAGTTCTTGCATGCTTTCAATCATTGTGCGAGTCCTCATCCTAATCTGCACACGTGTCCACCAACACAAATTTGAAGTGCATTTGAGAAACCTGCCAGATGCTCCTGCGTCATCTTGTGAGCCAAAATTCATAGAGAGTATGAAAATCATGTTGTCCATTTTTGGCTTTGCATTGCCACTGTTTATGGCAACAATTATATTTTCCCAAGATTCAGACAAAGAACAAAAAACAAGATACATTTATCTTTATCTTCTAATTTAACATTTACTTTAATGCAAGATGACTTATAATCAGATTAAAAGCATTTAAACAGTCTACAATAGAATCACCATCTTCCATTTTTAATGAATATATCAATCTTTTGAGATATAATTTGTTAGACAAACTTTTAGTTTGATAAAAATCACCTATCGTCTTCCATAAACTTGAATGTGATGTCTTATGTGGAGAAATTCAAGAGGATGGAATCTATGAGACACAACTATATGGTTCCTCATTCCTTCTTGTCTATTTTTTCTAATCTTTATCAAACATTGCAGTTGGTTTAATTTCTTGGGAAACTGACAACCATTGATCTATCTCTTCAAGGAGATCCTCCATCTTCAGTTTTCACATCTCATAGCCCATGCCATTGAATTTCTCAATATCTTGGTGAGAGGTAGAAGCCATGGTAAACAATCATCTTCACAAATCTGTAATATACCACAAAATAAAAGCTCCCACTACAACCAAAAAACCTCCAACACTTAAGAGAAAGATGTCCCCTTCTCAACAAAATAGTTAGCTCTAATACCAAATGTTGAAAACAAGGTGAAGGAAAGCTACAATATGAACTTATGCAAGTGAATTCATATCTGAAAATCATCTATTCCCAAATCAAATTTAAACATATGATTGCAACATATATCACAATATAAAAATCAACAAACAAAATGTGACACAAAATTTATGTGGAGAAACCCTTCTGAGAAAAAAAACTCCACACGAGAATAGAGGGAAAGTGTATTATTAATATTTGAATGAGAGTACACAATAATACACTTCACTATTCTTCTCTAATCAACCCAACAAAACAACACCCTATTACCTACAATAACTCAATATGAAACTACCATCCCATGGCTCCAATTTATAAAAATTATGGGAGGTGAAACCATGAATGGTAAACCAAAACAAGAGGTACAAAACCACCTGCAAAAACCCATGGCCCTCTTCTTGGACAACAAAAATATATAATAAAATATTAAATAAAAATTCAAGACTCCCACATGCCTGCCTAGCCCATAGCCTATCCAACTCATTTCTCTTTGGATGCTCCAATGACCTTTCCACTCCTCAATGGAACACCAACATACACCTTTTCTTCTCCAATCTTGGGCGCCCCATCCAAAACCTTCCATATTCCATTATAGATGCCTAGGAAAGATGCCTTATCCATATTTGATGTGTAACCTCCACCAAAATTAAATCCTCTCTTTAAAATATAATTACAACAATGCCAGAATTTAATATTTTTCTTTCATGTCCCCTAGAACACATTCCAAGGAATGTGGAAACATACAAATAATATAGGATTAGAAGGTTAATGTCACCTTATCCTAACAATTTGGTAATACAAATAGGGGATGTTTTTTAAATCATAACATTATTTTTGTAAAACATAAAAATCACTTGAAGAAGACATCAACTATATTATTTAAATCAAACATATATATATATATATATATATATATTTCAATATAGCCAAACATATTAAATAGAGAAATACATGTAAGAAAATAACATGCCAACATATATATTAATACTTGTGTGACCTAAAATCAATAAAGCTAATAAAAAATAATATTAGACCTAATAAAATACACCTAAAGCTAAAGAAGAGGTAGAATGATGAAGCATCTCTAGGTGAACTAGCAAAAAATTCTAAGTGGTTGTATGTCAAATATTTTTAAATATTTTTGGAATTTGTAGGTGCTTACTAAGCTTCAAACATAATTATGAGTATAAAAAATAAATATTAATATGTAATTTATCCAACTCAACATCATATTCCAACAATCTCAAATGGACATTCAAAATCCACTTACATTCAAGTCACTTAATTCTGTGTGAGTTTACCCTATCATAGGGATACTATAAATGCTCTAGTTAAACCATCAATTTCTTGTTCAAGAATATAATTTGGATTGTAAAAAATTAACACTTGTACTCAATTTTATTCTCTTAACACATAGTTTTGGGTACTACAAAGTTGAACAAAAAGGTGGTGAAAGATGTGTATATCAATATGTCTCTAGAATTCATCAATTATATTTTATTTAGCTTCTCTACTCTACCAACTATTAGGTATGACAAAGGATTCTTAATCTATACATTTAAGTGTGCAACCATTCTTATAGATTTTTGTTAAAAAATAGACACACAACACTCTTTAAATATAATTATATAAAATTTTGAAACTAAATTTAGGTTTTGCACATCATGTGAAGATTCATTTAAGATATGAGCTCAAACATAGATTAGTGGAACTGATATTTGGTATTTTCATGTATAGTCCACAATACAAACCTAGTATTCTTCCTCTAAAGAATAAATCCATATATACCAACAACAGAACTAAAATCTTAGTCAATTTAGTGCTATTACATAAATGATTAATTATGAACATCTTATATATGCCCTAAGCATTAGGCTTGTTTGGTTACTTAGAAGAAACTTAATCAAAATAATGTTGTTCCAACATAGTTACTAGATTAAATGAGAAGATGAAAAGAGTGGTCAAATAGTTAAAGTTATACTAAACATAAAAATGGACATGTAAAAAAGAAGACTGAATTATCCATTAAATTATAATGATGGTGATAACAGAACCAATCAATGGTTAAAATAAAAGAGCATATGGCTCTAGAATTCTACAACATTTTCCCTATAATATTAACAAATAATTATCTTCTAGTGAGATCAAGAAAAGTGTTTATAATGCAATCAACTATAATCTTTCTAGATGCAATCGAATAAAATCCAACATATAATTGTCTTCTAGTGAGATCAATACAATTGTTTATAGTCCAATCAACTATAATATTTCTAAATACAATTGAATAAAAATCTACCATGTATTTTCATATAACTTAACGCATTCTATGAATGATAATAGTTGTTCCTTTTATCGTAACTATAAATTTATCCATTTCTCCTTTGATACTTGACATTTTATCAATCACTACTCAATCTACATTGCCCTGACATCATACCTTACCTTTAAAAAATCCCCAATATCTATTAGCACTCTCCTTCTAACACTCTTAAGTCAAACTATAATTTACTATAATTAAACTAATAGACAATATATATTATATATAAACCTATCAATATCTTACAACACAAGAAAACTAAATAATACCCACAAATAAAAAAAGAAAAAGGAAAAAAATTCCTGGCCGGCCTACCTAACCTCGTAGATCTAAGTGGACTTAAGAAGCATGGGTGACAATATGACATCAAATGAAAGGCAAATATATGGTGGTTATCACATGCTTTGTCACCGACATCACACCAAATGCGGTGGATTACATGCTTTCAGATCAAACAATCTTATCACGCTTATCTAAGCCACGTTTCACTGCCAAAATATGTCTATCTCATTAGACCACCAAACCAATATTTGGAAATGATACTACAAATAGTACTATCACCATACTCACGTTAACTTATTCCCTTTGAAAATCCTCAACCTACGAGGAAAGTGATAACCTATTCTTACATGTACAAAATTGATGGGTGCCTTAAAAAAGCATTATAAATTATATAAATAGATAGATTTTATATATATATTACAATTGTAAAATATTAAGTTGCATGTGTAATATTTAGGTTTAAGATATTTGGGAGTAAGAAAAAAGTATATAATTATGTGGTTCATTAATTTTATTTCATAATTTCAAATTTTTTTTCATATTCAATGGGATTTCATTTAATTATGGGCTAAATTTCACCACTTATTCATTTTTTTTATAAGAAGACAACATAACTAAAAACTATTTTATATTAGGTTGAATCCATATACATATATCTTAAGAACCTTTACACTATCTTACATTATTACATATCTTGAAGGTACACTATCCAAACATATTCACAAAAACTAGCACATGTAAAACTCAAAACTAGGAACCAATGAAACCCATACAAAATACATGACATAAAGTATTTACCAACTAGAAATAAAGAAGTAAACTAGGTGCTATATCATAGATCATAAACCTTTTTAATCTTTCTTACCATCCTTCTTGCTAGGCGAAGGAGGGACCAATTCTTTGACCAAATCAAATCATCATAGTAGCGCATGCACATTGAAGCTCCAATCTCCTTTGAAATTTTTACATTCAAGCCCTTTGCTAGCTTTGAAATCAATTGGTGCAATTAGCATATATTCTCTACTAGTCCCTGGAAATGATCAAGCTAGCAATTAAAGAAGTCATTAGCCTAGGTTTTTCATTATTCATGTCATCGTGAAGGATAAACATACCAAGTATGTTGGATCATAGACACACAAACTAGAGCATGTGCTACATCAAATGCATTCATTCTTCCCACCAACTATTCAAGATCTAAGAGAAGTCTTGATAGATCTGATGGAATATCCACACCAAGAGAGCCATTAACATCTTTCACCATCTCCTCTATTCTTTGTAGCCATATTTGAAGGTCAACAATTTGGATTTTCTTATAAAAAAAATTGTGATTCCTTCTTACATATCCTTCCCATAAACTCTACCCCTTATTTGTCTCTTACCATCTCCTAGTTGCTCCTCAGTATCCATTATCCTTCCTTTCCCCTTGGAAGGTTACATGGTTTCACCATGCATATCACACATCGCCTTAGGATACCATCTATCACCTCCCTACATCAACATCACTAGGAAAAACTACAATCCATTCCCATTAATGATGTTTACACATAAAATAACATCAAGTAATAACAAGCCTCCTCAATACCTCCCACCCTAAGGCATTATCTCACATTGAACCATCTTGTCTAATAAGTTCGGTTCCAATTGAGTATCGATTTTTTTCTTTCTGCCTCTTCACAAGGTTGATTCCACCTTTCGCCAACGCACTTATTTCCACTGCTGCATATTCTCTTTCTCTGCTGAGCATCTTACTAGACTGTCCTTCTTCACTCACCTGCGCCTCATTACTGTGCATTCCTTCCTAATTTTCTACGCCTCACCTCTTCATTTCATTCACTGCGCATACCTCCTCTCACTTGCTGCCCCTATTTTTCACCTGTTGCACATCTCGTCTTGAGTTCAGCTGCTTCGTTTCTTTCCTGGCCGATCTTTGCTTTGTCATTTGGCGTTCCCCAATGTCCGTCGGCCTCCCCACATAAAACTTGCGGCCTCCCTTAGGTTTTCTCCTTGTCAAAGTTTAAAAGACATTTAAAAATCATTCATTTTTAGACTTAACAACGTTATTTTGCCAAATGAATATCAAATTGGCGGATTTGAATGTTAGTCGATTCCTTTACATATATTGATTTACATATTTGAATCCTTCAAGGCCGTCAACCAAACCATTTTGTGCATATTCAAACAATCGGCATTGGTTCAGATGGTTTATCCACCTGGGCTATGCTTTTACACTTTGCATACATGTTGAACAATGGCAGTTACAAATATAATATTTGACAAAATTTTATCAAAGCTCTATATCTCGTTAAAGCATCAAATTTAAGAGGTTTAGGTATAGAGGAAAACCAAACAAGAAAAAAAAAAAAACAAAGTTTGAAGAAGATTAAATCAACAATTTTTTTTTTTGTGGTGTTGATTGTTTGTCCACCCGTGTGCTCCTACACCAGACACACTGGGTAAGTGAAATGTTCCTTGAGTTGGTAAACTCAGGAACATTGTAAGGTGCATTGGACGGTAATCCCATGTTTATTTTTTATCGACAACTACTCTTGTCCACAAGAGCCTTCCCTCTTCTACTCTTTTGCTCAACCTCAACTCTCAAGCCACCTCCATTTGTGCTCTCTTTTTTCTTTGAATAACTTTCTACCATATGTCCACATCGATGACCACCACATTCTTTTGGGTTGCTACTCTTTGTTCCTTTATTGTGTTGCTGCAATAAATTAGAATCCAATCTTCTCTTTCCTCTTGAAATCCGTCTTTTGAGTGGCTGCAAATCATTGTATTCACTATGTTTCTCTTCCTCTATTTGTTGCTTCTCTGCATTGCAACAAACAATAGGGTTGGATTCTTTCATTTGCTTCTCCTTCTCCTTCAAAGAATTCAACATATACTTTTGTCCATATTTCTGGATGGTATAAACATTTTTTCTACCATCATAAATGGCCTCCCTATCAAATTGTCATGGCCTACCCAACAACACATGACAAGCAGTCACAGGCATCACACCACACAACACCTTATCTCTATAAGAGACAATCTGAAAATTGACTAAACACTACTCACTCATAGTTATCTTGTGTTCCTTCTGTAACCAAGAAACTTTGTACAAACAAGGATGCTTACACCTTTTCAAACCTAGTTTTCCTACCATTTCCTTTGAAACTAGGTTATCTGTACTACCACTATCTACTATAACTTTACAGCACTTACCTCCAGCCTTGCACACAGTTCGAAAGAGACTCCTTTGGGATAGCTCCTCTTCCACCACCTTTGGGTTCACCAACACTCTTCTCATCATGAGAGATTCGTCTTCTTCTAGGTCTTCACTTTTTGGCAATGCATCCGCTTCATCATCCTCTTGTGCCAAGTGGTTTCTTATTGCACTCTTTTTGTTGCCTTCTTGTATTTGAGGACACCCGTACATATGATGACCAACTTCTCCACATTGGTAACATGTATATGGAAACCCTCTGCTACTGCTACCACATCCTCTTGCTGATACCTCCTTTTCTTTGGTGTTCTGGCCCACCTCTTTACTCCATTTGGACTTGAAGTCTTCTTCAATTTTCTTTCCTTTGTCACTACTCACTTGTCCCTTTTCAATTGCAAATCTTCCCTAAATTTTGGAATTGTTTAATTGCTTCCTCATTAACTTCTCCTTAGCCTTTAACACATATTGGTATGCTTTCTCCACTGTAGTAATTTTCAACATACTCATTTCATCTTGAATATTAAATTGCAAGCCATTTACATACCTGGCTAGCTTCTCCCTATCGATTTCATGCCTCCCAAATCGAATAGCCAGCTTGTAAAACTCCTCCATGTAATCTTTTACACTCATTTCTTTTGGCTTCAGATTTCACAATTTCTTGAATAACCCCATTTCATAATCTCCAGGTATGAATTTTTTCTTTAGTCTCATCACCATCTGGTTCCACCTCATTATTCAAAAATCTCCATCCATTTCTCACTCTCTTTATAACCCTTTCCACTATCAAGCAATATGCCCTTTCAATTTTGTTTCAGCTAACTTTACCTATTGTGGGTCTCTAATTTCCTCCATTTCAAACTATTCCACCAGCTCTCCTATCCAATCAATTAACTCCTCTAAATTTAATGTTCCAAAAAAATTTGGCACATCCATTTTAGTCCTCTTCATAATTCTTGAAAGAGCCCTCAAAAACCTTTCTTGTCTAGCATCCTCTAGTCGTTCTTCTTCTCCTCCTTACTCTTCCTCTTTTCTTTCTTCCTCATTCTCAGGATTTCTTGTATTACCAACAACTAATCTCACCTCATTTCTAATATCATTTTTTATCATGTCTCGAAATTGTTCCAACACTACTTCTAATTTGGGTCTTCCTCTTTGGGGTGACATCTCTTTTGATCAATGGCTTGTCTCTCTCAACTCTCAATTGTTCAAGACTTCACACGCACCCACAACAATTCTTTTGAGCTCTCCACAACCATTACTCACTCCCACAAATCTTGGTGGATACACTCTATGCTTAGGATTACCTGCTCTGATACTAATTGATGCAAGGCATAACCCCCTGCTTTCCAATTCTCATACAAAGACGTAGTTTACAGAGACAAGAACTTTTAAATAACTACATTACACTAAAATAATACTTATTCAAATCAAATTTTAATGCATTTGCAAAAAAAAATTGTTCTTCTTGGGATTCAATGGTCTCACATGCCATTCCAATATTCGTTCTTATCTTCACAAATTTGTGCACTCCCCGATTCAGTTCCTATTGAGTATTAAATTTTCTCTCTGCCTCTTCACAAGGCCGATTCCGCCTTTCACCAACACACTTATTTTCACTAGTGCATATTCTCTTTCTTTGTTGTGCATCCACTTTTCATTTGCTACACCTTAGAAACCAACTCATTACCTTGTGGTCTTACTAGACTGTCCTTCACTCATGCCCTCATTACTGCACATTCCTTCCTATTTTTCTGCACCTCACCTTTTGATTTCTTGTACATCATTCTCTACTCACTTGCTACACATACCTTCTCTCACTTGATGTGTACCTCCTCTCACTTGTTGCCCCTGTTTTTCACTAGTTGCACATCCTATCTTGAGTTCAACTACTTCATTTCTTTCTTGACCGATCTTTTCTTTGTCTTTTGGCCTTCCCAAATTTCCATCAGCCCAAAATCATTCATTTTTAGACTTAACAACATTATTTTGCTAGATCATTGATTTATATATTTGAATCCTTCAAGGCCTTCGACCAAATGATTTTGTGCATATTCAACAATCGGCATTGGGTCAAATGGTTTATGCAACTAGGCTATGCTTTTATACTTCGCATACATGTCAAACAATGGCAGTTACAAATACAATATTTGAAAAAATTCCATCAAAGCTCCACATCTCATTAAAGCATCAAATTTAAGGGGTTTAGGGATATAGGAAAACCAAACAAGAAAAAAAAACCAAAATTTGAAGAAGATCAAACCAACATTTTTTTTTGTGGTGTTGATTTCCTATCCGCCCGCATGCTCCTGCACCAAATATCTTCTATAAAAAATATGTGGGCTTCCAATGGGAAGTACACTCCATGTTTGCTCATCCTTCCCACAGATCTTCTCTTTGAGTTGACACCCTAATTGGTTTCTTAATCAACAACCTTGTTCCCACTCATTTTAATGTCTCAACATGTAATCTATTAAAAATATTTTCTCAATTCAATTCCTTGTCTAAGAATGGAACCTATTTTCCATTCCTTATAACTATCATGGATGATCCCTTCAATAATGATCTTTGAGTTTATTTCCACCTTAAGTAAATGTTCTATTTTGTAGAATGAGTCAATTTCAAACCCCTTGGTACCTTATAATCTTTGAGCTTCTACTATGTTATTAGTAGTCCTCTCCTAGTTATAAGGTACTACCAAAAGGGGTTGGCGATGTAACCATTTCTAAGAACTACACCACAACCTCCCCTATATTTTCATTCACCACCCAATCAAAGTTTATCTTGATCAAACCAATAGGTGGAGGAGACCACTTTTCCACCTTCATTCTCTTCATGTTTTGACTATCCCCCTATATTTAATTGATTCTAGGCCACCTTTGGACCCATTTGCATTCATTCTCCTCATACAATTTCCCTTTGGCATTCCTATTTCTCCTAATTTCTTGATCAAGGATTCAATTCTATCTCAAACCCAATCTTGCTTAGCTTCATTTTGCATATAAATTATTCCCATTTCTATTCATAAAATCCAAATAGATATAACAAGAATTGCATCCTATTTAAATCTCAATTCATCTAATCTCAACTTGAAAGTCCAATTGAATAAGAAATCCTTGACCATTTCAAGTAAAGGGCCCTCAATACCCCAACATTCAAAAAATTGGTACTATATCTTCATGGAAATCTCATAGTGCATAAAAATATGCTCATTTGATTCCTCTTATTCTTTACATAAGAAGAATATAGATGACCCCATTCTTCCCATCAACCTCAATCTATCCCATTCTAGGGCCATCCCCTTACAACTAACCATGTACAAAAGCATTGGCCTTTGGAAATTCATTGTTCACTAGGATCATTATTCTAGGGAAACTACCTTTGGAATAATAGCCCCATATACTTCTTTTACCAATACTTCCTCATCATTTCCTCTAACTCACACTAATTTATCTTTTGCCAACCTCAATGTATTTCCATTAGCTTGGAGAAATTATTTCCCAACTATAGGATTAGGACCACTATTTTCCCCAACCCCAAACCATCATATCCACCTCAACTAAGTCCTCAAATATTTCTCCAATAACTTCCTCAAAGTGGTATACCAAAGGCTTTAGTGATCTATCTCTAATAAGAGAATCATTGGTTACCCAAGCGTCCCTCTAGAATTTTACCCTATTCCCTTTCACAACTTTCCATCTTAAATCCTTTTCATCTATTAAGTGCATATTTTAAGGAAGTTCTAGATTCTCAATTTTCTCGTCAATGGCTCTTTGAAAATAATATCTTCCACCTCCCTACTATAGCATACTTAATTTCCAAGATCTTACTCCACAATAAATGTCTTTCACTCAACATCCTCCATAATAAATCATGTCCTATGCTCTATTTTTCCACTTACAATCTTTGAATCCCAATATTCAAATGTGTTTACCTCCACACAAATTCTACCACCTTCAAGGTGATATTTCCCTCCTCCATCCCATTCCAAAGGAAGGTTCTATAGATATATCTGATCAATTTAGCGAGCTTACCTAGAGTCTAAAAGATAGACACAAAATATACAAGTATAGTAGAAATGGTAGCATTGATAAGAGTGATACTACTACGAAAGAAAGTGAATGGTATTTTCATGAAGATAACATGTCTTGAATTTTATTGATAACTTATTTCTACCCTTCTATTGTAACATTTTGTTTATAAGTGACATCCTAAGATATGAATTTGGAAGAGGCCCTTTATTAAAACCCGATATCAACTAAATATCCAAATCGTTAGGATGGTTATTCTTCAGAAAAAAATATATTTTAGATTTTTTGACATTAATCTTTGACCCTATTGCCACCTCATATAATTTAAAATTATTTTTGATACTACTAGCTTCTCTAGTAGTAGCTTCCGTAAAGAGTAGGGTGTAATCAACAAATTCGATATGTGTGATGTTTGCTAGCTTAGATGAGATATGTAGAGCTCTAATTTTTCTTGACCTTAATTGTAGTTTTTATTTCATCCAAGAGCCTCCATGATAGACTAAAATAATAAAAAGGGAAAGGAGGATCATCTTGTCAACTAATATTATCATCCCCTTTTCTAAGAATATCGAAGACACTATATCATATGTCTTATTTGTAATTTTATAGTTTATATTTCTTGCACTAGAATTTGGGTTTTCATATACTTCACAAATTCTAACAATTAATCACTATGACATTGCAATATGTGGAGTTATTTATGATAGATTACATGACATGTGTAAGAATATAATTATAGGGAGTTACAAAGTGTACCAAGAATCTCGATCCATTTATGAGACATGTTATGATACATCATAAAGCATCTTTGTAAATAAGGTAAATGATAAATAATGAGTAAAAATGGGTATTGACTCATGAGAATTCTTACCATGATTTTTTTGGACCTTGTTAAAGCCCATGGTAATGTCTTTTGGTAATTTTTTGGGCCTCCTTAATTTTATATATTGAGGGCTTGAGATGGAGGTATTGATGATTTTTTCATTAGTGAGATGTGTTGTTATATTTTATTCAAAGGATTAGGATGATATTGTCCATGTTAAGGCAATAACCTATAAGTTTTTTTTTACAACTATTATGTATTGTTCGATAATATATTGGTCTCATACTTTGGTGAGTCGGGTTTTATCCAAAAGGTTTTTTCCACATATATTGGTATCCCTTCTCTTTTGTCTATTCTTCTCCCATTCTTGTATCTAAAAGGTTTACTTTAAATCACACTATGTTACTAAAATTTTCATAGATCTAAGATCTGCATTTCTTTCCTCTAAAAGTTAATATGGTAAATCATTTTTTGTCCCAATTCTACTTTATGGGCATAATTTGTTTGCAATCGTATCAAGCTTTTTCTTGGCTAAATACTATAGTACTAAAAGTGCATAGTAGGTATTTTCTAAACATTTTCATATAATATTTTGATGAAATGAATGTATTGATTTTGGTGGAAATTTTTCATTCTAATGTTTCCCCTAAAACTTGAATTTTATTGTCCATTTAGCATATCCAATCATTAGGCTTAAATTTATTCTAATTCTAAGATTAAGGGGTGGTATTTTCAACAATACAATACACATTTTTATCACATTAAAATTCAAGTGCACTATAGCTTGAATGTATTATAATGTGAGTTCATGTGTGTTAGAATGGAAGTGCATTAATTTATATGGAAAAAAATATAATGACATTAAAAATGAGCCTTATTGTATTTTTGGACCTATGACACTATTTTTCTATAGTTTTCTACAAAATTGTGTGAACTTTAATCATATATTTTGTTGTTCTATGGGAATATTGATCATCAATTATCAATTTCATAAGTTGACATTATGTTTCTTATATTCATTTTTTATTCACATTCAAAATTATTAATTTTATCTATATTAATTTAGAATTTAAATCATGGGTAGGAAGCCAAAGTGAAGCACCCAAAACCCCAAGCTAAGAGAGAGAAACAAAGGGAATCAATGAAAAAATTGTGCTAAGTAGGAAACTAAATTTTATAGTTTAAGTTATGCTATATTTTTCAATTAAATCCAATATTAAAATATACCATCAATTTAAAGTATTGAAAAAAAATAATGAAATAATGAATGATGATACATCATCAATGATAAATCCAATTCAAAACTCAAATATAGATGTTAAATCAATTTTAAATTCAAATTTAGATCTTACACAAAATGGTCATCCTATATCATATAAAAAAATACATTGAACAAACAAAACATACTACATGAACAAAATTCACTAAGAAAAAAATTACTATTGATAATTCCACATAGTATTCTAGGTTAAAAACCTAAATTATTTAATTTAAATTGATGAAAACATTTTAAAATAAATGTCTAGTAAAATTCTTGATTGGTCTTTAAGAAGAGTCACTACTAAAATATATGGATTGTGCTCTTTGAAAAATTGTAAGATATTAGTGAAAACTCATAAGTTTGGACATATTTTGAAGACCTTCAATCTAAGAACATATAATATTTTCTACCATAATAATATTATTGTAAAAAATAGTTAATTTATATCATACAATGAATAGGACATCATGTGAAAAAGATGACACTGTTACTCAATGTGTTATTCATTGACTATATTAAGCAATCAAACAAGGAAATGGTCAATTAGCTATAAAATATGAAAACCACTAAAATCAAATAGAAAAACATTGACAAAAGTATTTGGTAGATTTAAAATACTTTATGGTTTTATTTTTTTTCCTATGGACATTTTCTAGTAGACTTCCACAAAAAGACAAGTTTGGAACAAATATAATAAGATAATTATTTGATCAATATTGTAAAAATAACACAAGGGTTCACCTAATCAAAGAGATGTAGTAAGAAGAATAATATGCTATTCAAATTGTGATGTCATAAAAACTTCTTGGATATGACTCAAATGCAATTGTAGTTAAAGTTTATAGAGAAATGTCTACAAATAAAAATTAGTCAAAACTACTTTGAAATTATGTTAAAATAAATCACACACAAACACACACCAATTTTTGTAGGATGCATATTGAATTTCTATGCACTCTTTTTTTTTTCTACATATACATTGTACTTTTACATACTAATAATATTTTCCAAGAGTATGGTAGTAATGTACACCTAGATCAACAATAGAGTTTATTTTAAGTATTATTGTGTTAATATACAATATTGATAAGAAATAATTCTTGGATAGAAAATGTGATCAATTTTTGGTTTTCTATTTTTATAAAAAATATATCCATAGGGATAAATATAATTGAAAGAAACTAGTCACTTTTGACAAATACAAGGCTATGGAATACACAAAAAATATGGGAAAGAGTCAAAGAGGTGTGAATTATGGACTAAAAATACATGTGTTAGAATTTGTGAAAGAATTCATGAAGAATATAGCATATGAGTATACAAGGAACACATAAATCTCCATGGTTAGACAAGTAAAACTATAAATGATAACTATAGAATGAGGTTCAACTATATTATTAAAACTCCATATAGGTTATCATTTCCATTCATATAGCATTCATGCATGAACTTGGAATCATAGAGGAAGACAAATACTTTGAGAGGACACAATTTCTACACCTATGATGATCAATCACATTCTACTAAGTTCATGTAAGGTTGTGTTTATATTTTCTACAAGATAATTTGAATGAGATAAATATTATTGATTTTTTCATTGGTTCTTTTATAGATCTCTTATTTTGATCCTTGTGTTTCTAATTTTAATTTTCTAGTTTATATTATTATTTTTTTCCGATGTTTTTGATAAGGTAAGTAGGGATTTGAAAGGACCAAGAACCTTGTACAAAGATAAGGAAAATTCCAAACACCAAAGTATCAAGATTTACCAATGGAATAGAGAAATAGCACCAATGAAAACACTGCAGTGACACAACAAACTAACAACCAACACCTGGTCATAAGATAACTAGGAGCGAAAGAACACTCGAAAACAATATTAGTCCTAAGTTAAAGAAAAAGAAACATCAAAGGACAAGAGCCAGAAAGAACTTACAAAGCAAACATAGGATGTGGACCAATATCCCATCACCATAGATCCCACAAGTAGCAACAAACCAACTAGTCATTTGAACAAACAACCCAACCAAAATATCAACCTCAATATGAGAAATACCAGGCAACACTGAAGAGGAAGAACTCTCCTTAAAACACTTGACAAACCAAGAAACCAACTCAGCCTTCATGACTAAAAGAAAGATCTCTCCTCTATTGAAGAGGATCGCATGAACACCTTTTCCACTGAATTCAAAGCTCACCAGAACCCACAAACTCCACCCCAATAGGAGTAACCACTACAACAAATCCCTATGATTTACTCCATTTTTTGCTCTATTTTTTGCTTCCACCCACTATTTTAATGTCTTTTTTGCAAAATTTTTGAAAACGTCAGCACTATTTATCGGGATGACGCTATTTTTGGGATTTATTTGTGTCGATCAAGACAAGTCAAAGCTAATTTAGGCATTAATGTGTGCTAAAATTAGCATCAACTATAGCGCCGATATTGGCTTCGAGTGTGGCAGCGCCGTTAGTGTCGCCTTTGGCTCCGAGTTTAGTTCCACTTTTAGCTCTAACTTTAGCTTTGAGTTTAGCTTCGGGTTTAGCGTCAGTTTAGACACCCCTATGTCAAAGAGACTTATTTATATGTCTCATCAACGATGTAAAATAGTGAAATTTCAACAAGATACGGGCATATCGAGGAGAGAATCATGTATGCCACATCAACGAGGTATATCTACAAGTGCTCGATGAAACACAACTCTTAGATATAACGAAGTAATGTTGATGAGACATTGAGATATTGGTAAGACAAATAAGATTGTCTCATCGACACTCTTCAAGTAATGATCAAAAGCATACACCGCTAGACCACCGGGAAGGTGAGCAACATATGCGATAGAGTGGTATACACCACAACGCTGCAGTAAGAAGCCTTGAGAAAGGCAGTAGTGTGGTAAATAGCTGAAGGGAAGGGAAAAACACTGCCATACCATAGCGATAATAATGAGTCTCCCCGACATGACAGAGTTACATTGATATATAAAAAAATATTTCTGAAGGGAAATATCGATGAGGGGTGATCCCACAAAGCTGGTTTACAATTTCTGGGAGATTTTGATTTTAGTTGAAATCGCATATTTTTAGAAAATATAATGATTTAAGCCTTTAAAATTTCCATTTAAAGCATTCCAATTGAAGAGGTTTTGATCAAACTACCTTAGATCAAACCCCTTTGGATAGAACCCCACTAGTTTTAAACCATACCTATAACGGAGTCTCCTTTACACCTATCAAAATGTTGATAAAAAACCACTTTTGATTTACCTTTTGGGGGATCAAATGAATTCATTTAAAATTCATTTTTTGTATGTAGTCCTTATTATAAGCTTCCCAAAAAGTATAATTTTAAATAAATTTAATTTAATTATTATATTTTTATTTATTTCTTACTAATGTAGGTTTTTCATCAAAATCAAGCTCTCTTTTGCACATGTGGAAAAATAGAAGATTATTAACTTTTTTTGAAAAATATGAGTGCACCAGATATTGAAGTCCTTGATCCAACAAAAAAATTGAATTTCGATACATACAAAAAAATTTGTGTTATACTTTGTCTATGCGAATTGTAATTGGTTTGACTTCAAAACTTAATTAAGGAAAAAGTATTCAATAAAAAACTATGAAACCAATTGGAAGCACTAGATATTATAGTTACAAATCTAAATTTGAAAAAAATAGAATTTCATCCTTCATGGAAAAAAAGTTATGTGTTATACGGTGAGTGTCACTCCTTAAAAATGGTGTTTACTGAAAAAAACTAGTTTTTGAAGGAGATGGAAAAAGAAGTGCAATCTAATTCCAAAATTTTTAAAAAAATATATTTAGAATCTACAAAAAAAGTGCCACAAATCACTAGTTTGAATCATCTTCAAATTCTTGCAGTTTAGCTGCTATAGGTGCCCAAAACTGAAGATTTAGTTAGAAAAAATTAGTTCAATGTCTAGTTTGGCCAAACATTGTAAACCAACATTGTGGGATCACCCTGAGATAGTGGCATATCAGAAAGAGATATTAACTCATCTCATCGAAACTGGAAACCAACATCAGAGGAACATAAGATCTAATGTCAATGAGACATTGAGATATCAGTAAGACAAAGAAGATTGTCTCATCGACACTCTTCAAGTAATGATTAAAAGCATACACCGCTATATTGCTGGGAAGGTGAGCAACATATGTGGTAGAGCAGTATACACCGCAACCCTACAACAAGAAGCTTTGAGCAAGGCAGTAGTGTGGTAAACAGTAGAAGGGAAGGGAAAAACACCGCCATACCACAATGGGTATAATAAGAGATAGTAGTAGTACAATAATCATGGCATCATTACAATTTACAACACTAAATGCAACAAATCACATCAGTCACAATCCATTTGAATAAATCATTTGAATATAGCCCACCAAAATACTCTAAAACTCTAATAAACATACTTTAAAAATTTCATCAAAATCTTATTTTCAGGCATAGCCTGCCAGAATGGAGTTTTCATTTTAATAAACATATAATAAAACCTTTGTTGAAACCTTATTTTTAGGTGTAGCCTGCCAAAATGGAGAAGTGTTTCAGTAAAGAATGATAGAGAATGGTAAGGATATGTGTGTGATAGGAGGCATAGGATTCATTTTTGTTTATCTCATTCCTGCTCTAATCAACAAGGGTTACAATGTTTGCGCTACTATTTGTAATCTAGGTATTTAATTAGCATATGTTTGCATAATCTCAAATTCCTTTAGAGGATTTTAAAGTATTAATGTATCCTATATAGGGTTTAGAATGAATTTTTTTAATTTTAAAAAATAGATCAGATGCTTTTGAAGTATCAATGTGTCCTATATAGGGTTTAGAATAATTTATTTTAATTTAAAAAAATAAATAAATGATGTATTTTCCTATGATTAGATAATGTGGAGATCTCCTAAGTTTTCCCTAGCACATTGTCCTCTTTCGCACTATGTTCATTACTCCAACTGCTAGGGTTTTTCATTTGACATCTTTAATATCTTCATGATAGTGGCTTTTAAATAGATCTCATTCTTTGCTTTAATCTTTATCATGGTAACCCTTGAGTTCCATAATCCACCTTCAATCTCTTCTAAGAGCGTTGTCTTAAGCTAGACTACATAGTATGCATATAAAGCAAGTCCTTCATACCTGCCATTGTTCCAAATCACCACTCACCACCTTGCTTAAAATGATGCCTCCATAAGTACAATAACATGTTTTAAAATCATGGTTGTCAGTGATTAACTATTAAGGTCACTACTTTCATCAAGATACAATGAGATTTTTGTCTTCAAACTTAAGGCATTATGCAAGATAACATTGTGAATTGTTTGTTGTGTACAATTTTATTTTCTTTCATATTTACTACTTTACTAACTGCCTTTAAGACAGGATATTGCACCATCAGCTGCAATTTCAAACAACTCACTCACTGTCACTTGAAGATTCCTTTCATGAGCATCCTTGTATAAAATCAAACTATTCCCTATAGAGTGCCTACTTACTTACTAATATAGCGGACTCATTGTTTCATGTTATTTTGAGTTTTATTTAGAAGGGGTTAATATGTGGCATTTTTATGTACAAGAAGAATAGATTGTGATGCAACGTTTGGGTATGGCCGGTTCAGGAAAAATTTGATTGTTATCGGTGTCATAACTAGGTTGGGTTGTACCTTGAGCTGGTTTGAAACACTTCTGGGTGTTTTCGCTCCAAAGCAGAACTTGTGTGTAGGAATTTCCAAATATTTGACAAAGGAAGTTCCTACATTCTAAAGATAAAATCATAAATCTGCTTATCCAGTTTCTGATCCAACCTGACATCTTTAATATCTGATAGAGAAATTTTGTACATTCTAAAGATAAAATCATAAATCTTCTTGTCTTTGTACAATTGCTCATTTGAATTGTTTCTTTAATAGTTTTAGGTCCATGTCCACATACATATCTTCTTCTTTTGTTGTTGAACGCTCAGGTTCTGCATTTGCTCCAATCTCTATCTAAAATAATCAAAAACATGCATTAATTTATGATTGTACCTTGAGCCGGTGTGAAACACTTCCGGGTGTTTTCGCTCCAAAGCAGAACTTGTGTGCAAGAATTTCCAAATATCGAATAGAGGAAGTTCCTACATTCTAAAGATATATTCTATGAAACATTCCTTATTTTCTATGAAACAGTGTATATAGTCTTGTACTTGTAAATATTCTTTTATTGTTATGTCTATTAAAGAAAACAGAGTTTGAATAAAAAATGTTTCACCCTTTTTGTTAAGTGAGTATGCGAATTATTGTTTAAGGAAAAATATTACTATGTTTACATTTTCAGTTTACTAGTTTCAAATCTTCATTTGCTATGTATATAAAATTGTATGTGCTCTTTATCTCTAATGACATAAAATAGTAATGTCATCAGAATAAGGGTTTTCAATTTCAGCACCATCATTGTCTACAATTTTCATATCCTATTCACTTTTATGTACAATCATCAAAATTTTATTTTTATTTCTTGTCCCGGTTAATCTTGATTCCTTTCAACACAACACAATAGGTTGCATGTTAAATTTAAAACATTGTCTTTGCATTTTTTGTATATATTATTTTCTTAGTGCATCATTATGTAACACCAATTTGACTTATGAGATATACAATAAAATAAATGAAAGAGCATGTTTGCTTTGTCAAGTGAAATGTATGGTGAATACCCTATATCTTTCAGATAAGTGTGCAAGTGAAATAATACATAACTGATTAAATATGATTTTCTACTATACAATTTTTTTTATGCGGAGGTAGCAACAGTTTATCATGGATTAGTTTTGGATAAGAAACAAGGTGTTTCTAAACTATGGTTAGAGGGGGACTCTCTTAATGTGATTAATTATCTCATGATGAAATGTCATCCTTCATGGTCAATTGCCAATTTTATTAATGACTCGATATCTATTATTAACTCTTTTGAGGAGATAAAAATCACACATGTTTTTCTTGAAGCAAACATGATGGATGATGGGGTTGCCAATGTGGGAGTGGCTGAGAGATCTGAGTGGGAGTCTTTTGAATTGCTACCTCTTAATATGAAGTGTATTTCTAATGATGACCAACTGGCTTGTTTATAGGTGAGATGTTCTCAGGGAAATGTTTTTCATTATGATTTTAAGTTGGGTTTTGCAAGTCGACCCTTTGCTCTTTCAATTTCATTATTCTTTCCTTGGTTTCCATAGAAGGATGGAATGGAAGTTTTGGTAGGGTTGTACTTGGAATGATAAGCCCACACATATTGTGGGTGTTTGTTGTATTGTTTTGTGTAGTGCCTAGTTCATTTTACTTTTTCATTTCTTCTAGGTGTTCTTGGGTTTTTGTTTGTTGCCTGTCATAATGGGTGGTGACCATTGCAAAATTGAGCTAAGTTCCTGTGAAGAGTTTCAAAAAAATGCTACTGTGTGAGAGCACTTGGAATTGGGGGGGAGGGGGTTACTCAATTTATGTAGAGAATTCAAGGCTCGTTGGACCCTGATGTAACATATTTCTTTGTGAAATGATGGAATGGGAGGTCTCTGTGTTACTAGGGTGTTGAGTTTCAAATTGATGAAGATTTTATTGAGGAGGTAACTAGTCTTTCAGTTGCTAGGAGAAATTTTTTCAAAGATAAGGGAGTGGCTAAGAAGGCTTTTGTGAATTTCTTTAAACATGACGAGAGGAAGAAGATTAAGGAAATTGGAAGTGGAGGTTATGCTAGGAAGTCCCTGAAGCCACTTTGGAGGAACTTCATGTTGGCCATTATGCACTACTTCACCCTTAAAGGTGGATTCTTTGTGGTTTACACTCACCATTTTATGCTCTTAAATCATTTTAGGCATAATGTTTTGGTCTCATTTCCTTTTTTTCTATGACATTCTATGGAGAAGAGTATTGAAGACAACAGACAGAACCCTAAGAAGTTGGTTCTTCATCAAGGGCTCCTGTGTTTTATTTTTTCTCATATCAAGCTAAAGTTGATCTCAGTCTCCCCTAAAACTACTAGTAAGAAGGGAGTTAAAAATGATGGGTATGAAATAGGGGACTCTGCCAGTGAATGGGTGGGTAGTTCAGAGGAGGAAGAGTCAAAATATGAGGATATGTTTATTGATGAATGAGGCTCTGAGGAAAGGGATGAGGAATAAGAAGAATGGGGTAAGGGCTATGAGACTGATGTGGAGTTGCGAGAGACTATGGCTAATTTTGTTAGAAAATCTTCGAAGGGGAAAACCAAAGGCATGAAGAAAGTTAAAGCTTCAACCAAAAGGAAAATTGAGATAGGCACTGAGTCGGTTGCCCCTGGTTCGAATGTGAATCACACATTATCTTCTGGAAAAGAGGGTTTGAAGGGTTGTCATCCTGTGGGTGATGAAGGTTTGAAGGGTTGTCAACCTATGGGTGATGTGGATCCTTCAAATTTTGATTGTGTTTAGAATGCTTCGTTGGGGAACCCTATTCCTAGTAAGGATGGTTTGCTAGAGAGCTCACCAGTGCAAGGGCTTAAGGTTCTGGTTAATTTGGGTGGTCAGTTGAGTGGCCCTGCTGATATGGGTAACTCTAAGATGGAGGTGAAGCCTAATGAGACTGGCCCCATGGATATGCAGGGGATTGATGTGGTTAATTGTTCTCAGGATTTTTTTTGTTGTAGAGAAGGAAGTGAAGAAGGAATTTCTGGAGGAATTAGATGATTTGGAGAATCTACCAGATAATGAGAGGATAAAGGTGGATGTTGTGGAGGTCAACGATTCCCCAATCGAAGTAGAGGATGAATAGAATAGGGATTGTTTTGATGCCCCTATTGACTTGGAGCAGAAGGGTCAGCCTCCAGTTAACTAGGATGAAATTGACATGAATATGTTTTGTAGAATGATCGAAGATGGGATGAGAAACTTTCTTTCCTTGGTTAAGTGGTTATTTTCTAAGGTTAAGGGGCTCAATCTTTAGATGAAAATTTGGCAAGATGTTTGTGTTGCTATTCTAAGAGGTAACTGAAAGGAGTGGAAAATAAAAAGGCAAAGTGAAATCAATGCATATTAAGCTTGATAAGCTACTAGCCGATGTTGATTGTTTGGGGGGTTTCTCATGAGGAAAGAATTTTCTCTTTGGAAGTTATTGTTAATAAAATGTTAGAGGACAGAGTGGAAATTCTAGAGGATAAAATGGGAAAGATATCAGAGGACTTGAAAGCAGTGGTCAATATCAGCAATAACTCTTTGAAGACCACTACTATGAGTTTTTCTGTTCTAAATGAGAAAGCATTGAATTGGACCAAAAAATCACTTGACTTGGGTAATATGGAGGAAAGGATTGAAGAGATTAGTGGCTCTTACCTAGTGGAGAAAGCATAAGCTTCTACTCCTATGTCAAAGAAGGACATGTAGGCGGGTCCACGCCTTAGGAAGATGAGCAAGATGAAAAGGAGGGTTGTTGTTGCTATTGAGGAGCTAAAGGATGTTATCAGTATGCATGAGGAGGTCATCAAGGAGAACATGGCCTTGGCTAATGTTTTAGATAATTTGTTGTAGTTGGTGCTTCATTTTTGGTTCAATAGGTTTGTTGATGTTTTTTTCTTTTGGGTTTACTGACAGGTTGCTAATGTTCCATCTTATGCTAGCTTTTTGGTTTTTTGGGCTGCTGGGCTTAGTGGTTTAATTTCTCTTGCAACTTGGTGTCATTGTAAAGGGTTTCAAGGCCACTTCAAAACTTGTTTTTCCTTATCAAAAACTGGTTGAATCTAATTTTTTACTGTACAATTATTTTTTTATGTGATTTTTAATTTTTGCATGTGGATTACCCTAAAAAAGAGACTACTTATCTTTTCTTAAATGAAGCATTTACATTTCCTATCTATGAAAGGAATTTACTGCTTGACAACAAGTTTGTGAACTTCAAACAAATTAAGATTGGTGTAAAAGGCCATCCCCGCAAATGTTGTTTGGTCTAGAATTATAATGGAAAATAAAAAAGCTTACTAGGAGAATAAAACAGGTTTTCAATTGTTTAAGTACAACATAATATTACTAAAGCATTTCAAAGTTTAGGCACTTTAGATTCATGGATCTCCTTGGAGGTCACCCACCTAATATAAGAATAGTAAATTAGTATGAACCTTTAGTCATAAATTAAAAATAAATATAATATGTTTATGTCACTCACACATGAACGTTTCATATAACCACATGCCTTGTAAATGCTGACAATCGACTTATGGAATTCTTTAAGTCAACTATAAGACAGAAATCCCCCCTAATTTTCAATGGCATGATATGCTATCAAACACATTTATGAAAAGGCCATTAGTATTATTTTCTCACACAATAAAATATCAAAATAAATTTAGTGCTTAATCAATGTTGTCTCATCTATTTCCACCCACTTTCCTCTTAGCGATTTAGTATTTCTACGCCATCCATTTCCTCTCTCCATAGCCTCCTCTATGAATAAAAATGCTGCCATAGAAGCTTTCACCGCACTACCGCTGAGAAAGAAGAAGCAACTTACAGGACCACAATAAAAACCACTCTACCATGCTGAGATGATGAAGGAGTCGCAAGACAACGGTGGTCACTACACTACCACACACCAATGGTAGAAGACTTGCGAGAGTCACCACAACACCACTAGGACTAGAAGGAAGACTTGCATGCCACCATAGAAGGTTTCACCACACTACTGCCAAGAAGGATGAAACACCTTGCAGGATCGCAATAAAAACTACTCTACCGCACCGAGTTGATGAAGGAGCCATAGGACAGTGATGGTCACAAAAATAAGGCAGGAGTTGGAATTATTTCCAATGAAAGTAGTCACTATATAAAAATGATAGGCACGCTTGGATAGGCACCCCAAACTGATTACATTAATGACCAAAAGTTAGCACTAAAGTTGGTGTTAACTAACACTGATTATTGAATCAAAATAAAAAATTTAAAAGTTTACTGTGTGAAGGAAGAAATCATATGACAAAAAAGGGAAAAACGTTGCTTGAAGGAAGAGAACAGGGTACTACCAACAACTGATGAGAAATTCAATTTAGTTTGTGACACCATAGGTAAGGTTACAATTTTTTTTATTGGTTGAATTCGTGATTGTTTACTACTCTTTGTATTGCATTTGAATTCGTGATTGTTTACTGGTTCGTGGCCTAACCTGTCCAGGCAACCTCTAAATTATCCCATCATTATAAATTGTAAAACCTTTGAGAAACCAACAAAAAAATTTACCCTACCCATTTGAGCTTTGGCTCAAAATATTATAGCACAAACCCAGGATGCACGAAGGAAGTCTAGTGAGGAGAGTATGTAAGTATTTGAATTTTCTCATAAGATTATATCAAATTTATTAAACGATATATATATATATTTTTGATTGGTGATAATATTTTTATTTTATTTAAGATAGATCAAAATATACAAAGCTCTAAATAAAAAGTTCTTCCAGCACCATCACATCATGTCTGTTAAAATAGAATAAAAACCTATAGATCAAAACTCCCTACCATGAGCACTTGAAAACTATCCAACCAACTACTACCCAAACCCCAACTATTTACAGTATCGAAACCAAAAACAGGGCTTAACCCCTTAAGCTTATACATCAGCATCCACTAACTCATTTGACTGCAAAATCTAATGAAAATTCCTGATGAAAAATGTATAATTAGATGTATTGTCGAGTACTTGTGATATTTAATGTGTAATTTTCTTTTTTTTTTAATTTTATCCCCGACATTTGTCGAAATTGCAATGAACCTAAGTTTTCGTCAAAATTTTGACCAACATGCAAAATCAAATTGTGGCTGACATAAATAAAAGTGACTTCGACTATTTATTGCAATAGTGTTTTGCTATTATTTCCAGGTTGAGGGTAGTCATTGTCTTTTTCCATAATTCATTTGTGAAGTCAGATTTGTACTTCCAGGCTTGAAAATCATATTTTAAAGCAACATCTCATCATATTTCATTTTTAGACTTGTGCATTATCAGAATTTTATTTCCATATTTTCTTGTGCAAGTTCAATATTCTTATTTTAGGAGTCTAACGGTTAAAAATTATAGTAAAATTATAATTTAATAAGTTTTGGAATTAGCATTTTAAAGTGTTTTTTGGGGTTATTAACTTCATACTATCTTCTCTTTTGTAGCGGTGGTTGCATGTCAAATTTTGTTACCTGTCTATGATTAAAAATTATTGGAGTGTGAGTTTAATATTTTTTGAAGATCTAAATATTCAAGCTTGGTAAAAAAAAATCATGTCAAATAATATTAGTCTAGAAAAAAATGAAGAGACACTTGATAGATTGTGGGCTAGATTAAAAAGAAAGGGTGATGGGAAATGTTATTGTCCTTGCAATAATTGCGAGGGTTTAAAGAGGAGAAGACTTTTAATCACAACAGTTGAGAAACATTGTAGGCAACATGGTCACATTGAAGGGAGCATGATTATCATCCATTGGTAAGTTGTTCAATATATGTGTTTATATTAATTGAATTTGTAAGCATGTTTATATCATTTTAACATTATATATATTTATAAAACCACTTGATCATGATCATGATTTATTTGTGTCTATCATTAATATAAAGGTGGGACACCCTAGGGCACATGATATGGATTATCACGGCCCATAGAATGTGGTTTTGCAAGCGGAGGAACATGGAGTTGTGAATATCGACAATGAAGTTAATGATCCTATGGAAGAAGATGATCATGCGTCAAAAAACATAGTTGAAGATGATGGTACAAATACATTGATCCATGACATATTTAGTGGAATAGCTAATCATGATGATCAAGATGACTTTGATGATGTTCATGATTTACTTGTACTTGAGAAGGCATACAAGCCCCTTTATGAAGGCTCCCAAACAACTCTTCTCTTTGTTGTATTTTTGTTGGTGAACTTGAAAGTTATGAATGGTTTATCCAACATAGCAATCTCACGAATGTTAAGGTATGTCATATATGTCATTTTTTTTCATCTATTTTAATTTTTTTTAATTCATCACTAGTAAATAAAAGGTGAAATATGTACCATTAATATTCTTTATATTAACAAATTATTTTTTGTTGTAGATCGATTGGTAAATTTTTGTTACCACCATCAAATATTTTACCTCGCTCATATTGAGATTTATCTGGAATTAAGAAAGATATTTGAATGGAGTATCAAGCAATAGATACATGTCCCAATGATCATATTATATATCATAAACAACATGAATTTGTAAAAGAATGCCCAAAATGTCATATCAATGGATATCGAATAGATCAACTAACAAAAAAGGTGTCTCGCAAGGTTTTTCACTATATTCTCATTATTCCACGTATGCAATGATTATTTAGGTGCGAAAGCTTAGCACAATTTATGGATTACCATGCATGAAATAGAAGTGGAGATGACATTCTTCGAATGCCTGTGAATGGTTCTGCATTTAGGGACATGGAGGAAAAATGGCCACACTTTAAAGAACCTCGTAATCTCAGGCTTTCATTGGCAACGGATGGTGTCAATCCATTTGGAGAACTAAAATCTATTTACTCAGTGTGGCTTGTTTTTGTTATCAACAATAACATTCCTCCATGGATATCAATAAAGAGGGAGCACATAATGTTAGCAATGATTGTTCCAAGTATTTGTTTACATCAATTTTCTTTAACGTAGTTGCATCTCATTTGTCTTATTTGTTGCATAATGACTTATATTTTTTCATTTAATAGTCATGTACATTAATTTATATATATTGTAGTAAAATGGTTATAATAATTATGTAATGTTTATGTTCATTCAACTAGGTAAGTACCAAGTTAAAGATATGAATGTATATATCGAGCTTCTTATCGACGAATTACTAAAGTTATGGAATGGCGTCACTATGTATGACGTCTCTAGAACAATAGGAAAAAGACAATTTCAATTCCATGGAATGCTTGTATGGGAAATTCATGATGCCCCAGGGCTAACAAATTTTTGTGGTATGTTATAGCATTCAACTACACTTTAACGATATTTAATTTTATGAAGTAGATATCATGCATTTTTTTTAATAATCTATTCATTATATATAATTATAAAAATTGACATATTTAATCCAATTATATATGATCTTATAAGTCTTCAAAAAAAGGGAAAAATTTCATGTCCAATTTGTGGTCCAAAGATGAAATATCGTCATTCAACAAGTTTAGGAAAGAAGGTGTTTGATGAGTATAGGCACTTCCTCCACATAAATCATAAGTATCGAACTACTGAAAAAAATATTTTCAATGGGAAAGAAGAGACTACATCAAAACCATGAAGAATGACACCTCGTCTATGGAAGTTGGAATATAATGGAATTAATCATCAAAGTTATCCATCGGATCAAATTATTTATCTATCATATATGATATGTTTGGAATTTATATTTTTATATTGCGTTGTGTTTACTCATGTTGTAATTGACAATGATTGTTGTTAATTTTTTTAACTTATATGTTTCATGAAGATCATCAAGGCATTAATGGTCGGCTTTCACAGGGACTAAAAAGTTATCCCAAATAATTTAGTAGGTTGCCCTACTATGAGCAGCTACAAAGTGCATTTATTTGATACAATACATATCAGAAAGAATATAACAGAAACATTATAGAAAATATTGGATGGAAGGCATGACAAAGAAAAAATTGTTAAAATTTGTAGTGACATTTAGGAAGCTAATCATGCAATGAAAATTTTCATTCAATTAAATAGAGATGGAGACCAAATAAATATAAATTTCCTTCCTTGGTTATTAACGGAGCAGCAAAACAATGCTATAAAAGAAGTCATATGGAAAATTTGATATCCCATAGGATTTACTGCGAACATAAACAATATCATAACAAAGAAAGTTTAATTTGGGTCAAGGATGAAAAAAATGATTGGCATACCTTCATTATGGTAATTATTCTCGTATATTATATATATATTTGTATACTACATGTACTTTTCAATGTATTATGTTTACTACTTTTGGAAAAATAATTAAAAGATCATTTTATAATTGTTGTAGTACATTCTAACTCTATCTCTCCTAGACAACTTTGACAACAATGTCAAGCAAGTTATATATGATCTTGAAAAATACATGAGGTAAGTAGCGATATTTTTTCAATTCGTTGTAGAGATCTTATAATTGCCATTCGTTTTACTCTTTATGTAATATATTTGCACCTTGAATCACTTGTAGATGGCTGTTATCTAAAGAAATCCATAAAGAAGATATAAATTATTGGAAGAGAAAAATTCCCCGTCTAATGTGTGAAATGCAAAAGTGTCTACCTTTGACATTTTTCAATGCACAAGAACACTACCTCATACACCAAGTTGAGGAGATTGAATTGTGTGGACTTGTACACACAAGGTCAATGTGGATAGTTGAGAGGCACTTGAAATTTTTGAAGGATTTGGTTAGACAAAGAGCACATCTTGAGGGTTCTATGGTGGAGGGATATATGGTATACCAGATCATGGTGTACATTATTGAATATCTTCCTATGTTTGTAGCAAAGATCCATGTAGATTGCATTTGGGATCCCAACTCCATTAACAAATTCAAAGGGGAGTACCTGATGGGGAAAGGTAGATTGAGGAAAGTGAGGTAATTATAAGATGGTCATGGAGATTAATCAGAATACATTTTACATTTGGTTGTTATGTATATTGTACTTATTTAATTATTAATCTTCAATATACATCAATTATAAATTAAGGTTGTATACCATGGTAATTAACTAATTATACGTCATTTGTGAATTTCAATTTTTTTTATATAGTTGGTCGAGAGTGGAATGCACTACATTTGTACATCACAAACAATCTTGATTGGATGACAGTATGGATTGAACGATGTCAACAATCTGGTCACGCATTAACATGGGAAGGTGTGGCTTCAATGGTTAAAGAAGCTCATCATAATGTAGATTCCAATGTTACACCAAGGGAAATTGATTTAGCATATGGTTTAATAGATAAAAAGGTACGTATAAATATATTAATCACCCATATTATTTAATTATTTTCAATTATATTGATGTATATATATGTTGAGATTTTTTTCTTTGTATACATTCAGCCAAGAATAAATATGTTTATCAACTAACGATATTGCAATAATTTTTACATGTTTAACATATTGCAAGTGAAACACCACAAGGCTATGTGGTGCAATGGTCATAAATTTTGAATCAAAAATTTGGATGACATGAAGAAAACTTGTGATTCTAGGATAACTGCAGTCTTTCAGGTGACTAATGTTTCATCTAGAAGTGACATACATCCAAAAGTCTTAGAAAATCGATACTATGGAATTTTGGATGATATACTTGAGTGTGACTTTAAGTCCTTCATATTAGTTTTGTTCATTGTCCTATGGTACATGCTATGATTGAATGAAAATGATCTCAAGAAAACTATTATTAAACATGATAATGGATTTACCATGGTTAATACAAGGTCGATCGAGTGAGTTGGAAATGAGCCCTATGTTCTTCCAAGCCAATGTGAGCAGGTATTTTACTCAGAGGTTCTAGGTAAACTGGGTTGGTCATTTTTTATTAGACATGATCCAAGAGGAAGGTTGGTAAAGTATAATGTGGTGGAAGAAGAAGATACCGAAGAACTAGAAGATGATGTAGATGATGATCAGGATCGCCAGTTAGTGGATGATGTGCCTGATGAAGATTTCAAAGAGGAGGAACTAGATCATAATTGATGAACTCAAAATATGCTCATAATTTGAATATTATGATGTATTTTTAATACCCTTACTCTTATTGTTGATGGTTATTTTAACTCTTTGATTAAAGGCATTTTACCTAAAATCGGGTAGTATCCTGTAGCAACACATTCCTATATTCCTATAACTTAACATCTCTTTGGGTTTGTATTAATTGCCCTATTTGACCTCCTGAATGAATGATATAATGCATGTGGGTTTTGGATAATGAAATGGATTTAATATGTGATTAATGAATGTGTATCATGTTATTTTCCACATGTGCTTTCTTTCACTTATGTCGTGATGTGCATCTCAGGTTGTTGAAGGAAGCATGAATGAGTCAAAGTGCAGCAGATCTCGGCCCTACAGTAAAGTCTATTTTCAGCACAGCATCGAGGAATTTGTTCCAGCAAAGACTCTCTGACCGGGTCGTTGGGAGGAAATCTAAGTGATCATCAATCTAGGAAGAGTGGAATACTAAATTCTCTTTGAATCGTGTTGAAAAGATATGCCTTCATTTATGAGAAGTTTGTTCCTCGATTTCAAGATGCATTTATGTCCATGTCTTTCTCTATTAGAGTTAGGTAGTTAGTTGCTTTTCTAATATAAATAAGTGTTCCTCCTGCATGAGTAGAAAATTAAGTGTGTTAAAGTTAGTATTATAATGAGAAACAATGTTTTGTGTTAGTTTTCTTACAAGCAGAACAATCAATGTATATGATTCCAAGTTTATGAATAAAAGTTGATGAAGTTTTGAGTTCAATTCTTGCATAAACTGGTTGATGCTTGCTAAGGGGGCCCACTTAGTGAGTATCTATAGTTAGTTATTTATCTCCTATTGATTATAAGTTAGATTTCATTCTTGAAGGTTTCAACACAAACTTAATCTTATATTGTTCCTACAGCATCGGGAATCCATCCCTGTGTTTGTTCCTATAGCATAAGGCCAGTTCATAGTTTGTTTCTTAGTAATAGTTGTCATGATTTTTTCTTTGATTAAGTTATGCTTAAGTTAAGAAGACTTTACATTACATTCCTACAGCATAAGTAGAATTCCTTCCAAGAATTTATTTCTGGTAAATTGTGACTGAAACTGGTTCTTAGTGCACATACAGTGCCGCTCCATTTCAAGTATACATTCCCTAGTTTGACAATGTAAATGAATGACCATAAGAAGATGTTAGTCACCTACTGGAATGTCCAATTCTCGGGTTAGGATTTTCCATGACTTTTATATCCTTTTGTGGAATCGACCATTTTTTGGCGGTGTTGTCGAGGATGGTGTCAAGCTAAGAACCTGTCATAGTCCTTGTTAGTAGTAGTTTAGTGTGTTTATTCAAGAATTTTCAAATTCTTTCAATTTACGTTTAATTCTATTGCATGCATAGAAGAAGAGACGCTCTAGGAAGATTCCTCTGTAACCTTCCATTCATTGATAACAATTCTAAACCAGTTTATAATCTATTTGAGGAAGGAGGAGACCAAGATATCAATCCATTTGCTGAAAACCTGCTTGTTGAATTGCCATTTACCCCAACTGACAAAGAACCTCAAAAAAATCCATTTGCTTTGATACTCCATCAAGCAAATATGGCACGTAATCCACCTAATCAACCTCCTTCTTTTGAATTCCCCATCATTGCTCAATAAGATAATGATAACCTTAAAAATATTCTTTCTTCATTACTTCTCAAGTTCTATGGACTAGTTACAGAGGACCCAGACACTTTCTTGTTTGAGTTTGACATCCTTTTTTGTAGTTATGATTACACTTTAGATGCTCACAGGTTGAAGTTGTTTCCTGCTACTTTGAAGGAGGGAGCTCTTAGATGGTTTATGAGTTTGGGAAGGGATGCTGTTGATAGTTGGGAAGCTATGCAAACAAAATTTCTTGAGAAATACAAAGAATATTGTAAGAGTGGTAGTAAGGGTGATGATATATTCAGAATTCAACAAAAGGAGGATGAAAGCCTAGAAGACTATATCTCAAGATTCTTGTTTTCCCTGAAAAAGAATTTAGACCATACTCTCAATGAAAAATCTCATAAACTACTTTTTCTAAGGGGAATCAGTGACACCTGTATAGATTCCTTGGATCTGATGGGAGGAGGAGATATAACCCAAGTGCCTTGGGATGATATCAAGAACATATATCACAACTACTCTTGAGCAATTGTTAAGAAGGGTAGAGGTCATCAAGCCACAGTGGGAAAGTATTCTATTAATGGAGTTTCACGGATGGAGATCACACATTTGCTGTCTGATTTCAAGTAGGATATCATAAACAACATGGCTACACAGTTGGATACTATGTAAGCTTGGAAGAAACATGAGGAAGCTAAAGAAATCTTGGCTAAGTTCTGCCCACA
>VDFB02026320.1:13270121-13354285 GCA_007258455.2 Sequoia sempervirens | reverse complement strand
GTAGTAGGAGTTCTTAGTACGGTTTATGGCTAATCCTGGAAGGACACATTGGGATGTTGTAAAAGTTTCAGATATTTGAAGGGCACTTCAAATTTTGCTTTGTGTTACCATGGGAACTTGGTTGAATCACAGAGGACTCTCAGTATTCGAGGCTATGTGGATTCTGATTGGGCAGGGGACATTGACAGCAAGAGGTCCACCAGTGGATATGCTTTCATGTTGAATGGTGGTGCAGTGAGTTGGATGAGTAAGCGACAGGCTGTAGTCGCTTTGTCCACTACAAAGGCTGAATACATGGTAGCTACACATGCTTGTAAATAAGCACTTTGGTTAAAAATTTTGTGTTCTAACATTGGTTTTGATGCAGGGAAAATAACTATTTTTTGTGACAATCAGAGTGCAATTTTTTTGGCAAAGAATCCTACTTTCCATGCCAGGACAAAACATATAGATGTACAGTACCACTTTGTATGAGATATGGTGGAGGATGGAAAGGTCAGTTTGGAAAAAGTTGATACTCTGGAGAATGTTGCAGATGCATTGATGAAGCCAGTGAGCATAGACAAGTTTAGGTGGTGTCCTAGTTCAATGGGCCTTAGTGCCTATGATTTTCAGTAGTTTTGTTGTGCTCTGGAGGTTCCTGTGTGATCTTTGTCAAGTGGGAGATTGTTGGAAATATATGCCTCAATCTCACAGGCTGAAACCTCTAAGAGAGCCAAGTCAGTGTGACATCTTTTGTGTCTAGCCGACTAGCAGTTTGAATCTTGTTGAACAGTTCAGGTCGTTGTGACCTTGCTTCAGTCTCATCAAATGATGCTATTGCTATGACATGTTGTGTTCGGTATGACCTACTGAGTGGAGATCTCTGGCCGATAGGCCATTCATATCATATATCAGGGAGACCCTTGGCCGAAAGACTTACTTCGGGGTGAATTCCCAGTGACAAACGAAGTCTCGCTGACATCGTTTCTTTTGAAGCCTTCGGGGAGAGTCTTGGGTGTTCAGTAAGAAGTCTTACCGATAGGAATGTCTCACCGATAGTGTTCACTCGAGGTAACCCAAAGGTTTCGGTATGAAGTCTTAGCGATGGAGAGAAGTCTTACTGACTATTGCTTGGTGCTCGGTATGACTTAAGGCTTCAGAGTAACGTGTCAGCGATAGCGATATGTCTTGGTGATAGATGAGCACTTCGGAGTAACTTTGAACCTCGGTATGATCTCCTGGAGAAATCGGTATGTCTTGCCGAATGTTGAACGTTTCGGTATAACCCTTAATGACTCGGTATGATCTCTCAGTGAAAGATGATTGTCTCACTGAATGGAAAACTTACGTCTGTGTGACTTTGAAGCTTCGGTATGATTTTTCACCGATAGCGATAAGTCTTGGCGATAGCGATACATGTGATGATCGTCGGTATGAGGTCTTGGTGACATGGCGAAGTCTGAGCAATAGCTCTCTGGACTCGATGTAACATCTTGGCAATAAGGATGACTCTTGGTGACATCGATGGTTAAGTCTTGTGGCATCGGGGAGACACAATTAGTGTCTCATCGACATGCCATCACAGGTTGATCATTTTGACCGAGAGAATACTATCCTATGTGGCTTGTTGTTGACCAATCAGAGGAGCCAAATGGGAACCGTTGGAAGACAATTCGTTGTGGTAGTTACTGAGAGGAAGCTCGACAGACAAGGGCGACATGGTTATAGTCTAGAATAGCAGATGATGTCTGGTTCGATGGATCAACGGATTGTTGTGTGATTGTGTGATCAGTGGATGAACTCTATTCTATGAAGACTGTAACGTGAATGTTTTGTAACAAGGTTGTTCATGGTGAATGCTGCTCTAAACTGACATCAGAAAGATAAGTTAGAACTCTATTTGTAATCTTTATTACTGTAATACAAAGTGACTTCTCTTGGTGTGGTGGGTTTTTCTCCCATAAGGGTTTTCCCACGTATATCTAGTGTTCATATGTGTTTGTCTATTTCTCTATTTCAGTAATCTATTTCTAATGCATCTTAATTGGACTGTAATTGTAAAAATTAAAAGGGGTCTCTGCATTCTTCCCTGAGTTTTTGACGTTAGGAGAGTTACTTCCACATTTGGCTTTCCTTACAATAGTGTCCATGAGGGGTATCGAGGTGGATCCAGCAAAGGTGAAAGAAATCCTTGAGATGGAAGCACCAAAGACATTAAAACAATTAAGAGGCCTCCAAGGCCGACTTCAATCCATCTGACAATTCATAGCACAACTAGCAGATAAGAAAAACCCATATTCTCACTTACTCCACAAGGGGGTAGCGTACAAGTGGAATAAAAAATGCGGAGAGGAACTCAAAAAAATCAAGGAGTATCTACTGACACCACTAGTCTTAATGCCACCCATTCCAAGAAATCCATTGATCTTATATGTATCAGCAACAGTAGTATCCCTTGGAGCTCTCCTAGCTCAGCATGATGAAAACAAAACAGAGAGGGCTATCTACTACATTAGTAGAACAATGGTCGGTCATGAGCTAAACTACTCATTCATCAAGAAAGCATGCCTCACAATAGTGTTTGCATCACAAAAATTCAGACATTACATGTTGGCACACAAGATAAAGCTCATCGCCAAAATTGACCCCCTCAAGTATCTATTATCAAAGGTAATGCTCACAGGAAGAATGGAAAAATGGGTGATGATACTTTCAGAGTATGACATCGAGTATGTAGAGCGGAAAGCCATCAAGGGCCAAGTTATTGCAGATCAACTAGCAGAAGCACCTATTTGTTCTGAGAATCCTCTTTTCTCTGATGGTGCAGGAGCACCCATAGGTTACCATAGTTTGTCTAGAAGGTCATGTTTTGGAAATTTGTTTAGGCCAAATTTTCATCTATTCATGTTAATTTCTGGTTGTGCCTTAGTGGCATTTTTGTTTGGGTTTTGATCATCTGATGAAGGTCATGTTGACCATTGGTTAGGCTTAAGGTTTTTGTACAAGTGAGGTTTTGACCTTTTAGGAGTTTCTTTTCAAATTATTGCAAAATGTTTGAAAATGTTGCTCACTTGGAGCTACAAGCGGCCAAGAAGAGCCAAGGAGAGGATAACTGATTTGGATGACCTATTTAGGGGTGTCCTCGACATGGGAGAAGGGTTGGAAGCATTTGTTATGTTTTGAAGTTTTGTGAATTCAAGGAAAGCAATTGTGTTTGAGAGTGAATTTTCTGATTTTTGCATTGAAGTGAGGTTTTAATGGATTGATCATGGCACTGTAACTTGTGTAGGATGTAGTGTATTTGTTCTTCAAGCTTTGTGAGGCATTAGATAGTTTCTTTATTCAATTTCAAGAATTGTTTGTAAATGGTTTTGATTTCATCCTGTTGCTGGTTTGAACCAGACAGTTTTGTGAGAATGGAGTGTTAGTTCACTTTCCCACTGTACAAATTGTATGGCCATTTGGGAACAATGACTAGACTCCATGTATGTACATATGGTAGGGTTTAGGGCCTTTGAAAATACAGGAGCTATTGTGGAATTCTTGCCCTAGGCGAGCCTAGAAGAGTCCGACTAGGGAAGACAAAAAGTGCAAAGCACTTGATTTGCAGGGGTGTCCATTTCCTGACAAGTCATAGTGTGGAGAGGGTAGGTATGTCTCTTTCCAAGACATAGCATGGAGGAGGAAGCTCCATCAATCCATCTGGTGTGAGGAATACCTAACAGTTTGCAGTGAAGTCAAGGAAGGGTTTGTAAGGCCTAATTTTGCTAAATTGCGGGTTAAGCCTTTGTATGGAAAGTTGAGACCCAAGACCCAAAAAATATTTGAGAGGTGTTCATATGAACTAGGAATCCCAAGAAAAGATTGGGTGTTCTTTGGAAATATTTGGAGAACTAACCTGATTTCTCGGAGAAGGAGGCCTAATTGGGGCTTCTAGGGCTAGTAGCCTTTTTAGGCCTAAATGAGGGTTTGGTGGAAGTGACTAGGAAATGGAGTCAAGTGGACCCTCAAGAACCAAATTAGGATGGATTGAATTCATTAGAAACACCTCCACACCCCTACAAAGTTAAATTCAAGATTTGGAGGATTTGTAGCCTTTAGGGTGGATTAAGGGCTAAGGCAAGTGTTTCAAGAGTGCACCAAGTCTTGACTTGGTGCAAGAATCTTTGTTGATAGTTGGGTTGGCAAGGGACAATCAGGGGACCCCAAAGAAGGAAGAGGTCCTATAGGTTGCAAGTGGTGGAGTGAGACACCTTAGAGGTCTTCCAAACAAGACCTAGAGCATGAATTAGTGATTGATTCATCCAACCTCCCTATCATCAGAGTTTCCAGATGAATCCATTTTTAACCTCAACATAGCTAACCACTGGAAACTATACTTCGATGGCTCATAACACATCATGGATCAGGAGCTGGTGTCTTCTTCATCACCCCACAAGGGGATTGCATACCAAGGTCATACAAACTAGCATTTCCTTGCACCAACAACATTGTGAAATACGAGGCTTTGACTATAGGTCTCAAGATAGTAGTGCAATGGAACATCATAGCTCTCAAAGTGTACGGAGACTCTCAATTGATCATAAATCAAGCCAATAATGAATATTAGACCAAGGATGACAAGCTCACTCCATACAAAAATTGGAGACTCTCAAAGAATCTTTTATAGAAATAACATTTGAGCAGATTCCTAGAACCAACAACAGAGCAGTAGATGCCATGGCAACAATTGGATCCCTATTAAACATCCCTCACAACATTCCAAAATATGAATTCTTGATTGAGAAGCTTCTTGTTCCTGCATTCGAGGTACCAGAATCAAAATTCGTGTGCAAAATCGTTGGTCCCGGTGATCCTTGGTATCATGACATCTACACATATCTTTGCATAGGAGTCATACCCACTGACCTACCATCAAACCTAAAATGAACCTTTGTTAAAAAGGCATCCAGATTTGTCATCCTAGGTGATACCCTATACCGTAGAAGCATAGAAGGTACCCTACTACACTGCCTAAACGCTGAGGAGGCATAACCGCTCTAACTGAGGTTCATAACGGTATCTATGGTTCACACTCGAGTGGAATGACCATAGCCAAGAAATTGTTGAGGATGGGGTATTATTGGCCCACAATGGAAAGAGAAGCACATGATCATGCCAGAAAGTGTCTACAATGTCAGCAGCATGGGGACCTCATCCATGCTCTAGCTCAAGAGCTTCATCCTATTGTCACACCATGGCCCTTTTCACAGTGGGGACTCGATCTCATTGGGAAAATCACACCCACCTCATCCAATGGCCACAAATTCATCATAACCGCAACTGAGTACTTCACAAAGTGGGTGGAGGCCATACCCATGATGTATATAACTAGGAAGCAGATTTCTAAGTTCATCCTGAACTATCTCATATGTCGTTATGGTGTTCCACAAGCCATTATCTCAGATAATGGGACACCATTCAAAAATTAGGAAGTCCGTGACTTGTGTGATAAATTCAAAATCCAACATCGCTTCTCCACCCCATACTATCCCCAAGGCAATGGCCAAGCAGAAGCTACAAACAAAACCATCCTCAAAATTCTCAAGAAAATAGTCAATGATGCAGGTCATGACTGGCATCTGCAACTTAATACCACCCTCTGGGCCTATCAAACTAGCATCCACACACCCACTGACGCCACCCCTTTCTCCCTGGTCTACTGATTAGAAGCAGTACTCCCTATTGAGATTGAGCTCCCATCCCTCAAGATATCATTGCAAAACATCATCATGGATGAAGAGTACCGGGTATCAAGACTAAATGAGCTGGAGCTACTGGATGAGAGACGTATCAATGCTTTGAATCATTTGCAAGTCTATCAGAATAGACTCAAACGAAGCTACAATAAGAAAATCAGAAGCAGGACTTTCCAAGTCGGAGAACTGGTCTTAAAAGAGAATCAAAAGAATGTCCCAAACCCAAGCAGCAAAGGCAAGTTCGAACCTAATTGGTTAGGACCTTTCATCATCACAACAAGTTATAAGTCAGGGGCATATCAGCTATCAACACCCGAAGGGGAACCTCTGCAGGAGACCATGAATAGCTCTCATCTCAAAAAGTTTGATGCCTAAATCTTTCAAGGTATAGAACCAAAAAATCTAAAAAAATCAGAAAACGTGCTGAAAAAATGGTTACTTGGCAAAAACCTGGCAAATAGGCGTCTTGGTAAAAACAAAAAAAAAAAAATCCAAAAAAAAAAAAAAAGGATAAAAAATAGTAAAGAGAAAAAATCATCCTCTAGTGAAAACCACTTCGATGGCACTTTGGACAAGTACCTTGGTGAAAACCTAGAAAATAGGCACCTTGTGTAAATAAGCACTTCCCATCCACTAGGATCTTTATGGCTTGTTCTGCATCATCCATCCATTTCGCTTCCATCATCCATTATATCTAGATCTCTATCCATCACTCATCCACTCGTATCTGTGCCATAGCTTGGTCATGTTTTCGTATCATGATCCCTCCTAGTACTACTCGACCCATCCTTAAGGTCAGTTTGTCCTGCTTTTATCGAAGTAGTCTATTACATAATGTTGGGGGCATGTTCTTATCAGATCAGATTCGTGTATATTCTTCAAATCTTAAAGATTAGAAAATCCAAAAACATTAGAAAAAAAGCACAAAATCCAAAAAAATCAAAACATCAGAAAATCCAAAAAACATTCAAAACACATCAGAAAATCCAAAAACATTCAAAAAATATATCAAAATCCAAAAACAGGTCAAAAAGTTAGTCAAAATGTCAAAAACAGGGTCGTCTTGTCGAACTACGTCGTCTGTAAGCTTGAACATAGGCAAGGTTGATCTTTGATCATCCCCCGAGACAATTAGGTTAGTCCTTTAGGATTCTGTCATAATAAGTTGACATCTCATCATGTATATCATCATCTGTAAATCGGTCAAGTCGCCAGTCGAACTACATGGTCTCTACGTGTATAACGTAGGCAAGGCTAATCTATTGATCAACCCTCGAGACCCCTAGGATAGGTATTTAGGTTAGTCTCTTGGTCAAAATCTTAGAAAATCCCAAAAACATTTGAAAATTCAAAAAATCAAAACATTTGCAAAATCTTGAAAAATACCAAAAACAGCCTCAAAACATTGCAAAACATCAAAAACATCCAAATATTTGAAAAAATTCATTTGTCTCATCTCGCTTGCACCCGCAATAAACACCATCCATAATAAACTGATCGTCATCCTCAACCTTTGGTGAAACAATTAGAAACAAGTCTAGCAGGTTAAAAGTAAAACTCCAAATGTCAAGTCGTAAGTCTAAGTCAGTGCGTAAGCAAGTTGGTCATCTCTTCGTATTGGTAACTCATCATCTAAATTGGCCCCATATCAATCATCCCTTAGAACACTTTGGATAAACAAAATGACGTGCCGCCATCCACTAACATGTCCTAGGATGTATCCTTCCTACAATGGGCATTATCTTTTGGCAATAAGTTTTGGCTCTTATCCTTAGAAAACACACCCTCTTTCCATTAGCAGTATTGAACAACATCAATTTGTTTGTTCACTTGGTTTTATCTTTTGACTTATTTTATTTTGTGCTCATTCCAAGGACGTCTCAATGATATTCGAACAGAGGATTTAGAGAAATAGGAATGGGGCAATGATCATTATCTTTTGTCTGCTATGCTTGTTGGACGTTCTTGTAATATAACCTCGGCGAATACTTGCTTTGTTAGGTATGTGTGGAAGAGGTCTAGGGCAACTTGTTGACTATTGCATGGATAGGTTTACCTTTCCGTATTCTGGTCCGAGGTTCCTGAAACTTCTTAAGTGCATCCTAGCAAGGTTTCTGTATGTTAGGTGTGAAAAAGAATACTCCTATCTGCTTGTCAAGTCAAAGTTCATCTCACTGGGTACAACGCCATCCTGGTTTTCTATACCTTGATGCATTATACCACGTGTGTTATCAAACATAAGAAAATTTGGCCCTTTGAAAATCCCAATTCCTCGGCAAGTAATCATCATCATTATCATTTGCATTTGCATCATCGTGTGTCTTGTTGGAATGACTTCTTCTTTTCTTACTAACCGCACTAACAAGGTACTATGACAGTTGATCATCATCACCATCATCGTCATCAATCCTGCATCCACAAATCATTAGCATATTGCATAAACATATCATATAGGAAACATACGCATTGCATTTTTATCATCATATAAACAGGTTATCATAAACATTCTTCATAGATAGGTGCATCCATGTCATTGCATTTCACCCATTACACTGCATCGCATGCCATTATATCAATCATTGCATAACATTCATTTGCATTTCATAACCATTTCATATTACCATCTATCATATAAATCATCGCATAGCATCTACAGAAGCATTTCATAATCATTTTTCACATAATCAATAGGTATATAAGCATTTAATTCATTAGGCATACATACTTGCATAACATTAATGACATCATCTCACCACTTTACGTTCACATTACATTACGCATTAACATATCATTGCATCACATACATCATCATTTATTACATTTAGGATAATAACATTTGTTATTTTAAGCATCTCATAAAACCATCTCATTATGCATTAACACCATTTCATTTGCATCATATCATGACCATCACATTCATATTTCATCATCCATATCATCTCATAAATAATGTTCATTGCATAAATCATTCCACATAGGCATAGACGTATAAAATTCATATACACATCCATTCATATATATTTCATAAGCACAATTTACATATCATTTCGCATGAGCACCATAGATCATATCACATATCAGACCATCATATCTACATTATCATAAATAGACCATCACATTTGCATATCATAGGTTAACATAATATAAATCTGCTAGTCATAATCATAACGCATGCATCATCAGAAATAAATGTACCCATAAAGACATCATTGAAAATCATATAGAAATAAACCATCCATGCATAAAAGAGAACACGGTACATCACATCAAAATCATCATCGGCTAATATATATATATCATCATGCAACTATCATAGTACAAAGAATAAATCGGATCACTCTACATATATGTCAATCGGTACAAAACACCCATTAGGCTATCAAAAATGAGCCCATAAGGTACAAAAAGTATATATCATCTCGATCAAGCTCGATCCCTGTGAATGTGGCCCTTGCCCCTATCACCGTGACCCTTTGCTGGTCTGTAGCTGGCCCACTCTGAATACTCTGGGATCCACTCTGCTCTGGGTACGGCCTCGTGATAAGACCGCCGATAATACTCTACCTCCCGGATAGCATCCCTATAGGATCAAAATGACACTATACCCTAGGAGGAGGAGGCTGTAATGCTCTCTATCTGCTGTCTGCGGCCTAGCTTAGTGGCTGCCTATAGCTCTGCAGCTTGTCTCTGCTGCACGACCTGATCCCTCTCGGCCCTGAGCTGCTCTCTCTTAGCCCTCGCTTGATCTCTCTCCGCTATCACCACCTGAACCTGGGCCTGCAGCTGCACAATCAAGATGTCACGTACATCTGCCTATTCTACTAGTTGTACCCGTGGCTACACGTGAGGCTGATCCTCACCCTCGGCTCGTGGTGGTGGAACTGGCGACACCTACTTCTAATCCTGCATATGAACATCCCCCTGCCCTGGCGGGACTAGGGGCACAATTGGTGGATCCTGTCAAATCTACACCCTATGTCCTCGTCCTCGTCCTCCCCCTCTACCCCTGACTCTCCACACATCTAGGTCCTCACCTGGAATGGTCAAGCGAAGTGGAGGTCAGAACCAATCCCTGTAGGCCTGAGTGGTGCCTAGATTTGCTAAGCTCTGATCATAAGCCCATGGTCGGGCTACCAACTACCAGAAACTATCGACTGCCTCTGAGGTAGGAATGTACTATCCCCATGACACCTGTGTCATGTTGTGATCAAAGACGGCTACATAGCTATCATCAAGCCGATCCTGCGGCTCTCCGAACTGATGCTGCATGCGCCCAGGGAGGTACCTCTTGATCATGGTATGTTCCCGCCCTTGCATATACCGATCCTGGCGGCAATAAAATAGCTGATCGGCATCATCGGCCCATGCCGGCCGACCAAGGTATGTTCACCAAGTGCAAACTAGCATCTCATGTAGGACCCGCCTCCAGTAGGGGATCCTGTGCTCACCAGTGTGTGTAAAGGACACACCGCCTCTATATCGTGCCACGAGGGCATCGTCTGCCCCCATCAAAACTAGAACGACACGTGCATGTAGCATAGAAATGTGCTCCCATGCCCAGACATGAAGTAAAGTCCCCAACCCCTAGCGCTTTGTCATCCATGTCGACATACTCGTGTAGGTCCCTGTAAAGCGAAGCCAGAAGAACAGGCCCCATGCAAAATGAATCGGCTTGTCTCCGACCATCCGCTCCCAACAATACCCCCAACTAAGACTGAAGTATCACCCTCCTCTATCTGGGGCAACAAGACCCGAAATGATGGCTGCAATCGCCCAGCGGTAGGGAGGTGCTATGACCCTGTATTGCTCTAGCTCTATCTGTCTCGTGTGGCGAGGACTCTACTGTAGGCCTTGCACCCCTCGTCCATATCGAAGATCGCCCGTCAAAGGTGGATCGACAATCATAGAATACGCCAGACGTCCTCCAGAGTGACGGTAGCCTCGCCAGTGGGGAGATGAAACGAGGACATCTCGTTGTGCCACCTCTCGACTAGCGCTGACAACATCCCTAGGTGAGTGCGCACAGGCGCCGCATACACAATGTGCCACAACCCTGCAACCCCGAGTCGATCCTGGTCCCTTTTGCTTAGGTCTCACAAAATGCTAGCCAAATCTCGCAATCGGTGCTCCTGAGAGTACAGCTCCCTCGCCGCATCCTACATCAAGGAAGGTCAACGTGTTAAAAATTTTGAAATTTTTTTGGTCGAACACTACAAAAACTTTCCCAGCGGCACAGTTTCTAATGGCGTCACAATTTGATTTTACTCAAACTCCAATGCTAGAGCCCAAAAAGAGCTATATGGTGTTGTCGCGGCGCACTTTCCCTTCCAGCGTCGTAGTTTTCGTGAAATGGGCGACACCGTGTCGCACTTTGTCAAACTGACCCGCCGAACCTGAGCTCAGCGTCAAAGTTTTTAAACTCTGAACTGCACCGTTGCGGCACAAAACAACACCACACGACACATTTTGAATGCCGAGCGGCACTATATAGCACCGCTGCAGGCAAGCCGCCCCTTTAAAGCATTAAATTAAAGGATGAAGCTTGGGTAAGGGTCACATACTGGTCCCCAATCCCAGGTGGTCGTTGGTATGTCTGAACTCGATCAGTGATGTGTAGAGGAAGCTATTGTTGCGCCATATCATCAGAGGTTCAGATCTCAAATCTCAAGGTTGCTAGCAGAGGTGTGTGAAAATGACTTGAAAGTGACCCTTCGGGCCCCTTTTAAGCCTAAAAATTAGGGTTTTTTAACCCTGAATGGCTGTCTTGCTAGGGTTTTGGACCCCCGAACTTGTTTTTGTCCGATTGAGGCTTGTTTTTCATTGTTTTATTGCATTTAGACACGTTTTAAGCCTCCCAAATCCTTTTTAGACCTAGTGGGTACTCTGTCATCTTTTTTCGCGAGATCACCCAAAAAAATTAAAATTTTCGTCCGATATCTCGAGGGGGCATTATATTGGCATATTCTCTTCTGCCAGGCAGTAGTGGGGCAAGTTTTTAAATATAAAAAAATTTGACCTTTATCGAGATCGTTTATTCTTTGAACCAACACAGCGAGTGCATTGCTTCAAAGAGGGGCAAAATGTAGACACGTAAAATATAATGATTGACATTGTGCGTCTGATCCTGACTTACTAACATCATTTCTTCCCGAATCATCCCTTGGTCTAACCATTTAATCAAATCTCCTTATCTGATTAAATTCATCAATATTTCTCCCTTAATTAAATAAATCATTTTATCTAATTAAGTTAATCTCTTTTGTTAATTAAATCAATTCATCTGATCTAATTATTCCTATTTAATTAAATAATCAATTTATTTGATTAAATCTCTAAAGTCTATCCATTAAATTAAATAAATTAAAACCTTATTTGATTTAATCTAACACCATCTCTTTTAATTAAATAAACCAAAATCCTTATTTAATTAATCTCTTGTCATATTCCTCTCTTATTTGATTTAAAATAAATCCATAGATTTGAGTCAAATAGGTCATCATCTGTATTTCTCATTAAATTAATTAATCCTTGATTAATTTAATCTCATCTCATGTCCCATCCTCTAGATAATGCAAGTTGCCCATGAAAATAGATTTAATTCATTTATTAAATCTATTTTCCTCCTCCGGAATCTTTTGGAATATTCTCTCAATTTGAATTCAAAAATTCCAAGTCAACATGTACATCCAACAAGGTAATAAATTCATCTTACATGTCCTTTGCCTTGAGCCAAGTGGCATTTATTGCATTTTCTCTTCCCTCTTACATGTCATTTCAACAAATTTGAAATTCAAAATTATGCATTTATTGGCACAAACCCCAAATCTTGCACATCCTTCATGCATTCATAGATTGACAAGTGGCATCATACCATTGGATGAATGTTAGTCCCACATTGCTCAAATTTGGACATTCATCCATCTTAGAATTCTATAAATGAAGAGCTCATATCCTCATTTCATCATCCACAATCTAGGCAAAGTTACCATGCTCAAATATCTCTTGAATTTCATCCATCATCATTGAGTCATAGCTATGTTTTTGCAGATTTTGGCTTGGAGTACTCACCATTCTTCATCAAAGTGGATCAATCTTCATCAACATATCGAATTTGCATCATAGGAGTTGGGAAAGGGCCAATTTTCACATCAAATTGGCACCAATTCCCCTAGGGGATCATGAGTTTGCACATCTAATTAGGATTCAATTTTGTTTTATCATTTTCATTGTGTTTTTTAATATTTTCTTCCTAGTTTGAATGTTGTAAATGGATTTCATGGGGAATCCTTGTTTTGGCTTGCAATCTCTTGTCTAACTTGTTTATTCTTGTTGTTTTGCAGGTACCAAGGTTGGGGTTCGCACACAAACCAATATACAAAGATGAAAGAAAGTGTTAACTTTTCACTATGGCGGTAGAAAAATGATTCTTTATACCCTGAATCCATGCTTTGCATCATAATTTGAAGTTGTTTTCATTCCAATGTTTTGAGTTTAGTTTGTTTGTATGGCTTTGTATGAATACCACATTGTGTTGTGTGTGGATTTGGTTTCAAAGCTCTGTTTCTTCTATTTTTAGTGGTCAGATAACTCTAAAATTTGACTTTTGTGCATAACAGGTTAGTTGAAAAATTGAAAGCTCTGAAGGGTTTAGAGGCTTGATTGAGATAGATACATGGATATTTGGATCTTGTTGTTGATGGGAGGCTTCCACTTAACCGTGAAATTTTGTACCATCTACAGGTATGCAAAAGTTTCTCTACTTACATTTATTCTTGATCATAAATGTTCTAAATGATATTAATGCTTCAAACTTAAAATTCGTTTCATTGTTATAATGATTAAAATGTTACACTTTGCTATACATTCAAGCATTCTCTTTCCCCCTACCCTTTTCTCTCTCCCCCCTCCTTTTAAGAAATTTCTTTGTCATAAAATATTCACATTTCTGTCTCATTTACACAAATTTATCTAAAGCGCTAGGAGTGAATAAAGATATGTAAAAGATGATGGATTATGTCTAAACAACAACTTTCCATCTTATAGCTAATTAAATCCTTAATATTTGAATAGTTTAGAGCTCAAACAATGCTTGTATATGTATGCGTAGCAATAAGGGAGCCTATGTGAAGATTGAAATTTAAAACATCACTTTAGTATTTTTCCTTAGGTAGTGACCAATGTTTTAGTAATACGAACTACACACACATTGATATTTTTGGCATTGCATGATAATTTTCTCTTATGCCTACCCTCATTTAGACATGAGTATATAATATTGGTTTTGTAGTTTTACGTAGTAGTTAATTTCACAGAGGAAGACTAAAATCTTCTTAATGTCCTATCAGGTGTGAAAGCATATGAATCACTTGTTGAAGGAACCATTTTGTATTCATCCAAAAAATGGTTTGTTCTTTTTTTTAATGTTTCTTGCATGTGTTTTTTTTAGGCTCTAGAGATGTAGCTCGACTCTTTCCTTTGCACTTTCATCTATTTTGATGATTACGATATATTGTCCTCTAATTTTTAGATCTGTTTGTAATGTAAACATACCGATCAATTTACGACTAGTCTCTTGGATACTTCTTCAGCATATTCATCCATATGTTTAAGTTGCATCATATTGTGATACTGAGAACTTTTAATCTAAGTGTACCCAATCTCTCAAATAAAGTCACATATTTTGTGCTGTTGGTTAATTAGAGGTGCTTCTTTAGATTTGAGATAGTTGGTGTGGACAAAATATGGTATTGATCGTGGGTATAATTATAAAAGTAAAGTCCATTGAACACAAATCCCAGACATAATTTACTAGACTATAGACCAGTGTTATAATTATTTCTCCTTTACCTACCCTCTGCATTAATAGAAAAAGATAGCGGATGTTGGAGTTATTACGCTGCTCATATGTGTTAGTATTTTTTTTTTTTTAAGTTGTTCAAGAACTTGATTAGGCCAAGAATATGTTCTACAAGCTATGTTCTCTTGACACTGCTTATCATTTTCCCTACACGTTTTCTCTTCAATCCATACGTTTGTAACTCCTTCCTTATTAGCCTTGGTTGTTCTCAAGTGTAATGCTTATGCATCTTGATGTATATAATCCGGTCATCTCCTGGCATGGGTAACCTTTGCGGTGTTGTTGACCCCTAGATAATTCCATTGTAGGAATAATCATTTAATTTGTGATAAATGTTTTATATTATTGACTTGGTATTTAGCTTGTCTTTAGATTCTGAGGGGAACATGAGGTGCGGTGACCATTAGGAAGTTGTGGCACCATAAATCATTAGGCATTATCAATATGTTGCTTATAGAATCCTACATGCAATGAAATGGAATGTGCAATGACAATTGGTCTCCTTCAAATCTAAATAAGTACATTAGCCAAAAATTGTCTATCTGGTTAAGAAACTGAGCAAGAAACCATCGGTTTTATATTTGAATTTCTCTTGGACACTTTTTATTGACGAGACCCTCAAAATGTCTTGTTGATAACTAGCAGTGTTCAAAACTCCTAAAGAGGTTAGATCGGTGTGACATTGGATCTATCTTACCAATGGAAGTCATCAGCAAGACATGGACTATTGGAGTAAGTTTTCTATCTTGTGTTGATAGATTGGTCTCAGAGTGGGTTGGCTTGATGGTCATACATAAAATTCATAATGACATGGTGTAGGTCTGTTTAGTCAAAGAGGATTGGGTCGATTAGCGACATTGGAATTACGTATTTAAGCGGTGTGACCAAGACCTGGACTATCAGAGTGAGTTTTCTATCCTGTGTCGATGATTGATCTCTCACCAATGGGTTGGCTTCGGTGGTCATCGCTAAGAGTCTTCATGATGGTACATTTCAACGAATATTTTTATAAACAAAATTGCATTGTTTCATCGCAATTTCGACGAAGGCCACCGACGAATCACCAAAAAGGTCTAACAAAGTTGCTATAGCTGTGACAAAGGCTTCGTCGTAACTCCTTTCCCATTTTGTCAAAATGGCAATGAACTTTTGGTGTTGTTTCGACGCTTCAGAAGAGCCATTGCAATTTATTTTTGGTTATAATTCATCGGTGGATACATGAAGTTGTCGTCGATATTCCAACAAACATCTGAGTCATTTTATGATATCGACGACCGACGAATCTGTGCCGTTATTTCGACATTTAATTCATCGTTGAAATTTTGACGAAAAAATGGTGACAAAAATTCTTTCATCAATTTGTCGATTGTCCAACAAATGTTTGTCGAACAACCAACAAATGTTCGTCAGAAAATGGAGTCAAATTTAGTAGTGCCAACATCCTCTCAAAACATAAGAAAGGAACCATGAAGAAAGAAACCTATAAACCATAATGTCCTTTTACTAACACCTCAAAAGTGTACTTTTGTGTCAAGTATGATCTCCTAACAACCCCAAATGAAAAGCCTCAACAACATTCATAACACTCAACCTCATAGATCAAGTACGACATATGAATAAATGTAACAATGACAACATGGATGTAAGCCTCTTTAATCAAGAAGATCAAACTCAAAGTAACCATCTCCTAACAATCATCATCAACAAATGATATCATAAACTCAAAAGAACACAGAGATAACCATGCCATAACATCCCTCAAAATGAATCCTCTATAACTAACTATCCATAGCTCAAGCTCCATATCTATGAAAGATAAAGCATATAAACTCATGCTAACCAAATCTCAAATGTGTATTAATAATAAATCACCATGAATCAACTCAATCCCATGAGAATCAAAGCATGAAACATAACACATCTGAAAGATATAATGGGAAAATACCTCTCAAATAACAAGTTACTAAGTAGAGCAAGAGTGGGAAATGAGAATGCTCCTCCAGGATAACCAATTCATCATGACTCACTCCAAAAACAATCTCCTCTATTGGTCCATCATGAACTCACGTCCATATCCAGGTGAAAGCTCCTCGGTATTCCTAATGAATCTCCAAAGAGTAACCATCTCAATCAAGTGTCTCTAATCACAAGAGAACTCCAAGAATCACCTACATCTCTAAGTATCCATGAGTAACTATAACCAATCAATCCATGCCAAACTCTAAATGCAACATAGCACCATCATGAAGTAATCAAGCAAATGATCAATGTACCCAATACAAAGAGAACTACCATGATCAATGTCAAAGATCCAACCGCAGAATCAGGAACCTATCATGACAACATGATCTAACCATCTCCTCCTAGGAGATCACATGTACCATAGCATACACATATACATCCCAGTCTCAAGAGAACAAGTACCATGCCAGAATTTAAACGTGTATCAAGAGTAAACCATGACATAATAGAAAACACTCTAAACCAAGAACACATATCTCCAATCACATGAATATTACCATACCAATGATGCATCCACGTCACTACCAACAACTCCCACTGAACCATGATATGAGCTACACATCGCATCATGACTACCATCCTCTCCATGAAGATCATCCAGGTCTACACACACTCAACTGCAATGTTAGTAACATACAAGTAAACCAAGATCTCCAAGCCAAGAAGATACATATAACCGCCATTAAAACATCACAAACCAATCCTACACCATCAAGTCATCATTGTCAAAAGCTCCCACTAAAAGTGCATAACTAATAAATGAACCAAGCTATCATGACATCGTGATCAAATCACATGCTACAAGTCCCATCACCTTGCTAATCAAGTACTCAAATCATCCATCCTCTCAATCCCGAAACAACATACCAATTCAAAAATGACCACAAACAAGGCCAACTAATGAAATCTGCAACAATGAATCAAACCTGGCAGATATAGAAAGTCCACATCTGAGTCATCCCACTACAAATGAATGAGTGGCCAACCCACACACCTGCATAACTCATAGATCCAATCATTGAAACATACAAACTCATTATCAAATTAGTAACTACAAACCAAGATACCAAAGAAGATAATACTATATGAATCAAGACTCAAACACCAAATCATCCACAAATCTGATTTGCCAACCATGTCCATAAAAGAGTAATCATAGTCAAGGAACCAAATAACCATCAAGAAAATAAGTACAATCTCCTAATACCAAACTATGTCGCTAAAACATGTATAGTTGGACATTTTTATGCTCACTTGAGTCTCTCACACGGACTTTGGCTTGATTTTTCCTAGATTTAATGTTGCAATGTGGTCAACACATTCACATTAGGTCTTGGATCCTTGAAAATTCTAGGATGTCTTGTAAAAGTGTTGTGAAGTGTTGTAACCCACTTTCACACTTTTCTAGGACCCTTTTATTATAATTCACTTAAATAACCTCTTTATATCACTTACCAAGTCTTATTTCAAAGTGTTGTAAAGAGTTGTAACAAACTCTCATGCTTTTCTAGACTTGTCATCACTAATTTGACCCTTTCTTATGTTTAAATGACCCTTAATACACTTTTCAGCCCTACTTAAGTGTATTTTTGAGAATATTCCCGTTAAACCTTATTAAAAGCACTTTAATTCTCGACACCCAGTAAAATTTCCCTGGTGGGACTAAGTCACCACCTGGGGCGACTTAGTCCCACTGCGCACAAAAATGAAAATAATTTCAAACTTCTTGTGGGATTTTATTCTCTTAACCTTGAGGTTGGCTTGTGATGTGTTATTTTCAGAAAATATTGAAAAATCAAGTATAAATAAAGGGTTTTTCCTCTCATTTTAAAACCTAATTCATCCAACAATCAAAAAATTAATCTCTTAATTCATTCGCAAGATTCAAGCATTTCTAAGCATTATCAAGTCATCCATTGGAGCATTTCATTGCATATCTTCAAATTTATACATCAAGGGTTTGGTGATTTTTTGAAATTTCATGTTATTCATTCATCATTCTCTTTCTATTTCATTTCATTATCTAGGGTTTGATTACCAAATTGGGGTTTGACCAAGGCAAACCCCTATACTCTAACCCTTAACCCTTTTTCCGCTCTTTGCATGTGTGTTTTGTAGGTCTTGTATGCAGATTTTTCAAAGAGGAAAGTGTTAAAAGGTGTTTTCAACTCATCAAAGTCATTCAAGTCAACAAATCCCTAATTGAAACTTGGAGACCTCTTTCAGCCCGTTTTCTACAAAATCTAAACTAGACACCTGTCAGGAAAGGAAGTGCAGACCGAAAGATACACAATCCTGTCCCGAATTTCCTGAGATTCCTAGGTGGACTAAGTTGCCATCTATGGTGAATTAGTCCCACTGCCAGGCCTGGAAAGTGGTTTCTACATTTTTGGATACCCATTTGGCAGATTCTTATTTCGACAAAATCTCCCCGAAATAGGACTAAGTCACCCAACTTGGCGTAAGTGTCACAATAAACTTTTCTAGTCAATTCTATAGGATTCTAGAGCCTCTCTACATCAAACTTTAGATTCTAGGTGCACCTATCCAGTCTTGTTTAATTTTGTTATTGTTTACTTGCATTCTTAGGTGTTTTTGCATACATCAATGTGTTTTCAAACAACTTGCATTTCTTAAGTATTGCATTAATAATCATCTTTATTTTTTAGTTTATTGCATTTAGACATTGTATTTAGTCATATTGCATCTTTCCTTACATTGATTTTGAGTGTAGAAATTACGCATTTTGGGTCCATTTCTCTCCTTTTAGGTGAAAAACCCTAGAAGAGTTAGAGAAACCTTGGATACCAAAATCGGTGTCCACATTTTGGTGAACTCAACTTTTTAACATTTTCTTTTTGATTTCAAGTGAATTTGCATCCTAGGTTTAACTTGCATCGACATTGCATTAGGTGTTGCATTGTTTAATTTGCATCCTAGGGTTTTAAAAATTGCATTAGTGAAAAGCTCATATAGCTTGCATTTTATTTAATTAGAAAACAACAAAATTCTGCATTTTCATACTGTAGCTGCATCTAAATATCTGAAAAACATCAAATTGCATTTAAAATTTTCAAAAAACTCAAAAAAATCATCACTGGGACTAATTTTCCACATTGGGCGACTTAGTCCTCCTGCACATTTTGCATTGTAATTTCTATCATTTTCTGAGCATTTTCTGCATTTCTTTTTTTTGTTATTGCATTGTTGTTATAGTTTCTAGAATTATAGTTATTAGCATTTTATTGCTCTTAGTTTCATTGCATTTTAATTAGAAATATTTTCATGAGTGTTTGGTGTCCTATTGCTAATACCTTAATGAGATGAAGCTCAAGACTCATGTTATCCCACAATAATACACTCGTTGTGGATCTCAAATTGTCTAACGCTTCCACTCCTAGTATCGCAACTAGTACACTAGGCATGGACCCTACCTTTAGCAATTCTTTTCCTTCCAATAACATGCAAGTTGACACAAAAAACGATCACATTCCACAAGACAAAGTCATTAACATTCATGAGGAATTAACACATCTTCAACATAACTTGTGTCTTGAAAACATTTCAACCACTATGATTCCCACTATTGAAAATATCCATCGCTTGATTGAAAGTGACGAAGGCCTAAACATTATGAAACAAATTGCTGAAATATACCACAAACATGCTCCTTCCACCTCTAGTACATTTCAACCAAAAAACACTTTGATTAGTCAAGGAGGACCTAATTCTCCTCCTCCTTCAACAGTAGCATCCATACCTACCTATATCACTCCTCAAGTCACAACAACAATGCAATAGGTTAGAAATGTGGTACCTTCCTCAACTATTCCAACTAGCATTCCTACTTATGTGGCATCACATGTTCTCTCCTCTTCCACCATACCATCTATAAGAATTCCATTCACTTTCCCTACCACTACATAGACTCCATCACCACTTTCCCTTCCACCTCATACCACTTACACTGACCCTTTCATAGCACAAATTTTCCAAACTGTCTCCTCCATGCAAAAAAATAAATCCACCATAAACCAAAACTAGAATGAACCACCCACCTATTATGTTCGTAGCAACCCACTATCTCTAGAAATATTGCAAAAATTGATGCCACAAGGAATAGAGATGCCTAGATTTGAGAATTATGGAGGGAAGGGCGATCCTTCTAACCATGTTAATGCTTACACCGCCTTATGTAGTGACTTTGTCCTTGACGATAAATTGTTAGCCAAATTATTTCCTGGGACTTTAAAAGACACTGCCTTAGAATGGTTTTCATCCTTACCAAACAATTCAATTTTTTCATTCAATCAACTATTTGATATATTTATAAATCATTTTCAAGTGCATATGACACTAAAGAAGACCTTGGCTGATTTGATGAGATACAAACAGCATGAAGAGGAAAATATAACTGATTTTATCTCACGATACCAATCTCTTTACTCTCAAATCGATGTCAAGATTCCCGATCCACATCTTTAGAAGATGTTTATTGAAAACTTGCAAACTAAACTTCAAGAAAAACTCACAATGATGAAATTTCCCTCCTTTATGCACTTGTGTATTGCCCTTTGCAATTATCACAATTCGGTTAGTAGTCATGATGCAAAGTCCACTTCTAGCTTATTTGAGAAATCTGAATAATGCTAATCCAAATAATTCACAACCATTTCGAAAGCAAAACAAAGGGTTTTTACAATTTAACCCCCCTCAACAACCAACTCAACCCGTCAACAACCAAGTAGTAGTTGTTAAAGCCACGATACCTTATAATTATGGAGATCCGAAAAAACAATTTACACCCTTATCGGACACTCTTCATAACACAATGTCCCAACTTTTGTAGCAACATATGATTACTTTACCTACTGTTAAACCACTCGATCCTACTAAGCCTTTACCTCCAACCTTTAAACCTAACACTTATTTCCATTATCATAGATAAAATGGACATGACATAGAAAATTGTAAGTGTCTTAAACACCTTGTGCAAGACCTCATCGATTCTGGTTGTCTATTTGTTTCAAATGTTAATGTTCAAAGCAATAACTCTGTTGCCCACCCAATCAAAATTTGAAATTTTGTATCGATCCAATGCCCAAACATAATGTGTCATTTTTCAAAGCTAGTGAAACTCAAAACAATGATGTGATGAATGTTCATACAGCTATTGAACATCCCAATCCTATTCCACATACCATTACTATTAATCCTATGGATGAATGGTAGGTGCAATAGACGTTATCCCTCATAAGGGCCAACCTAAGAAATCTCTTGATATTACTTTCTCTTCTAAGGATATCCTTCTGGATCTTCTTGATGGTCCTCTTTACATAGCTAGTCGTATTTATGATAAGCCCACTAATGGGATACTCATAGGTCCTGCCTATAGAGAGAATGTGATCACTGACGAATTTTTGGTATTACATGATCTTTATCAAGATGATTATTAAAAATTGAGAGCATGGATCAAAAAACATAATGGTTTTTCTTGCCCTATGATAGGATTGGTCATCCTTCCATTACAAAAGGACCTAAAATGGTGGATGTTACATTCTCCATCATCCCATAATCAGAAAAGTTTTGTTTGTGGCTAGGACATCCATGGCTTCGCTCAATGAAAGTTGTCCCTTTGGTCATATATAAATTTTTAAAGTTTTTGCTTGACAATGACATATTCACTATTCACCATAGTGGCTTTAACCCTTTGTATTCTAAAGAAAACTTCTCCTTAGAATACTTTTGGCTTGATCCCATGGAACCTATAACACCTCGCAAAGACTTCTTTTTCATTGCTTACCAAAAGGTTAAAGCAAAGAAAATTGCTGAATTGTCCCTCTGCAACATGTCCCTGTCCACTTCTGACACTCCTATCCTCAATGAAACAATGCTTCAACCTAAACAAGAACCAACCCCTCAACCTCAACCAACACCTAAAACTTCTCCCACATTGTCTAAATGACCATGCAATAATGATAATGACCTTGTCTTATCTCCTCGTATAAAATAAGTTTATAAAGCAAAGGAGAAAGTGGATGAATAACCTTCCACGGTTCCTTATGTTCCTCCCCTTAGGGAAGACACACAACCATTGGTTGGTCAGCCTGCTTCTTCAAACACACAACTTGAAAATAAAACCAAAAGAAATAGAGGAGCTAGGGAGTGTAGGCATAGACGTCACGCTCTTGCTCACTAGTTATGAAATGAAGAAAATAAAGAAATTCAAAATCTGCACTTGATAGAAGAAATGCATGACGACCCTCCTCCCCAATCAGAAAAAAATGATCCAATACAACAACCACAACTCATGATACACCCTTCATTGGACATTATCATCCATCCTCTTGTTGTGATTAACTTGGATGATGATGATGAGATCACTAAAATTGACGAAGAGGTGCATAATGATCTGAATACATTATTTTCCTCTTCCACGAGCTTAAATGACAACTTTCCTACACCAAGTGTAGAACCTGGTACTTCCCCTAGTTTTGGCACTTGCACTTGTCCCTTTGGATAGTTTTCTGCCATCGACACATCATGAACATGATTGGAAGGTGGATGACTTGCTTGATAGTTGACTTACATTTGCCTTACTAGTCTTTTGCATTTTCTTTTTCTTTTTCTTTTGCATGTGTGTAATGTGTTCCCCCGTGATGTGTCATTTGATGTTCTCTCTCTCTTTGTGACATCCTTCTATTTGTACCTTCATTCTTCTATATGTCGTACATCGCTTATTACTTTTTTGACTTTTGCTTGTCCTTTTGGGGATGACGCAAGGCATTGAGATCGAAATGTCTCTTTCATGTTGACCCAAAAGGACCCCTTTTTCCTTTTTCTTGTGTTTTCCTTTTGGGGATGACACAAGGCATTGAGACCGAAATGTCTCTTTCATGTTGACCCAAAAGGACCCCTTTTTCCTTTTTCTTGTGTTTTCCTTTTGAGGATGATGCAAGGAATTGAGACCAAAATGTCTCTTTCATGTTGACCCAAAAGGACCCTTTTTTCCTTTTTCTTATGTTTTCCTTTTAGGGATGACACAAGGCATTGAGATCAAAATGTCTCTTTTATGTTGACCCAAAAGGACCCCTTTCATTTTCTTTCATTTTCCATTTCTTGTGTTTTCCTTTTGGGGATGACACAAAGCATTGAGACCAAAATGTCTCTTTCATGTTGACCCAAAATCTTTTCCTTTTTCTTTCGTCTTTTCATTTTTTGTTTTGTTGTATTTTCCTTTTAGGGACGATGCAAAGCATCGAGACATACTATGTCTCTTCCATGTTGACCCAAATGGATCTTTCTTTTTCTTTGTTTTCACTCTCTTTGTGTCATTCTTCCAATTCTATGTATTTGGGGAATGATGACAATTTTGAGCTCCTTACAAAACATTGTAGCAAAGAACATACTGACCCCAAATCCATAGATCTCTTATGTGTTTGGTGTTTTCATTTTGGGGGAAACCCATTCCTTTTCTTTTTTTCATTTCTCTCTCATGACGTAGCCTTACTCGAAAACATATGACTTGGCATAGGGGCTTTCCAAAGATTGGATCTCCTGTATTCTTTCTTATTGGCATTTTTCATTTGCTACTTTAAAGTAATTTCTCACAAAATAGTGTGTAGTAATTCCTTTAAAGTGGGGGCATACATTGGTATTATTCATTTGCATTTTTCCCTTTTCTTGGTTCTTAGTGCAGCCTTTTTACTTTGTATGATGTTTTTCTCGCTTTGTGGATGACATTGGGTGTGATGTCCTTCATGAGCATGATTTATCTTAGCATATTACATTCCTCTTGGTGGCTTGATGCGATGCACTGCATCCACTAAGCTACAAATTTTCTATTCTTTGATTGGTCCTCTCTTGGAGACATTAGACACAATGCTCCCTAAGTTATAGACCTCGCATGAAATAAGAAAGACTCCTTTGAACATCTTTTGCATGTTACATTTTTCATTTGTTATATGGCCACCTTACATAACACAACTTGCATGCTTGTAGTGTCATCATGTTTGTTCATGAGCTCCAAGCATACAAAGCTTTTTTTGTCTCATGAAGCTCGAAATGTTATTTTCTTTTGTGGCACCTTATTAAAGTTATCAGGAGGTATAACTTTGGTATGGTTGAGCGGGAAGCCTATTCCAAGGCATGAATTTTCCCCATAGCCACCTCTGTGTGTGTGAGTGCATACCAACCATGAGTGTATGTTTCTCACCTTTTAGGCCTTCTCACCCGATGGATAGCCATGAGTTTCATTGCCTTAGTGTGAGTATACATTTCTTTTTCCAGACAAACAACCTAGATCTGATCCACAACAGGCTGGATAAACAATCGAAACTTGATCCAAATTTATTTCCTTTCAATTTATCTCTTTCATTATTTTTCATCATTTGTATGTGTGTTCCTTTGTGCTAATGATTGGTTTACCATGGGATCTTGATCTTGGGGGCTTGATCATCCCCCTTGATTATTGTTATCTCATCTTACCAACATTAGTGTATTTGGATCCCTCCTGATGTGCATGTTGGGCTACTTTAGTGCGAGTTTGAAGCAAGTCCATCCTCTCATTAAAGTGGGGACTTAATGTGTTGCCAAAAAATGTATAGTTGGACATTTTTACACTCACTTGAGTCTCTCTCATGGACTTTGGCTTGATTTTTCCTAGATTTAATGTTGCAATGTGGTCAACACATTTACATTAGGTCTTGGACCCTTGAGAATTTTATGATGTCTTGTAAAAGTGTTGTGAAGTGTTGTAACCCACTTTCAAATTTTTCTAGGACCCTTTTATTATAATTCACTTAAATAACCTAGTTATATCGCATACCAAGTCTTATTTCAAAGTGTTGTAAAGAGTTGTAACAAACTCTCATGCTTTTCTAGACTTGTCATCACTAATTTGACCCTTTCTTATGTTTTAATGACCTGTTAATGCACTCTCTAGCCCTACTTAAGTATATTTTTGAGAATATTCCTGTTAAACCTTATTAAATGCACTTTAATTCTCGACACCCAGTAAAATTTCCCTGGTGGGACTAAGTCAACACCTGGGGCAACTTAGTCCCACTGCGCACAAAAATCAAAATAATTTCAAAATTTTGGTAGGATTTTATTCTGTTTACCTTGAGGTCGGCCTATGATGTGTTATTCTTGGGAAATATTGGAAAATCAAGTATAAATAAATGGATTTTCCTCTCATTTTAAAACCTAATTCATCCAATAATCAAAAAATTAATCTCTTAATTCATTCTCAAGCATTCAAGCATTTCTAAGCATTATCAAGTCATCCATTGGAGCACTTCATTGCATATCTTTAGATTTTTACATCAAGGGTTTGGTGAGTTTGTGACATTGTACATTATTCATTCATCAATCTCTCTCTATTTCATTTCATTATCTAGGGTTTGATTACCAAATTGGGGTTTGACCAAGGCAAACCCCTATACTCTAACCCTTAACCCTTTTTCCCCTATTTGCATGTGTGTTTTGCAGGTCTTGTATGCAGATTTATCAAAGAGGAAAGTGTTAAAAAGGTGTTGTCAACTCATCAAAGTCATTCAAGTCAACAAAGCCCTAATTGAAGCTTGGAGACCTCTTCCAGCCTGTTTTGTGTAGTATTTGAACCGAACACCTGTCAAGAAAGGAAGTGCAGACCAAAAGCTATAGAATCCTGTCCTGAATTTCTTGAGATTCCCAGGTGGACTAAGTCACCATATGTGGTGAATTAGTCCCACTATCAGGCCTGAAAAGTGGTTTCTACATTTCTGGATACCCATTTGGTAGATTCCTATTATGGCAGAATCTCCTCAAAACAGGACTAAGTCGCCCAACTTGGCGTAAGTGTCCCAATCAACTTTTCTAGTTAATTTTGTAAGATTCTAGAGCCTCTCTACATTAGACTTCATATTTCAGGTGTACCTCTCCAGTCTTGTTTAATTTTGTTATTGTTTACTTGCATTCTTAGGTGTTTTTGCATACATCATTGTGTTTTCAAATAGCTTGCATTTCTTAGGTATTGCATTTATAATCATCTTTATTTTTTAGTTTATTGAATTTATACATTGTATTTAGGCATATTGCATCCCTCCTTGCATTGATTTTGTGTGTAGACATTATGCATTTTGGGTCCATTTCTCTCCTTTTAGGTGAAAAACCCTAGAAGAGTTAGAGAACCCTTGGATACCAAAATAGGTGTCCACACAAACCATATCACCACCAAACACCACTTACATGATCATGTCATTCCAATGCATCAAATGTACCTGCATACTCATGACACCATAACCATAACCATTGTTGCACTTGCACTCTACTATCACCCATACAAGACTCCAAGACTCAAACCATGTCCAACCATGTGTTCAAAACTGAAGATAACCTGTGTACCTATCACCATCAAAGTCCCAACTTTGAGAAACACATGTAAACCTATACTAGGAAGCACCAATCTAATAATCAACTATAACATCATAAATAACATATAAAAACATGTACTATGTCCTCTTGACTCCTTTAGATGCTCACACAATCACACCCCAAATCTCACGAACCTACAGGAAGAAAAACAAGTACCAAGCTCAACCTATTCCTCAAACTGATAAACAATCTAAACCAATATGTAGTACACTACAAATTCTCTCCAACGCCTATTCAAAATCGAAAATCTGATTATGTATGCAAAAGTTATGACCAAAACCGTGCAAACGAGAATATATGACTTCCAAGCTTCAAAAACATGTCAAACAACAAAATCAAGGAACCAAACTATACCACTACATAGTGCTCGGAACCAAATTTCCAATGACTACAAAAAGTCAAAAATCTAACATCATGGGCGAAAGTTATGCCTCCTGAAGTAAAACTGCTCTAATTTGACTATATAACCAATTTTGGCGAGTCCCACTCCAAAGCAAAAATTAAAATTTTAAACCTTTGAAAAAGGTGGCTGATTTTTTATAATATTTAATGGTTTAACTTTTCTGAAGGGGGGTAATTAAGACATTAAGTAAAGGTCATTTTAAAGGCTTTTAATTTAAAACTTTTAGATTTAGTCTCCCCTTCGACTTATACAACCATCTCACATTTTCTAAGTCATGTCACATGTTTTAAGATAAAAGGCCGACAAGTAAAATAAGGGGCAGTTTAAACAATTGAAAGGTAGAGCATACAATGTGACAATACGCATGGCATGGGCTGGAGGGCGGGTACTAGTCTACGTTTTTTTTATTTTCAAAGATTTTTCAATGCGTTTTCTAACATTTGATTTTCTTTTGTTTTGCAAGTTATAATTTTTTTTAATAATTTTTCATCGAATGACGATTTTTTTTTTCACGAATTTATTTTTCGGGATTTGTATTTTCTGCACATGGGCAAAATGGGCCTTTTACTAATTTTTTTTTCCTTTTTTTCCAACTTTTCCAAAATAGGTCAAATTTTATGTCAAAATTCATCTCTTGGCCAACTTGAATCTAACCATGAGGTCCATTTTGTCTCAAGAGGTCATCTATGAAATTTCTCCTACAAAACCCTCATATTCAAACTCAAACCAAGAAACCCTTTTTCACCCAAATTTGGAAAAACTTCAGATTTGCAAAAAACCCAACAAATCTTGATAACCCAAAAGCCTAAATCTACATACAAACACCTACAACATGTGTTCCATATCATGTAATGCCTCAAACCCTACATGCATGTCCATGGCTTCAACTTTGTAAAAAACTCTCAAACTAGGGTTATAATAAAAATTCTTCAACCATGAAAGCTCTTATACCACTTGTTAGGAAATATTGCATTCAAATCTACAATCTTAATCCATTTCCTACATAACCCATGAGAGATAAACATACACACAAGTTGCCAAAATGCATAGATCAAACAGACAAGCCACAAGACAACACAAGATAAACCATCCATAGACAAGCCTCCAAAAGCATCCATACTCCATCATATTATTTAACAATAAAGCAATACAAGATTTACAATAAATACCTCTGAAACATTAAGCCCTCCAATGCATTCCCATGTGTCCAAGCATGAATACACGCATCCCATGCCATGCTTCACAAATGCACTCCACAATAAAACTCAATAATGATAGCCAACCCACTCAGCCAACCTAAACCACTACATATGTGTTTGCTTTTATAGACACAAGCTCACACAAAATACAACTAGTGGTAAGGTAAAACCATGTACCAAAAAACCATGTGAATACAAAACCACTAATCCCTTATTTAATATTGGGTACTAAGACATCACATTATTTAATATTTCCCCAATATTAAATTATTATCACATGTCTCCCACACATTAAATAATAATACAATATTACAATACAACATCAAGTGGGTCCCCAAATAATTACTTAGTGTGATTACCCACACCATCAAAGTGCATCACAACTTACAATAATATAATAAATCATTTTATGCAATGGTGTACAACACCATATCCCAACATTAGTGAAAGAAGTTTTTGACCAAAAAGTGGAAGTGTTTTTCCTAAAAATCAAAGTTTATAAAATTGGAGTAGAAATTTGAAGCACTTACATGTAGAATCTAAAGAAAGTCTAGTATTATTAAATATAGTATTTTGAGTGTAGTTTTCAAATTTATAATTTATTCTAATACTCAGATGATACAAGTTAATTTTTAAAACCCATATACAAAAACTACTTTTAAAAGTCACTTTTTAAATTCCATAACATGCAGGTGTATGACCAACATAATTTGACCTAAATAACAACTAATTTTATAATTCTTTTTGGGTAAAGATGTGTATTATAGTGAAGTTTGATGAGGATATTTTTGTATCATTTTTAAAAATATTTTTATTGTCCCTAATTGTTGTTTTTGAAAGCCCCTCATGTACGACCAACATAATTTGAGATAAGCTAGTCATTTTCTTTTGTTATTATTTTTTCATTGTTTAAATAATTATGTGTATATTGATGACATAATTTTTGAAAGAAACTTAAAAATTTAAAATTAACTAAAAAATATTAAAACTTGACATTTTAATTTTAAGGACCAATTTCCTTAGATAATAATCAATAAATAGAAAAATAAGTTCAATTAAAAATAAATTACATATTTGAAAACTAGATATCATTATCTATAATGGACTTTAATTTTGTCATTTAAAAAAAAAAATGTTGTCAACCATATTGCTAAAGTTAGTTTTTCTCTTGCTATTTTCATGATATTTTACTTGTAGGTCCAAGGCTAAGGGGTGGGTTTCCAAAGCTAAAACAAAAGAAAAGGAATAAGTTTCAAATTTAAAATTTCTTGAAACATGTTCTCGCTTTAAACACACTATTTAAGTTAGTTTTTCTCTTGCTATTTTCATGATATTTTACTTGTAGGTCCAAGGCTAAGGGGTGGGTTTCCAAAGCTAAAACAAAAGAAAAGGAATAAGTTTCAAATTTAAAATTTCTTGAAACATGTTCTCGCTTTAAACACACTATTTCTAAAAAGGATTGGTAATATTATGTAATTAGAAATGAGTACTCTTTAAAATTTAGGTTCAATAGCTCGAGCCTAAACAGGTACCTATTTCTATTGGGATTTTTTTAAGTCTAAAACTTCCTCTAGAAGTAGACCCAACTTCTTGCACTTACCCCCCTTATTCTAATTCTTAAACTTAATAAATTGTGTGATGTCAATTACATCTTTAGAATCAATAAAACTATCCTCTCTACTATTTAAAATGATAAGTGAAAACATTACACCTAACTTTAAACTAAATCCTCTCCATTATCCTTGTAAAGATGTGTAATAACTTCACACACACTCTCGCTTTGAAAAACATGTGATTGATGTAAGTCTATCAATTCCTCATTCTTGCAAGTAGTAAATTAGAGAGAGAATTGGGTTGAGCAAGGGATATAGGTGATCTAGCATGATAGTTGGCTATGATGCATTGTGGGTACAACACAAGGATAGAGAGATTGTAATGAAACAAATTACACAATAGAAGAATATAATAGGAAATATGCTACAATACTTGATAATAATATACCACTTTGAGGGAGAAACCTCTTATTTCACTTTGAGGGAGATACCTCCAATAGTCTTTAAAAATAAATAACACTCTTGATGTAATGATAATAACTAGCCACTAGCTCCTATATAATTATGCCTTGGCTACCACCCAAGTTAACTTAGATATTTAACTATAACCCCTAGGATGACCTAACTACCTACGTATAATTATAATAATGATACTATAACCTATTTAAGAGTTAAGGTAGCCACAAACCAATATACACTATAGGATTAGGGGCATATCACACCCCCCTCTTTACAAAAGCATTGTTCTCAACGCTAATCAATTTTGGATGATCCTACATAAAACTTTTATCTCCCCATGTGGTAAATTTGAAAAGAAAATACTTTCATTCAATGAGGTACTTTGGGATTGTCCTTGTTCTTAGCTTCTTCGTGTGTATTTCGAAAATTATTTTAGCTCCAAGATATGTCTTCCTCTACATATAGCTTAGGTAGCACTATTTTGTGTTAGAACTTTGTATTGATCTACTTGTCTCTTTATTATATTTTTTCACTTTCATTTTTTTTGCTTGGGACTAGAGGGAACCTCTTGGCAAAGAATGTGTTCTTTCATTTTTCTAACCTTTTGGCATGCCTTAGAGGAAGAGGTGAAGGATGGTAGATGGTAGCCTATAAATTATTGAATGACCTAATTAGGATCTCCTTCAGGAGGTAAATCTTTTTAAATTTTTCAATTAGCAATAATGCATAGAAAAATGTTATTGGTTTGAATTTTCCTTCTTCTTCTTCTCTTTCTCCTCCTCCTTCTCATCACAAATATTGTGATGTGACTACATTATATTAGAGTTCATAAAAACTTCAAGAGAATCAAATCTTTTTATTATTATCTAGATCACATCACTCTTTAAAAACCCTTTAATTTTATGTCATTTCTAAATTGATTTCATCCTTCAAATTTTTTTTATTTCTTTCCTTATTTGTTCCCTTATATATTCATCACATATGGACCCCATCTCACTTATCATATCATCATTGTTTGGATATTTTTTAGGTGTGGAAAAAAAATGTCCCTTGTTGTAGGATTATCCATGATGATGATAAATGATTTTGTAATACATCTTGCAAAAAAAATCCAAATTATGTATAGTTTTTGTTATAACTTACTTGAGTTTGTATCTTTCATCACACAAAAATTTCCAATAAATTTGTTAAATTTCATCCTTAAGAGTGAATTTGGTGAAAAACCTAATTTTATAATATAAATTCCTCATATCTACTCCAAATTACTCATAATTAGTATTGTATATTGATGAATAATCCTTTGTTCAACCCTCTAAAATCTTGAGAAAAAAATCACTGAATTGCAACCATGGGAGAAAATTATGTGGAAGCCCTAATATTCTATAATAAATTATTTAATTATACTCCAATTGACCTAAAATCAATACCAAAGAAGATATAATATATCCTTGACTAACACTCAAAAAATTAAGATTTTCTTGCTAAAATGGGAGAGATATACAATTCCCAAAATTATTTCCATTTTTTTAAATGCCAAGTGTTTCTTGTCTTCATGGTGCCAAGATCATGCTCTAATACCACTTGTAAAGAAATAACTTGTACAATAGAAGAATAAAATAGTAATTTTTCTACAAATACTTGATAATAATATGCTACTTCAAGGGAGATGCCTCCAATAGTCTTCTATAAGAGACAATACTAATATGATTAAAATAACTAGCCACTAGCTCCTATATATACCTAATTATACCTTGGCTACCGCCTAAGCTAACTCAATACTTAAATATAACCCATAAGATTACCTAACCATCTATATATGATTATAATAATGATTATATAACCTATTTAAGAGTTAATTTGGACACAAACCAACTACTCATGACCTGATACACACTAACTTATCAAGCAATTACTAGGTCAATCACACCATTTCCTACATAACCCTATGAGAGAAAAGATGCATACAATCTTACAAAATAACCATAATTAAAAGTTCAAATATATTTCATAATAGTACACAAGATATACCTTGGTAAAACCCTCAAGAAGGAAAAACATAGCATCCAAAATCATCCACACTCAATGTATTATTCAAAAATGAAACATTACAATGCACTTAGAAAGTCTCAATGAATACTTCTGAAACATAAATCTCTTCTTATACATCCTCCATGTGTCCAAGTATAGTGCGTAACCATGCAACCACACATCACATGTCATGATTCACATAAGCATTGTTAGGAAATAATGCATCAATACCCACAATCTTAATCCATTTCCTACATAGCCCCATGAGAAATAAAAATGCATACAAGTAAACATAATGCATACAAAAAATAAACAAGCCACAAGATTGTTGAACACCTAGAATAATGAGAGGAGGGGTGAATCGATATTCCATTAAACCATTCACATAAAATCCATCCAAGCAATAGCACAAATCTAGCTGTAATAACAACTGAAACACATGGAATCAACACAAGATGACAATACACATGAACACCAGTATTTTTACATGGAAAACCAAAACACAGTGAGGATTAACTCACAATATAATATATACAAATATGCAATGGCTCACTGCTAGGACACACTATCCTTGAAGGCTCACAGTCTGAAATAATTTACAAAATAGAGTAAGGCTCATTGCCAAAAGATGAACCACATAGAATGCACCTTCCTTGTGTTGGAGTTTAGTTCCGATGAAGAACAATATATAAAACACTCCTCTATAAGTGTATTCAATAATTCTATCTACTCACATATACAATTTCACACATTCGCACTCTCTGAATTTTATCTTTTTCTATTTCTCACCTTGACTTGCTTACTCACTCACTCTCCTTGTCTTCTTCACAAATTTTTTTATCTTATATATATCATATACATTTGCATTCACTAATTAGGTTAGCCTAATTAGAGAAACCCCATTTCAAATCAAAACCAAGTTTGTTAGCATTATCCTCAAAAACACATTCATCTTCATGTGTAATATATGGTATTAGTCGGCATGGACCTATGATAGATCCCTTTATCATACTTAATATTCTCTACATAAATTCACAATTAGGTCGACCAGAGTTAGACCTAAAACATCAAAACTCCAAACGTATATGCAATTCATCAAACGTGTAACACAAAAACTTGTTAACACATTGAATTCTCCTTTAGATGACACTGAATAACTTATCTTCAACTCCACAAGACAAAATTTTTGATCATGAGAAAATGTGAAATCTCCCCCATCAATGCACTGTACATAAACTTACTATAATTCTCAGAGTAGAACACTATTACCCATATATTTTGAATGTGTTTACATTTCATCACAAAACTTTGAGGTAAGATGAAACTTGTAGTCCCAAATCTATGTACAAAGTTTTGTAGTTATATCTTTCTTTGAGGTGGAATCCAAACCAAAAAACTGACGTACTAAACTAGTATATAAGCAGAACACTATTTTCCAAACTATTGGTAATTGTATCTTTCCAATTTTATAGCCAAGTCAGCTGAAATCTTGTCAGTGGATGCAAATGATGTCGAGATAGAACATAATATTTGCTTCTGAATGAATCTTACAAAATAAGGTAATCCATACCAAAATATCAAATCAATAGACTTCCATTACCGAAGCAACTACTGGACTATACAAGTAATGTACATCAATGAAAATCTTCCAAATTCCATTGTTGACATCAATGACAATCTTCCAATTTCCAACAATCTCCCCCTTTGTCATTGATGACAACACATGATGTGAAAACCATCAAAAATTCTTCTTCTCAACTTTTCACTTTCCCCAAAAACTTTTCAAAAAGAAACTTTTCACATAGTACCTTCTCTCCTTTCACATGATACCTTCTCTCCCCCTTTGACATCAATGGTAAAGGATAAAAATATATTGAATGCTTTAAAAATTTGCTTTACATACCCGAATACTCCCCCTAAGGAGTACATCCAAAATAGTAGTTGCAAGTAATCAACCGAAGGTGGTTGTCCCTTGAAGTTTGCTAAGAGTACCTATCCAAGAGGATTTTCCTTCATCCTAGAGTTCCTTTGCTTATGACAAGGCTCTGCATGTAGATAATTAAGATCAATTAGGATGTCTTTTCCTTCAACCAGAGTCTCGGGAGTAACATTCGATTTCAGAATCCTGTCAGCCAAAGAAAGAGCATAGTAGACAAGTGTGTACTTAATATTAATTAGATCTATGAGCTTCCCATATTGTTCAATCATTTCTCCTTTCTCCTTATGTGATGCAAGATATTCTTCATGCAGCTTTGTTAAACTGTACCAAGTTTGATTACCCAGATCTAGAGTTGGATTAAAGGTGTTGGATGCATACTTTATTTGTGTCTCAATTTTGTCCTTAGCATCCTTAAATCTTTGAATTGCATCAAGCCATGTCCAACAAAATGAGAATAGAATTTTGGCCTCTTTCTCACACTCTTGAACCTCTTTAAGTCTCTCAAGTGTAGTGCAATGTGTAGATTTGCACCTTTCTTCAGTTTTCAACAAGATAACACAAGATATACCTCAAGAAAACCCTCAAGAGGGAAAAACCCAACCTCCAAAAGCATCCATACTCCATCTATTATTTAGCAATAAAACATTACAAGACTTACAATGAATACTTCTGAAACATCAAGCCTCTCTAATGCATCCTCCATGTGTCCAAGCATGAATCCACAAATCCCATGCCATGCTTCACATATGTACTCCTCAGAAAGACTAAATAATGACAACCCAATCAACCATCCAACCTTAACCACTAAACATGTGCTTGCTTTTATAGACTCAAGTTCACACAAATACAACCAAGTGATAAGATAAAACCATGTACCAAAAAACCATGTGAATACAAAACCACTGACCCCTTATTTAATATTGGGTACTAAGTTTTCAATTTATTAAATATTTCCCCAATATTAAATTATTATCCCATGTCTCTCACACATTAAATAATAATACAATGTTACAATAAAACATAAAGTGGTCCCTGAATAATTACCTAGTGTGATTAACCACACCTCTTAGGTGCATCACATCTAAATAATTATTTAATTATGACATTACAATATAAAATTTTATGCAATGGTGTACAACACCATATCCCAACATGCACTCTAGAAGGGATCTCAAGACAAATGATAGCCAACCTCAACCACTAAACATTTTTTTTCTTTTATAGATTCAAGATCACAAAAAACAACGAAGTGGTATAGGTAAAATCATGTGCCTTAAAACTATGAGTGTACAAAACCATTGAACCCAATATTTACTTTTTGGTACTTATTTTTCGTATTATATAAAATATTTTTCCAATGTGCAACCCACACCTAAAATATATGACTAATGTTACATACAAGCTTACAAGTGGACCTAAATAACTATTCAATGTGGCTAAACACATTTCTAAAAATGCACCACAAATAAATATTTATTTTACATAATTAAAATAATTAGTTATCATGCAAGGTGTGCAACACCCTTTTCCCAATAGGACTAAGGGTGATTTAGAGATTGATGGTACTAGCATAGAGGATGAGGACTCTATGATAGAGGATTGGGGAGATCTTGAGAGCATGATCTTGAAGGGGATGATTATTGAGGTTGTGGAGGAGAGGATACATAGGATGCCAAGGATGTTGAGGATATAATGGTAGGAGGAGATGGTGTAAGAGGAGATAGTAAAGGAGGTGAGGTAAGGCCATTGAGACCACTAGGAGTAGGGGAAAATAAGATGAAGACACCACAAAGGGAGATATTGGAAAGGGATTCATAGATATTAAGAATAAGAATATGTGTTGAGATAGACGTAGGAGAGATACAATGAGGGGATTGCCCACTCTTCAAGTAATTTTTCTATTGTTTGCTAACTTGACGCGGGCTACAAGAGAGTCCTAGAATTACTATCAGTTGTATGAGAAGGTAGTAACTCTAGAGTAGAGGATGACATCTTATACAGATAATGTGAGTGCTTTTATTTTGATGAAATGGCATTTCCTTCAATGAATGCATATTAAATATTGAGGAAAAATGGAGCACACACTTGTTCTAAATAGCTCATAATCTAGAATTTATAAATTTATATCTTTTCCATGTTTGTTTGTTTATTTTATTTTTAATTTATATATTTGCATGCACACTAAAGTAGAGGTAACTTTAAGGGATACAAGTGAATAGGCTACACAATTTTTGTGGATGCCATAACTACATGGGCCTAACACTCAATTTGAAATTTTTGGCACACCAACTAATTCTACCCCTAAAGCAGTCACTCAGTTATACTTTATCCATCACCTTATAACAAAAATGATTCATCTCCTTATATTTTTTCCTCCCTACACTAGGACACACCTACAATATTTTATCTTGGATATGATCTCACATGTTGCCTAGTTCTCCCAATTTGAATTTCAAATTTCCTACTTCCCAAGTTTACTTTCCTGGTATATAACTATAATCCCTCAAATGCATGCCAAGGTCTCTAGTTGTGTGTCTAAGACATGCATTTAGTATTTTTTTTAGGCCATTTAGAGTCATTGATTATTAGGAAAAAAATCATTCACAAGAGCACTCAATCACTATCGCATCAATCTTAGTCTTTATCTTAGATTAATCAAAGTTTTATTAACATTTGCATTCCTTTTAGTATGTTAGTGATATTTACATGCATTGACCATGAGGCTTGATTATTATCTAAGAAGTTAACAAATAGAAACACACATGGAAAAAGTTTCCAATGATAGATTGATGTAGAGAGAAAGTGTCCAAGGATGGAATTTTGTGGGCAAGACCTAACCATCTTCAACAAAACATCTCAAAATGTCTTAATCATAGTCTTTTAATCATATTTTGACACTAGATTTTGATTTTTTATTCTTCTATACCATCACATTACTCAATTAAACAAATTAAAGTCAACATCTAACTAAAATATGTATAATACCTCCATCCCTTCTCAACATTTTGTATTATCTATCTCAATTATTCTAACACAAATTTATTTTAATCTCTATTCTTTAAATCTAAATTTAATTTATAAATAAAATTAATCTAAGCCTAAATCATTTAATGTAAGGAATGATTTATTTCCTTACATATATATAAAAAGTATAAATTAACACTTATAATTCTACAATATCTAATACTAAATTTAAAGGTTCGAAGAAAATATACAAACAAAAAAAATTAATCTTCTAATAAATGTTTAATAATATAGTGTTTGTAAAGACATAACATTATTATTAGCTTATAGACTTTATTGGTTTAAGCTTCAATTGACAAGGTTTGTTAATCATTGACGTTTAAGGGATATTCAATTGATTTTTTCCTTGTTTACAACTATAAGAAATAAAATAAATAAATTATTAAGCCTCCATTTGTTTTACATATTTTTTTTGTTTTTAACATTTTCAACTAATGAATTTGTAAAAGTTGGAAATTTTTGTCCACTTAAAAAAAACCTAGATAAAATTTTTTTTATGAATAATGTGTGATTTGTCAAGCATTGATGTTGGTTCTAAAGCTTAAACAACCAGTGAGTTATTTGTTACTTTAGAGTTTTTATTTCAAAATAATACATGACATATTAACAATTTTCTTTTTTCTGCCCCTTCTTATAGCCTCAATACAGTTTTAAATTGTATTTAGAGATCAATGTGCTAGTGGTTTAGATCAATAACATATTTCTATTAACTTGTAACATGGAAACTTCTTACAAAATTGGATATGCACTTTATAAATAATTATGAAGAATGGGCATTTATTTTATGTCATCTACTTTATCTATTTTTTCATGGCAACATAGATAGAGATGGTGAGAAACATTTTCATGATGGTCATAGAGATAGAGATGGTGAAAATAACTTTAGATGGTGATAGTGATGGGGATAACCCCAAAAGAACGATAATACAAAAAATGTGTAATTGTCATTTCAATTATTGTCAATGTTGATCAATGGCAAGATAAGTCTTTTTTTTTGTTAAAAGTAGAAGGTAGGGTTTTCACATGGGCTTTAACTCTTTTGTACAAATAAAAAAAGGATAGGTCAATGAAGTCCAAGGTAAGTCTTATTCACAACCATCCCTTTGCTTTCTTTTCAACAACCTACAACTTATAGTGACTCCAATCTTCTAAATATATTTTTCTACTTTTTGTTGACTTCCCCACATGGTGGATCACTTGGAGATCTATTTTGACATTGCCAATAATAATAGTAAACACTTGTCACTCACAAACAATTTATAATTTTCCTTTCTTATAATCATTATTCAAAATTATAATACAAAATCATGAAAAATAATGACTACATAAAATTAAGTGATAAAAGTCTCATTATTATTCTTTTGTTGTTATCTTTGTCATTAAATTTAATTTTGTTAAAAATATATATATTTAAAAAAAAAAATTAAAATTGTCAAATCTTCTATTCACATTAAACATCACAAACAATATACATTAAAAATTAATATTCATTTTGACAATCACAAAAAAATAAAAAATTATTTATTAATAATTTATAGATTTAAGTTATCCTTCAATAGATTAAAGATTTTATATCAATATTGATATTTCTTACAATTTATTCTAAAGTCAATTGTTAAACTTGTAATAGGGGAAGTAGGAATGTTGATATGAATATATCAAACACTGTTTGATCAAGACAAGCTAACAATTTGCACTCCCTCTCTATGTGCAGTCAATTGAAAGAAAAGTAGGTAGAGGAAAGTATGTTTCTTCACCTCTCCCCTCCCCCACATGTAGTGTATGATAGTTGACTACATGGTGTGGAATATATGGCTAGAATTGTAAGACAGACTCATCAAGACAGTTCAGATGAAAGGGACTAAATTCTAACATGCTCACATATTCATTCACAAATAAATAAGAAAATGATCAATTAATTAATTACAACCTATCCCAAGGAAATAAGGAGATGTGGCTGATGTAGTCAGTACCTTACACTCCAGAAACAAGCAAAGGCATTTCATATTCAGTGCATAATTAATCTGCATTTCCTCCAATCAAATTTACATGAGAGATGGGTTCTTGTGAACCACTACTCATGAAACATGGATCAATGAGTTTGACTCGAAAAACTACACGATTGGATCGTGATAGCAATATCATAAACATATCATTCATAATACCCATTAATACGCTGCTTCCAAAATTCATTGAAAATTCTTGCGCATAATGGTTACGTCTCTTATCAAGGTTAGCATCCAAGAAATAGAATTGGAAGACATTAATCAGAGTGGCTTGACTTATATGTCAGTATTTTGTTGACATTAATCAAAAGGATTTGAGATGGGTGGAACGGAAAGGAAAGGAAAGGAAAGGTCCTTTTATAGTCCACGATACCAGGCGATCTGTCTTTGGGTCTACAGACGGCTTACAGTATATGAGACTCCTCTCACTCCCAAAATGAGGGAGGCACCTAACTCGTGCTCCACAATACGAGGTGTACATACCTTACCCCTGCAGAATTTGAACTTGTGACCTCTCTTTCAACAGTACAAATTCTTTACAGGAATGAAGTTGAAAATGGACTGTGCTCATAAATTACATTCAGAAGTAGATAGGATGGTGGACGCTTCTGCTACACCGTGGCCGACACCACAGTTCTGACAAGGGATCCATTATTCGGCAGGGGGAAGGATAGCAGGAAGATGTAGGTAACAGTGGTAGTGGTTTATATGAAATCGGTACGTTGATATGTTTATACACAAATTTGGCAGAATCCCCTGAACAGTATGGTTGTTCAACAATAAAGGTACTCTTCCAACCGTCGACGCCAGATTGTAGTCTATAGAGGCAGCTGAAAGTTGATGTGGAGGCAGAGAAGTGCTACTTTTTTGAAAACAGCTGTTGGCTCAGATCATTTGTATGGTCGTCTTTTCAATCTATACCATCCATTTCAAACTGTAGCTGTACCAACTGCAGAGCTTTTCCCACTATGATAACGCCTAGTACAAGGATTGATGGAGGCAGTTGTGAGCTTGGGAAACATATACCAACCATGCAGATGTGAAGCAGATTGCACAGAGTCTGCATTAAAAAGACCAAAATAAGACAAAGGTAATCATTAAAGTGGCATCCACAGTGGCATCAATTATGGGAGAGGATTCCCTAGCTTCTCAAAATCTTATGTGGAAATTTTAAATCACTCCCAATTTTTTACAGCAGTTTGCTTGGCAAGTCCCATGGTTATAACTAAGGTTTCAGGGTCACATCATCAAATATGATGTCACTTTAGCATGCTTTTTGTTGATGTGTCTAAAAAGACCCAAAAAAAAGTGAGACCAATACTTGTGCACTAAATCATGTTTTATTGGTACGTTGATGTGGCATCACATGATTTGTTACTTTTTACATCTAAGGAATACATTTCATTCAATTATGGGTAGTCATCATCAACACTAACAACTTTAAAGTCACAACTATTGGTCCAATCATAGATGAAAAACTCGCAGAAAAACATTAAGTGAGACTGATACTTGTGCACTAAATCATGTTTTATTGGTACATTGATGTGGCATCACATGATTTGTTGCGTTTTAGATCTAAGGAATACATTTCATTCAATTATGGGTAGTCATCATCAACGCTAACAACTTTAAAGTCACAACTATTGGTCCAATCATAGATGAAAAATATTTCATTTAATTATGGCAAGTTTTTGGCTGGTCAAGTTTTTGGGCCATTTACTCAAAAACTCTGAGAGTTTAAAAAAAAAACTCGGCCTCTTAGCCAAAAGACACCTGCTGTCGGAATAAAGGCAATTTTGATTCATTTTTTGCTTAGCAAAATGATGTGTTCCATGAAGGTTTGTGTGGCTTGAATGGTCTTAATTTGGGTTTTTTGTTAATGCAAAATGATGTACACAATGAAGGTTTGTGTGGTTTTTGAGGTCTTGATTTGGGCTTGGTGGCAAGGCTCTACCCCTTGACCCTGCCTTGTATCGCGAGCCCTCGAACTCCGCTGCCCCTAGACCCCCACAAGGGGCGCTGCCCCTCAGCCCCGTTGGGGGCGTTGCCCCCAGACCCCCATGGGAGCACTACCCCTCGACCCCATTGAGGGCATTGCCCTCAAACTGCCATTGAATCCATTTGATTTTCTAGGTACTCTCCAAGTCCAAGTTTCCAAGTTTTCCTACAAGTCTTCATCTATAATATCGTCTAGTTCTACCTCTCCCCTAATTTTCACTAGACATGGGAAAGAGGACTTTCAATTTTACAAAAACAATTTGCTATTTTCATTTTGTTTCAGACTATCAGCATCAGTGCATTCCACATGAAGATGCCATTTTGCACCCAAGTTGCTTTCAAAACAATCAAATACAACTAGACTCAGCTTGTTTCTTTTATGTTCTCATTTATTGACTCATTGGATGCATCTTATCATTGAATTTTGCAAAAAAAAAATGCATTTTTAATGAAATTTAAGCAATTTTTTAAGTTGTCAAGTTTTTTGTCGAATTTTTGGCCAGTCGAATTTTTTGGGCTTGGCGAGTTTTTCAACTATGAGTCCAATATTGCTAAAAATATTAAGCATTAAATCAACAAATGCTATTGCAACCTGGGTCCTCTCCCTAAGCCCCTTTCTGTCATCCTAGAAAAACTGAGTGACTTCTACTGTCATCTGATTTGCTTCCTTGGTTGAGCATGCACGGACACAATTATCCCAAACTGCTTATCATCAAGGGGTGGTGTATGTATATCTCATATTATAAAAACGGTTAAATGCCTCTTACATATTAAAAGAGTATGAAATCGTCTCATATACTATGAACTGTACAATAACCTATAAAAAGATTCTATTTCCATTTGTCTTCTTCTTACCCTCCAATTAGGTATTCAACTCCTTGCTTCTGCTGTTGTTTTTGGTTACAGCAAAAAGCAGTAGCCTGAGCCTCACCTCTCTGAGTAGTGCTGCAAAGTGCAGTTAAGCAGAGGTACTTTTTCTTTCTTACCTAATGATCATCTTATGCTGGGGGGATGCGACAGGTTATTGAATTTGTACTGAGGTCCAAACTTCTAAAACCTGGACTTCTCTTTAAGTAGACAAAAAGCTCTGACATGTTTGAGATATTAGGGTTTATGAACCTTTTCCTCCAAATGGCATCGCCTAGCCACAGGCTCTGCAGGAAAGCTACCACCATGAGAACTGGCATTACTGCACCAGGGGCTGTAGATTTTCTGACAAGAAACTGTACTCACAGTGAGCATCCCAAATGCAGTTGTCATCAGATATACAGACCACCTTGGAAACTTTGTCACATCGATACTTTCTTTACTTCTTGCTAACCCATTTCCAGCATTCTCATACCCATCACATCATCATCTTTTCCATAATCCTCCTTTCGGTAACTGTTACAATTCTCCTTGCTTTGATTGTCCTGTCTGTTATGATAGGTAACATTCTGGAAACCGCTGGATCAAAAAATGCAGCGTTTCAAATTGTATTGCACCATGAGTTTTGTAATCTACTGTGGTTCCGCCTTATATCCTGTTCTGTTGTTTTATTTTTTCCTTCTCTTCCAGTTTTCTTTTAGACTGCTCATTATTTATCTTTATAATATCTTTGTAATCCAGCTTTGTTCAATAAAAAAAAATTGTATTGCACCATGAGTTTTATGATCGACTAAAAGGTGGCTTCTATGAACACCAACTATCCACTATCCCTTAAAATATGAACTACTAATTACCTAAACAGGATGTAATAATACTTTTACAAACTCCACTATTATTTTCATTTTATTAAAAATCAATATTTTTATTAGGAGGTGTAATGATTAGGCTAATAGGAAATTATAGGTATATTGAGTAATATGTTGAAGATAATAAATTAAAAAATGAATAAGCAATTTTATTTAAATAAAATAATATCTATAATAAATATATTATATTTATAATATTGTTTTTGGATATTTATAATTATATGTGTTTGTGTAACATATAATAAATTCATAGAGTTTGGAAAGACATTATATCGTACATTTTTTCATTCTAAAAATTTAAAAAATGTAATATGATGATATGGTATGCATCTAAGAGTTTCTTAGTATAAAATTATGTAATAAATTTTAATAAAAATATAAATTTAAGAAATAATACATAAAATTGGTATATTAAAGTCTATTAAAATATTGTCGAGGAAGCATAAAAGTGACAATTATAAGTGAAACAATACATGTAAAAATTTTATACATAGAAAATCTAGAAGGTGCTCTACATAGATTAAAATAATAATAAAACAATGTCATACCTACAAATTGTTTTTAGAAAGCTAACACACAACATAATAAAGTAAATGCAATTACACAAACTTTATATCCCAAAACGAAACAAAGAAGTTGAAATTTTAAATTTGTAATAAAACTTGTAACATGTGCATATTCAAGCCTTTGAAAGACTACCTCTACTATTACATGAACCAATGGAAAAAAACATATACAAGCATCATACATGTCCACAACTATAATATTGAGGTCAAGCCCATAACACCTTTGAAATATACTCTTATAACTTGAGGCAATGTTGGTTTGAAATCTCAATCACCAAGTTTCAATAAGTATAGAATATGGCAAGTTAGAATCTAGTTGGCCATTGCCCATCATTCATAAGCTAATCACAAAAAAAATGTAAACCATAGAAGGCCTATAAATTGATTTTTAGAAGCAATAAAATTAATTATTAAATGTTACATCTCAAGTCAATAGTGGTAATTATTTACAACAATCCATAATTAACACAAATCAACAAATAAATACGATGTATGGCAATCCCATGAATTTCATAATGAATGTGATACAAAGGAAAATTCTCTTCACAACAATCAATCCTTCATCATTTAAGCAATTTCCCAAGAACCCTATAGAAAGAAATTTGATCTACACAATTGATGACAAACAAAAAGAGATAGTATGGACAAGTTTTGATATAAATATTTAAACATACAGATTATGACAATAATTCTATAACTTTTTCATTACAAGGCAAAATTAATCATGCATTTCTATGCATTTTTTAAAGTCTCTCTATACAAATAATGATAGAATAAAGGTAATATGTCATTCTTTGATTGGCTAACCTTTAAAGATCAATATCACATACCACTAACATGCCAATAAAAGTGAGAAGAATTATTTTTGTATTTCTTCTATAAATATTTGCACTAAAAAGCAAGATAAAATATACTCCAAAATCAATAGAAATGAGGTGCATTTTAATTTGAATTTGAAATATCATTTCCATGCTACCTCTTGTTACTGAGTTTTTATTAGGCTAATGCTCAAAGTTACACTAAAGTTGGCATTCCTAAAATAAGCATGGAATGTTCTCCACCACATAAAATGAACCTAATCAAATCCTTTTGGATGTCTTTAGGGATTTTTTTATTTAACTAAAAATGTCTTTGTTTTCTAGCTAAATAACTCCCACTAAACTACTCTAGGATTAATCTAGTTTCAAATAAAATATATTATACTACTATTCAATTTAGAAATAACAAAACACTTTTAGAAAGCCTAAAAATACTTAAAACTTGGGGATCATTTTTTTCACCAAGCTAAAGTATGAAAGAGACTAACAAAATGCTAGTTTTTGACAACTAGAATACAAATTTATAGAAAATAACTCTAAAATAGAAAATAACATGAAAAATGAAATATGGCACTAGAAGATGAAAGCCAATGTCCAAAATTCTAGCACGTTGCAATAATATTTGTGCATCACATAGTCATCTATATGGCCTAAAATATTAAGAACTTCAAAAAATGCTTTTCTTTGGTCTAGTTGCTTACCCAATTTGTACAACCAAAAATAGGAACATACTAGTAGTAGTCAAGGTGATAAAAAGTTTTTGAGATAAATAATAATATTTACATTACTTTAAATGAAAAGTAGAAATAAGCAACAAATATGGAAATGCTTACAAAACCTCTATGTGGTCAACTTCTCCCAAAATACCTTCAATACAAAAAATGGAAAAAATGGTTGGGGCTATTTGGGAGCTTGCCAGGAGTAGAAAAATGCCATAGTGTGCTCCATGGACAACCAATGATAAAGCTAATAAAATAATAGTGTGTTCTCATATTCTAGGTGCATCCAAGAATTCAAAGATATGACAAATGAATACATCTATAAGTATCAATTCTAGTATATGAAGAAAATAACATGGTGTGTGTTGATAAAATGGGTGGCGGTCCTCACCGAAAGATTTGACAAAAGCTAATGGAAGATGTAATATAAAATTTGTAGCAATATTATTCAAATGTAATAAGAACAATATTACCAAGTACTTGATGCAAGAGAGAAATGATGAGCTCTTTGGAGGTTGTTCTAGCAAACAAAGTTTTTTAGCCTTATAATGGAGTAGTAGTAGATTTTTTCCTAGAGAGATATTAGCCAAGACATATGAAAGATATTTTTCCAAAAGGATATGAGGGGATTGTTGGCTCATATTTGCATGTAGAGGGTGTTACTTTATTAGGAAAATATTATAGCGGGTGAAAAAGATAACCAAGTAGAACAATAATGGTTCAAATCTTAAAAAATTCAAGATGTTAACACGTCACATACAAATCTATGTCTCACACTCATATCTTGGGAAAATTTTGTAAAATTTGGCACATGTTCTTAAAATAGAAGCAAGAATTTTCATTATAGAATCTAGGAAAACCTCAGTGAAGGGAAGATAGGCCAAGATTTAGGGTAAGACAAAACCTAAAACATACTACGAGAATGGATGTCAAAATAGGTTTAAAACACAACACAAATTATGAGGGTATGTAATTTTCTATGTTATATTTTACACCTACTTTACTGAGTTGATGACACTAAACTTGATAAGCTATTCTAAAGTACATAAAAGGGATGTTAAAATAAAGTTTCATCATGAAAATAATGCTCAAAAGGATAATGTTGAAGATGTAAAGATTCTTCAGATAGAAGGATGATTATCCCAAACTAAAAACCTAAAAAATCATAATGTTAGGTGCTATAATCCTGCAAATCACAATCTCAGAAAACATATAATCCTACAAGGTAAAATTGTGTTAGTCTAAAGCTTAAAAAAGTAAATAGAAGAATTATTATATAGTGAGAAGAATGATACATAGATAAAATGGATAAGAAAGAAATAAGGGTGAATGTATGCCCCCTACTTTTTTCCTAACATCTGGGAGGGAAAAATAAGGGGACTCACCATTATAAGATTTGAGATAATATTTAGTGAAAATTCTCTCCAAAAGGTTATTAAAACAAACTTAAATCAAATTTACTATTCAAATTTGTATTTTTTGAAAATATAAATTTTTAGCAGCCAAAGAAATTTGAGAGAAAAAAAATTCCATGTAGATGAGACTTTTGATGCCCCAAACTAAACAAGCTAAGAGATAGAGTGGAGTAGGGTCTCGTCTTGCAAGGGTTATGTAGATATTTTAAATTTTTATGTTATTTTAACTCATTTTTCATGCTTGATGGGACCCACATAGTATATTTGTGTCCATTGCCAACACTGGTATACAATTAACACATTTTTGTCCCAAGGGCACGTTGGCATCCTTTAAACATGCAAGCATCCCAAGGGAAAACCATTGTTTTGAGGGAATGTATGCATTTGTGGGTACAAGTGTCATTTAGGAAGGTGAAAATTTAATGTCTTTGAGAGATAAAATGCTAATTTGGATGATGTAGAACTAATGATATATGGTTTTTGTGTTTGAAGTGCATTGAAAATGTAAGAGCATACTAGAGGAGGTATTCTTGCATTATTTTGAAGCTACCTCAAAGAATTATCTTAGTAGGAGATTCTATTACTACACCAAATGGGGATATATTAGTTATTAGCAATACTAGAGATGCAATTTGATCATTGCATGTTGATGGATTTGATGGAGAGGTGGAAACTAGATGATTTGGTCTTCCATCTCCCTATTTTAGAGATGACAATGATGCTAAAGGATTTCTATCACATTTTGAGACTATCCATTAGGGTTCAATAGGTTTTGATCATTGAGTAATGGTCATTTCCCCATTTTTATGCAAGGAAAATATATGTGATCAACCAAATTATTCCTAACGACTAGATCTGACACATTTATATATGAGGTGGCTATATTAGATATATTGCCCATCCATTTTCTCTTATGCACTATGATTGTCACCATCACCATATGCATCGCTAATGGTGAGCATGGTATAAAATTATATGGTTGCATCATCAGTACCATTAGAGTGATGGATTTAATAGGGAAATTTTGTGTGAGGATAGACCATGCTTTCCCATTTGTATCATAATCTAGGTTTCTATATCTATTATGAAGACCATAACTTGATGACCTGCACACTTCTATAAGCATGAGTGTTTGAGCATGCTATATATGTTGCAAGTATGTGCAGTTGGTGTTGTCATTGATGTCAACAAGCTTTGGTGTTGTCATTAATGTCAACTATATGAGTAGGAGATTATTGCAAGAGTGTGTGTAGTTGATATTGAGTTGGTGTGTAGATGATATTGAGTTGGTGTGTGTTGTCTCTGATGATGCTTTGATTAGTTTCATTATGTTGTCATTAGTAAGCTAGTAGTGTCAACCTCTAATGTTGCTTTGATAAGCTTTTGTCTATGGATGTATGGTTGAGTCACTATGTTGTAGTTGAGGAAGTGTTGAAGATGTTGAGGATGTGTCTCTAGTGCTTGGTGACGAGTCCAGTTTATGGCTCAATTTTGATAGATTTTATTATCCATTTGTTGTAGTTGTCCTAAACTTTGATACTTGGATGTTGACATTTTCATGTTATTTCCTCAAAACCATATACATTGGGCATAAGCTTATTTTTGTAACCTTTAAATGATATTGACACGCTATATGAACTATGTTAATTTTACATGTGGATTAATGAATGTTACTTTAAGATAGTTATAGATATGCAATTGTTGTGCGTACTAATGTTGTCATGCAAATATAATTAGAGCCTACAAAATTGAGGAAGATTCTACCAACTAGTCGTTTGCCATAAAGTTCAACAAGGTGATCATTCAAAAGGTCAATGGAGGGAAGACTCTTAATGGAGGGTGATTCCTAGTTCAAATCGAAGATTGTAACTACCTTGTAAATGGTCATAATAGTTTGTTGAGTGAATATAGGAGCTATTGTTATGCTAGATCTGCGTTAAGGAAAACTGGCTTGACTAGATTCAACACATGCATAACCTCCTTTCCACTTTGTATGTTTTCCCTAAAGTGGTGTCCTCCTAATCTATTGGAGTTGACCGCATTGCTAGGTAGTTAGTTAGTAGTTTTTCCTCCTATAAATAAGACTTGAATGCTCCTCAGAATTTTTATTAATCGGATGTTGCACTCGCATTCTTAGTTTTTTAGTAATACAGTTATGTTTCTCTATTGTAATCATGCTTTCCAATGAATAAAATGAAGTTATAAGTTCATTGCATCTGATTTTACATTTTTCTTGAGGGATACTCATCCAAGGGGGCGCACTTGGTGAGAATTCCATCCTTTAGCTTAGTTGTTACTTTTCTGTGCAAATAGTTACGAATCTAGCAACTGTCTATTCTTGGAGCCACTAGAATTCCATTATATGACTATTCCTGCAGCCAAAGCAGACAAAGTAGTTTCCTGTCTGTTTGCTCAGATTTTCATTTCTATCATGCACTTCAGCTTAGTAGCATTGTTGGTTGATGTTCAACACTTATGTTACTTCTTTCTAAGCAATTTACTTTCAACGTTATGTCTTTCTTAGCTATAGAATGAATATGGCGAATATGGCTACTATGGATTCCTAGTGCACATACTGTGTTGACCCATTTCAAGTCTACGTCCTTGGGTTGACAAGTTAAATGCACCTTCATGATAATTAAGATAGCTATTCAGTTTAGATGTCCAATCTCTAAATCACAACTTTAAGGGCTTAGTTGTTAAATCATTGTAGGAGGCCAATATTTTTTGGTGTCGTTGCTGGGGATGGTGTTAAACTAGGGAGTTATTTGGATTCATTGATAATTTCTTTCTTGTTGTAGTATTTCTGAAAGTTTGTTCTTATTATACCCCTCATTTAGGAAAAGTAATGATCCACTATTCTTTTTCCAATTCTTTGTGTGAGTTGGCTGATATTGAGTTGATATCGTATGCATAGAGGAAGGAGGAGAGATGCTCATGGGAGATTCCTTCCTAATAACCTTGATCCATTCCAACTAGTTGAGCATCAAAATCTACCAAGAGATGAAGAAGAAGAAGAAGCACACCCTTTTACTAATGGATTTCCCAATCTAACCAATTCTGATACTTCCTCTGAAGACCACAATCAAATTGAGAACCCCTTTGCTTTGGAACTCCATTAGGTAGGCATGGGTGATGCAAATAGAAACAAACCTAACCAACCAGCTTTTCCTTTCCCCATTGCTCATCGAAATGAAGTTGACAACCTCAAAAATATCCCTGCTTCAATCCTTCCTAAGTTCTATGGACTTGTCACAGAAGACCCTGATACTTTCTTGTTTGATTTTGATATCCTCTACAGAAGCTATGACTATACCACCGATGATCATAGGCTTAAGTTGTTCCCTACCACCTTGAAAGAGGCTACAATAAGATGGTTTATGAGCCTAGGCATAAATACTATGGAAACTTGGGATGACATGAAGAAAAAGCTCCTTGAGAAGTACAAGGAATATTGTAGGGGTAGTGACATGAGAGAAGATGACATCTTTAGGATGCAACAAAAGGAAGTTGAGAGTCTCGAGGATTACATTTCAAGGTTTTTGTTTTACTTACATAAATTTCCACACCATACACTCAATGAAGAATCACAAAAGTTGCTCTTCCTAAGAGGAATTAATGACAGCTGCACTGATGCTTTGGACCTGATGGGAGGAGGAGATATCACCCAATTCCCTTGGGAGGATATCAAGAAGATATGTTAGAACTACTCTAGGGAAACTTCAAAGAAGTGGAGAGCTTACCAATCCTCTATGGGTAAGTTATCTACCAATGGAGTTTCAAGGATGGAGATTACTCACCTACTGGAAAACTTCAAGAAAGACATCATAAACAATCTATCTACTCAGTTGGATACACTTCAAGCAAAGAAGAAATAAGAGGAGGCAGAGGCAATGTTGGCAGAATATTGCCCTCATTGCAGAAAAAAGGACTACAGATGCAGGATGGTAGCTAACATTGACGGTAAGCAGATCCCACCTAAATTCAAGCCAATCCAGGGTGATGATGATCAAGTCTATTACATTGCACAAAGGAGACCATGGGCTCCAAGACAAGGTATGCCACCAAATCCATTATCCTTTGTTTGGACATATTTCAATTCTTATGCATCAGGTAACCAATGACAACCCCCATATCCATCCAAATATGGAGGATATCCACAACAACCTTGGAATAACCCTCCAAATACCTTGCCCAATCACCAAAACTCTCCACCCCAGTGGTAAAAACCTCAGGGGAATTGGCAGTAGTTTTAGGGAAGTTGGCAGCCACCTCCAAAAAACTGACAACAAACATCTCAATGGAGGGGAGGACAACAATGGCCAAACCAGACAACTAGTTATATGCAACCACCTTCTCAGCCTCAACAACTTGCTATAATGCCTCCTCTTTCTAGTTCAAGTGCAAACACACCTAGACCTACTTAGTTACCAGCTCATCCCACACCTAACCCAAATAGCAAACCACAACAACAACAACCAATATACTCTGCTGATCCAAATCAATTTGTTGGATATGTTGTGAGTGTAAGTGACATCCACTTGTGTTCAGGAACTACTTTGCCAGATCCTTCCACACCCATTATCACCAAGCTTCCTATGGAAGAAGAGGAGCATCTGAATGTCCCCATTCAACCAAGTGTACCTAAAAACCCTGAACCAGTCCTAATCCAACAGACTAAACAAGAACCACCATTTCCTTGGAGGTTGGAAGTTGCTAAAAAAAAGGAAGAGGAGGAAACAATCTTTGAAATCCTTGATCAGTTGAAGCATATATGTGTCAAGATACCTCTATTTCAGGCCATAAAAGATGTTCCCATATATAGCAAAACAATTAAGGAAGCATGCCTCAAGAAGCCAGGCGGGAAAAAGAAGGACCCCACTGCAGTTCATGTTGTGGGACAACTAATTGACATCATGCTTGGGAAAGTGACTATTCCCAAATACAATGATCCAGGTAGTCCCGCGGTAGGATTTGTTATAAATGGGATCCAAATAAAGAATGATCTGATTGATTTGGGAGCAACAATAAATGTGATGACTAAGGATATCCTGTAGCAACTAAATGTTGCAAGTATGAGACGTACTCCTACTATCCTATAGCTTGTTGATATTTACATTGTTAAACCTGATGGTATACTAGAGGATCTTGTGGTAACTCTAGATTCTTGGGAGTACCCAACAGATTTCATAATTCTTTCTCCCAAAGCTACACTAGGCGGGTATCCCATCATCCTAGGGAGGTCATGGTTAACAACAACAGATGCCTATATTGGATGTTAGACAATAGACATGACCATTTTTTATGGAAATAGCACCAAAAAGCTTGTTCTCTACCCTCCTGCTCAACCATCCCATGATATGGATAACCCCATATGGCCACATGTTGGTGAAGAGGCCAAGGAAGTCAATTATGTGGCATAGCTTACGATGTTCAGCAAAAGTTATTTCATGCAGCTTCAAGAAGAAGATGAAGTATTGTCTAACATAATTCAGAATGATTGTGAGGTGCAAGAAGTATCTTCCTCTCATGCATTTGGTTCTGCTGGTCCAGTGAAGACACTTCTGCCCACTCTTCTTGTAGCTGAACTTCTTGCAACAACAAGTATGTCTAATACATTGCTGCCACATGAACTCAAGGTACCAAGTATTAGTGAAGCAGCTATGGTAGAGTTAACTACACAAGTTCAAGTGTCAGAAGGGAAATATCTAAATATTAACAACAAGCTGAATGAAGAACAACAACTATCATTGACAAACTTACTGAAGACCCACAAACATGCATTTGCATGGGACTATCATGATATGAAGGGATTGTATCCTAAGCTCTGCACTCATAGGATAACATCAGAGATGATTGCACACCAGTGAGGCATCCACAAAGAAGAATTAACCCTGCATTGATAGCAATTGTAAAAGGGGAACTACAGAAATTGCTAGATGCAAGATTTATCTACCCCATTTTAGATAGCCAATGGGTATCACCATTGGTGATTGTGCCCAAAAAGGGAGGGAAGTGGCAAGTTTTTTTTGATTATAGGGAACACAATTCTGCCACCAAAAAGGACCATTTTCCCCCTCCTTTCATTGACCAAGTACTGGATTCCATTGCAGACAAGTAGTATTTCTCTTTTCTAGATGGATTCAATGGCTACAACCAGATACAAATTATGCCTGAGGACTAAGAGAAGACCACCTTTACCTATCCATGGGGGACTTATTCCTACTCAGTACTTCCATTTGGCTTATGCAATGCACCTACAACTTTTCAGAGGGCAGTCATTAGCATATTTTCAGATATCTCACATGATTGCATGGAGATTTATATGGATGATTTTACTACCTATGGTGCTGATTTTAATGAAGCATTGGAAAATCTCAGGAGAGTCTTACAAAGATGTGAATACCATAATTTTTCTTTAAACAATGAAAAGTTCTTCATGATTATGCAGGAAGGTGTAGTCCTTGGCCACTACATCTCTCACCAAGGAATTCAAGTAGATCCTACCAAGATTGAGGTGATCACCAATCTTCCTATACTTGCAAAACAAAAATATGTCAGGAGTTTCTTAGGACATGCAGGTTACTATAGGTGTTTCATTAAATATTTCAGCAAAATGGCAACACCATTGTACAATCTCCTAACTAAAGATGTTGAGTTCCAATGGACAGAAGACTGTGACAAGGCATTCTTTGATTTGAAAGTAGCTTTAACTCATGCTCCTGTACTCAAAGGTCCTAATTGGGAGATTCTTTTTCACATTCATACAGATGCATCAGACTATGCTATAGGATCTATATTGGGACAGAAAGGAGCAATTGAGAATTCTATTTATTTTGTCAACAAAAACTTGCAAGGAGCTGAATTCAATTATATAGCAATAGAAAAGGAAATGTTGGTAGTGGTCTATGCCCTTAACAAATTCAGGCACTACATAACAGGCTATCAAATCTTTGTGCACACAGACCATGTAGCCATTAGGTACCTCATGAATAAGCCCCTAATCTCAGGTAGGCTAGCAAGATGGTTGTTGCTGATGCAAGAGTTTAACATAACCATTGTTGATAAACTAAGGAAGGTCAATGTTGTTGTAGAGTTTCTTTCAAGGTTGACTACATCAGAGGACAATCAAGTCATTGATGACTCTTTCCCTGATGAAAATTTATTTTCCATTAGTGTGCATACACCTTGGTATGCTGACATAACTAACTATCTGGTCATAGGGAGAGTTCCTGCTCATTTCTCTCCAAAAGAGAGAAGGGTGCTCATTGAGAAAACTTTTCCTTTCTCATGGATTGTAGGATACTTGTTCTACACTAGGCTAGACCATGTCATGAGGAGATGTGTGAGGGAAGATGAGACATATGACATATTGCATGCATGTCACAATGAACCCTGTGGAGGGCATTTTTCAGCCAAGAGGACAACAATGAAGATTTTGAACACATGATATTACTGACCCACACTCCACAAGGATGCAAAAAAATATACAAGTGTGACAAATGCTAGAGGATGGGTTGGCCAACCAAAGTTGATGAGATGCCCCTTTACCCCCAGGTAGTAATCACTCCATTTGATAAATAGGGATTGGGTTTTGTAGGACCCATTGATCCTCCATCAAATGGTAAATCCTATATCTTGGTGTACACTGATTATATAACCAAATGGGTTGAAGTTAAAGAAATGAAGCATGCAAGAGATAATAAGGTTGCAAAATTTCTTTATGAGGTAATTTTCACTCATTATGGAGTTCCAAGGGAGATAGTGACTAATCAAGGGGCACAATTTACATCAACCCTTATCACAACACTAGTTAATGAATATAATGTGAGGCACAAGAAGTCCACTCCTTATCACCCTTAGGCCAATGGCCAAGTTGAGGTGATCAATAGGGAAATTGAAGCCATATGGACCAAAACAATGGCTATCCATAGGAAGGATTGGGAAAATAGGTTGCCAGAAGTTGTTTGGGTTTATCAAACCACCTTGAAAACAACCACAGGCTTCACTCCTTTTGAGTTGCTGTATGGAAAGACAACTATGATGCCCATTGAATTTGAGCATAAGACTCTTACGACTACACTAGACTTAGGGATGGATATCTCTGAGGCACAAAAGGACAGAATGATGCAGCTGAATACTTTGGATGAGATGAGAAAGACAACCTTGCATCACACAGAGGTAGTGAAAAATTAGAGAATAAAGTGGCATGAAAAATTCATAAAGGACAATAAATTCCAACCAGGTGACTAGGCACTCCTTTATGACTCAAGGTATCAAGATAACACATGAAAATTGCAAACAGGGTGGCTAGGACCATATGAGGTTGCTGAAGTTTTTCCCAACAAAGCTATTCAACTCACTACCATTGACCCTATGAGATTTAAGCTACTTGTCAATGGTCATCACCTCAGGTTGTATCACAAGCCAACTTCCAAGGAGAAATTAATGCAGTAATTCACTCAGCATGCAACACCCGAACTTCCTGCAGTTGAAGGAAGTGAACCTAGTGTCCCTCCTTCTGGCTAACAAAGGTACGCAAATCATCATAATAAAGACTTCCGTTTTTGTGGGAGTCCACTTCTTCATTCATCCACCTATCCGCCCATCCATCTCAACCTTTCTCTCTCTTCCATCACTGCACCATAACTTCACTTCATTCCACTTCACTTCATTCCATCTCCACTTTCATTAATTACTCAACTAACCTCTTAAAAGGTGGTTGGTACTTCCTCAATATTCTTTGCAACAAATATTCAATGAATTCAGGTACGTGCGGATCAATTCGTTACATCTTAATTATCTTTTAGTAGATTTATTTAATTCTTGTACATTAGTGTAGATGTTCTCCATATCATGTAATTATCCCCTGCCTTGTCAAATCATCATTACTACTTCGCATGTGAGGACACATGCTCAAATTTAGGTTGGGGAGGAGTGTGTATAACATGTCCACGTGTCAGTCCATGTTGGTCCATGTTAGCAAAATTTAAATTGAGCTGATTTGGATTTTGAGTGAGGTGTCGACTTGCATGTGTGGGAATGACACCACACCGTCATCATTTTTCTCAATTGCATCCTTCATTTATTGCCTTTATTGCCTCTGTCATAATAAAAAAGGTAAATTTTCTACGACATTTGCATTGGGAATTCAACAATGTTGCAGGAAGGTGAAATTTGGGCTTTCAGACAAAGATTGTAGGAAGGAAAACTTTGTAGAGTGCTTGTTTAATTGAAGACAACTAAATGGTGGGAGGTCAGTTAATTCGAAGTGAACCCATAGTTCATGGTGTAGTATTGCAGGATGCACCTTCTTTGGCAGAATTTAGAAATTACGGATGGCTAGACTATTTCTTGAAGCTCGATAGTTATAATGAAGACATTGCATAGGAATTTTCAAAAACATTATCTGGAGGAAAGGCCATGGTAAAGGGTTGGAGGTAATAGCTACTGAAGATAGGATTGTAGAAGTTACAGGGTTGCTTGCTGATGGTGAACATTACCCTGCTACAAGAGATGTAAGGTCAGTTAGGGCTAAATTTACTGAACCTGGTAACCCTCCATTGGATGTGGACAAGCAAGGTGTGAAGAGAACCTCTCTACCTGAGTCATGGAAGCAAGTAGTTGTCCACATTGTGGAGTACATCACTTGTGAAGGCTGCCAGTCGAACCTACATTCAGTGCACTTCAAACTCCTAAATCACATGAGGTATGGGAGAAGAATGAACATGCCAAACGTGTTATATCATCTCCTTTCAATCATGGCAGCTGAAACTCAAAAGTAGGGATAATTTGGTCTCCCACCATTGTCTGATCAAATTATTAGTAGAAATATCTCTCCATGATGTGTCTGATATGACTTGGGAGGAATTTTTAAATATTTATCAATTTAGACCAAAGCATTTGTGACCTAGGGTTTTTCCTCAACCTCGTAGGGTTAGTAGGAGAATGAATATTGTTGAAGCCACTCCTGGAGCCTCAAATTCTAGTGCAAGCCCTAGTGTAAACCCTCCTATAGCTGAGCAAACTATAGAGATTAGTTCTTTTGAGGTAGAACATTCAAACAAAGATAGTTCCTCTTTAGACTCTGATGATGATGTCCCTATTGGAACCCTAATTCAAACTAGGGAAAAAAAGAAAGAAAAAATGAGGAAGGGAAAAGCTAAAAAGAAAACGGAAGAAAAAGAAGCATCAAGCTCTAAGAAATAGATGGTTGACACTGTTCTTCTTGCAGGCGAAGAAAAAAATGAAACCCCTCCTAGAAAATCAAGACCAGCTGGGCCAACCACTGGCGTGTCCCCAAAGAGAAGCCCTATCCCTTGAGAAACATGACGAAAGGACACAAAAGTTCCAATGGGGCAGGGGAACGTTGAGGAAAAGGAAATTTTTGAGGAACAGGCAGATATAAGGTTGGCAGAGCTTGCTACCATCACCAAATAGGTTGGGAGTCTAGAGTATGAGAAGAATTAGGAGCTCCTACAACAAGAGCAAGATTTCCTGTAGCAAGAGCAAGAACCCCTACAACCAAAACTGGGTGAACAATCAAAATCCCTGCAACAAAAGCAATGTGAAGAGCAAGAATCAGTGCCAAGAATTTTTTTGGTAGGAATACATAAACCCTCTAATTTTTCATGGAACATGGTAGCCATGAAATTATGGAATGAGATGCAAAGGAGGGAAGAGGAATGGAAAAAGGAGAAATGCAGGCTGAAGGAGGAGATTAAAAAGAAAGATGTAGAGATTGAAGAGAAGAATATGGAAATTGTTGCTTTAAAGGAAAAGGTGGAAAATGTAGTAGCCTTAGTACCTCAGATGTTAGAATGCAGGAATCCTACAAGAGTCTATGCTCTATATTTGAAGGAGAAGAATCTTTCTTTTAAATTGTCAAGGATCATTTTAGGTTTGAATCCTTCCATTGAGACTCCTCTTGAATTTTTCTAGGCTTATCAGATTTCTCCCCCTGAAGTGAAAAATTTGTTGTGTGAACTCTATTTGCATAATTATGTTGTGTCCCAAGATCATGATTAGAATCCACTATTGTATGTTGGTGATCTCCAATTGCAAGAATTTATTTCTTGGATACAAAATGAAATTAGTTGGGGACAATAGTTCAAGACTTATAGGAAAATAGAATCCAGCACTCCTCTTCCCATCAAGGCCGAATCTAGAAACCCATGAGACATTTTACAGGAATGGAATAGATTCCTTTACCAACCAAGAAATAGCAGTAGGATCCTGCATGTGAGAGAAGCAGTTTACAAAGAATATGAGAAGGTAGTAGAAACCATAGGGAAATCTGTAATGGGATATCTCTCATAGAGCTAGAATAGTCTAACTGATGAGTTAAAACAAGTTGAGCCTCACTCTCTGTAGAACTATGTTGCAACATGCAAAACATTTGATAGATATATATAGATTGGAAGGATGAAGGGACAATTTTGGCTTCCATTAACTTTCAGCCACCTATCCTATTATGGCCTATGCCAAATTTCAAGTATTATCAGTATGATATAGCTGCAGAGAGGAAAAGATGGAATAGGTTGGACAACAAGCAAGGGTTCTATTGGGACCCTAATTCATACACTACCAGAACTGATGTAGGACAGCTGGCAGTTGCAAATTTTATGGTATTGACTAAGCAAAAGAACAACCCTTCCTCTACTAGAGGACCAACAAAACCTTAGGTTGGGTAGAGTGATGAGTCCATTTTTTGGCTCAATTTTGATAGATGTTATTATCCATTTGTTGTAGTTGTCCCAAACTTTGATACTTGGATGTTTACATTTTCATGTTATTTCCTCAAAACCATAGACATTGGGCATAAGCTTATTTTTGTAACCTTTAAATGATATTGACATGCTATATGAAATATCTATGTTAATTTTACATGTGGATTAATGAATGTTACTTTAAGATAGTTATAGATATGCAATTGTTGTGCGTACTAATGTTTTCATGCAGATATAATTAGAGCTTACGAAATTGAGGAAGATTTTTCTAGTTGGTCGTTTTCCATAAAGTTCAACAAGGTGATCATTCAAAAGGTCAATGGAGGGAAGACTCTCAATGGAGGGAGATTCCTAGTTCAAATCAAAGATTGTAAGCGCCTTTTAAATGGTCATAATAGTTTGTTGAGCGAATATAGGAGCTATTGTTATGCTAGATTTGCGTTAAGGAAAAACAGCTTGACCAGATTCCACACATGCATAACCTCCTTTCCACTTTCTATGCTTTCCCTAAAGTGGCATCCTCCTAATTTGTTGGAGTTGATCACCTTGCTAGGTAGTTATTTAGCAGTTTTTCCTCCTATAAATAAGACTCATTCTCCTTCTCAGAAGGTTGATTAATTGGATGTTGCACTCACATTCTTAGTTTTTCAATAATACAGTCATGCTACGCTATTGTAATCATGCTTTTCAATGAATAGAATGAAGTTATAATTTCGTTGCATCTGAGTTTACATTTGTCTTGAGGGATACTCATCCAAGTGGGCTCACTTGGTGAGCATTCCATCCTTTAGCTTAGTTGTTACTTTTTCGTGCAAATAGTTATGAATATAGCAGTTGTATGTTCCTGCAGCCACTAGAATTCCATTTTGTGACTATTCCTGTAGCCAAAACAGACAAAGTAGTTTCCTATCTATTTGCTTAAATTTTCATTTCTATCATGCACTTTAGCTTAGTATAGTTGTTGGTTGATGTTCAACACATATGTTACTTCTTTCTAAGCAATTTAATTTCAACATTATGCCTTTCTTAACTGTAGAATGAATATGGCTACTATGGATTCCTAGTGCACATATTGTGTTGACCCATTTCAAGTTTACGTCCCTAGGTTGACAACTTAAATGCACCTTCATGATGATTAAGATAGCTATTCATTCTAGATGTGCAATCTCTGAATCACAACTTTGAGGGCTTAGTTGCTAAATCATTGTAGGAGGGCAACACTTGGTTTCCAAGTGCTTTTTAGAAAAAATGAATAAAAAGAGGAAACAATGTGTTGCAGTGGTGTTCTATGTTGCAGAGTAGTGTTCTAGGTTGGCTCTAAATTTCTTCTAGGTTGAATATTTTCTTGTACGGTTTGGGTATGTTGATCAAAGGCATTTCATTCAAAATTTGGTATGCTGGATCATTGTGCAAAAGGTGTATTCACTAATGTATGAACTGTGTATTGTAGAGGTATCTGGGAGAAATGGTTTTTCTTCGCATTTCTCTGCAAAGTGGTTTTAGGTCTTGCAAATCTGGAAGGTCTTGATAGTGTGTGTATCTTCCTTCAGTTGAAGTTGTTTGAGGTTTTATGCTTTGGAAGTCAGTTTCTTAAGTTATAGTGTATGGCAGAATTGTCTAAGTGTATTGGGTGTGTACATTCTTCAAGTGAAAGTTGTTGCAAAGGGATTTGTTGAATTACAGGGTGTTAGTGAAATATTCTAGATCGTGTTCAAGTGTGGAGTGGTGTTTGAGTCATTTTTCAATTTGAGAAAGTGTGTACTTGATTGTTTAATGGTGTTAACACAAGTTTGACCAACCTATGGTGTTTACACTAATTGTGAAGTTGCTTCAGTATTTTTGGAAGTGTGGTGTGGCATGTATGAGTGGATTTAGGTCCTAGCTAAGGTGTGTTGTGGTTCGCCTTCATTCCTTTCCACCATGAGAATGTTTTGGTGCTAACCTAATTTGAATTTGCATGGTTAAGGTGCATAGCTGACCTTGAAGAATGTTTTCAAGGTTGAAGATGGTATAAATAAGAGTTAAGTTGTTGAGAGATGATAAGATAGATTAAAGTATGCAAATAATGAAAACTTATGCAGTATAGTGAGAGATTTCATGTGTTATCTATCACTAGATGCAGTGAGTAGAAGGTTTCTACAATTCTTTAGTGAGACTATGATGGTGTTGGTGATGTTGTGGTGGATTCTTCCATTGCATTGAGATGATTTTCTCATTGTAACGATCTTCTCTATCTTCTTTTTTATTCTTGTAGAGAGCCTTTCTTTCTTTTGGGAAATGAGCCCTCAAGCAATGAGCCCTTTATAATCGGTGTTGATATTACTTTATATTGTGAGTTAATCCTCACCATGGTTTTTCCTTTCTTTAGTTTTTCATGTAAATCTGGTGTTTCTTTGTGTATTGTGTTGATTTGGTTTTGTTTCAGTTATCTACTTTTATGATTAAACATTCTAACAAATTAAGGGTTAATTGGACTAATGTGGTTTTGAATGTTTGTGAGGGTTTTGAAGTTTTAAGGTACAACTGATTCACCCCCCCTTAGTTGTCTTGTTCATTCAACAATTGGTATCAAAAAAAGGTTCCTTGGAAGAAAGCTTAATCACTTGAGGTAGATCTGGGATGGTGCACAAGAAATATGTTCCCCTATTTGATGGATCAAACTATGCCTTCTGGAAGACATGGAAGGTTATCTAGTGTCTCTTGGATTTAAAATATAGAAGTTTGTTGAAATTGGATACACTATGCCTGCAAATGGTCTGAGTACTACTAATGAGATCAAGGCCTATGAAAAAAATGGTAAAGAAAGGTATGCTCTCTTAAGTGGTCTTGCTAATTTTGAATTGGTGAAAGTTATGAATCTGAAAAAACTACTAGAGAAATTTGTGTAAAGTTAGAAATCATTTATGAAGCAGATGATAAGGTCAAGCAAGCTAAGATGCAGAATTTGAAGATCATGTTTGAGACCCTGCGAATGTCTGAAGATGAAAATATCACAAGCTACTTGCATAAGGTGGATGAAGTTGTCAATGGGATCAAAGGTCTTGGTGGAGAACTGAAAGAAGTGGTAAAGAAGGTACTCAAAACTCTTCCTAAAGCTTATAGTCATAAAGTTTCTACTATTGAGGAATTACAAAATTTGAATCAATATACCAGAGATCAATTGTATGTTTGTTTAACTGCTTTTGAAATGAGAGAATTTGGTACAAGTAGTGCAAAAGTTGAGACTACTTTTAAGGCTGGAAAATAAGAAAAGACTGTGGAATCATATTAAGAGGATCCTGATGATCTAGAAGCTAACTTTGTGAGAAGAATGAAAAAGGGTACTAGAAAGTATAGAGGTAAGTTTCCTTTCAAATGTTTTAGTTGTGGAAAGATAGGTCATTATGCTTCAATATGTCGAAATAGAGCTTTAAATGAAAAAAAATAGGGAGAACAAAGGTAAGATGATTAAGAAAATTTATTAGGTTAGAGAAGATGCAAGTATATCTGATTATGGATGATGATGATGATGGTGAATGCTTGTTGATGGTTTTAAAGGATGAAACTAATTCTGCTAACTCTGAGAGACGTGTGAAGGAAAATTCTTTAGAAGTAGTTGCTAAGATTGAAGGCACTTTATTGTCTGCTTTTCATGCTAATATTTGAAGGCACTTTATTTCTCCTTTAGCTCTACTCTCATCTTGAGTGTGATCTAAGACGTTGATGCAAAAATTCTCACACAATCAAAGCCAAAATTCATTGCAAAGAACATTATGGATTGTGGAAACTTGATATCATTAGGAGAAGAAATACTGAATCATTGATAGTGGATTCTCTAATCATATGACCAGTGATAAGAGTAAGTTTGTTAAACTTGAAAAATATGAAGGAGGATTAGTTAGATTTTGTGATGATACATCTGCTAAGATATGTGGAAAAGGTTCAATCAATTTTGATGGAAAGCATAATATTGTTGATGTTTACTATGTTAAGGGCTTAAGGCATAACCTCTTGGTTGTTGGAAAAATGTGTCACAAAGGATACAATCTTATGTTTTAGGATGATGGTTGTGAGATTAGAATAGGCTCCAAAACTATGATTGATGTTGGAAGAAGGAAAAATGGAAATGTCTATTAGCTCAAAGGTAATGATGGTTATTGTTTCATGACTCAGATCAATTAGAGTTGGCCATGACATAGAAGAATGTGCCAAATCAATTTTGATAACCTAGTAATAATAAGTTCAGTTCAAGCTATGAGATATCTTCTAAAGATTACAAAGCTTATCAATGTTGTCTATAAGGAATGTGAAGTTGGAAAGCATGTAAGAAGAAATTTTAAAATCAAAGAACAATCCTCTACCAGATTGTTGGAATTGGTGCATACAAATATTTGTGATCCTACCAAACCAAGAAGTCTTCAAGGTGACATGTATTTCATGCTATTGAATTATGATTATTCTAGAATGACATGGGTTACTTTTCTCAAAGAAAAATTAGAAGCTCTAGATAAATTTAAAGCATTCAAAGTTATGGTTGAGAATGAAATGGATATGAAAATAAAATGTTTGAGGTTTGAAAGAGATGGAGCGTTCACCTCCAATTAATTCAATATATTTTGTGAGAAACATGGAATAAAGAGGCATTTATCTTCCCCTAGGAATCCTCAGCAAAATGGAGTGGTTGAAAGAAAGAATATGACTGTTCAAGAAGCTGCAAGGACAATGATGAAAGAAGAAAATCTACTAAAATTCTACTGAAGAGAACCAATTCATAATATTGTTTATATAATTAATAGAGTGTAAGCAAGAGAAAACAACACAAAGACTCCTTACGAGCTATGTTATGGAAGGATTCCTATTGTCAAATACTTTAGAGTGTTTGGAATAAAATTTTATATTAGAAGAGATGAAGAAAACTTAAGAAAGTTTGATGCAAGGTATGATGAAGGTATCTTCCTTGGATATTCTACTAAAAGAAAATTTTACCAGTGCTACAACAAGAGGCTAAGAAATATTATTGAGAATGCAAGTGTCAAGGTTGATGAAGATCTACATAAGAATTCAGTGGTGATAGATGGATATGAATCAGATGAGTCTTTTGGCAGAGAAGAAGAAGCTAATCAAAAGATACAATAATCATTGAGTGTAACAAATATTGATACTTTATAATTGAGTGTGAGATTTTTTCTAATGAAATGAGCAAGTGATATTCGCTTTCACAAAAGAAATACTCAATTTGAGTCTCTAATCAAAAGATACAACAATCATATTTGCCTAATTTTGCTCTTAGAAACTTAAAGTTTTCCTATTAAAAAATGAGATAAAATATATGTTTAAAAAAAAAAAAATTTCAATCATCTTGATGCTAAAGTATTTATAATGGAAAGAGCTTTTTGTTGACTATTCACAATCAAATTTTTGACTTCTTGTTTGCAAATTATGGAAAATTGAAAAAGATTCCCCCTTTTACGACTAGACTAATGTTCCTTAACCACTAGTGGTTAGATTAGTTTTGCAACATTACAATAAATGTTATTAGTATAAAAAATAATTATATAATAAATGTAATGCATTTTTTTTAATTACCAAAAAGGGAATTACCAAAAGACTAGGAATTCATTGATACAAGATTAGTATCCAATCCATGCGCTTTAGAAATTATGAGTAGAGGGGAAGAATTGGTCAATCAAAGTTTCCAAGTGGATGTGGTGTGGTCCATGTGTAGGATTGGTGCAAATTTTTAGGTGACTTGAGTGGGAGGAATTAGGCCAGGTGGGAGTATGGAGGTCATGTGAGAGTCCCTCACTATTGTAGGTTGATTTGGTCTAGCAGATCGAGAGGATATGATGATAAAATATCTTGCATCATAGCTAAAAATAATACTACCACCCTTTCTAATAGGTCCAGATAATAGTTTATTTTCTGTTGTTTTATGCATATCTTGAGATACTTTTAGATAAAATTTTCAGAAAAAACTCCTACATTATATTATCTTTTTATATCCATTATGCAGACTTAAACTTAAAATATGATAATGTGATTATGATTATAATATATTAGTATTGGATGATTTGTATGAAGATATTATGGAATGTTGATGGAATGAATGATTTAATTATGATAGCTATCTTGTGTACATGTTTTGCGGAACTAACTTGTTTGTAGCTAAAGAGGAACCAACACATACAACAGCTACGGGATGAACCTGTAACAAAAGGAATGCTAGAAAGTGAGGTAGAGGAGCTCCATATTAGACTAAACGTGATAATTGTTGATTAAAAGCACTCGATGAAAATTGAACATGGGGTACTATAACTAGTTAATAAAATTTGAAGAGGTATCCTTCACTAATGGGATTTTGACAATTGTTTGTGTTTACATGCAATTATGTTGTGACAGAGTCTTAGTCCTATTAGGATTCTTTTCCTTTTTTAGTTATAGGTTGAATAAGTCAGTCTTAACTCTACGCTCTAAATATTTGGGAGTGGAGTTAATGATTTCATTTAGCCGTTGGGTAAAAGCACAAAGTTGTGTCACACTTTATAAAGGAAACAGCCAACATTGATCCAATTTTTAAACTTGAATCACTAAAAAGTGGCATATATGTTTTGAATTTTGAAATGATGTAAACTAGTAAAATATGCATTTTTTAGTATATTTTATGTTTGTATTTTTTAAAAAAATATAAAAAAATTATTTTAAACTAGTTTTTAATAAATTAAAACTATAATTTAGTTGCTAATAAAATGCTAAAAAATGAAGTTGCATGGGACGCCAAACTTTTTATAGTAAATTTTTTTTTTTCTTTCAAATTTTTTGTGTATTTATAGCTTGAATTTTTAGTGCATGGATATATTTTTTTATAATTTTGATAAATATATATTTTTAAATAAATATTAAAATGTGCGTGAATAAAAAAACAACTATTTTCATCAACAAACTTTCATATTAAATATTTATCTAAAATGGAAACAAAATTATACCATCTTAAAATAGATTCTTTTATCTAGTGCATCATATTTTTTTCTATTTTTTTTAATAAGTTTTAGTATTTTTCCTTGGCATAGTAATCAACCTTATATTTTGTGCTAAAAACCTACTTTTAGTAAAAATAAAAAATAAAATATAAAAAATAATTAAACTATTAAAATAAATATATTTTTGAAAACTACACTTATGGATCTACAAAAGGGTATTTTTATATTTTTAAAAAAATGTTGTTTACATTAGCAAGAGTTATTAAAACTTCAAGTTTTTCAAATAACTTAATTTTTTTTGGTAAATTGGACTCAAAGTGATGCTCCATACATTTTTAGCCAACAATTTTAGTTGAAAAAGTTGTAGAAGCATCTAATTTAGCTAGAATGAATCTTACTAGATCATATGTTTGCCCAAAATTGATTTTTAGTTAGAAATACTTAAATTCAGTTGTGTTGATAAGTTGGTTGAAAGTGTGACACAACTTTGTGCTTTTACCCCGTTGCTTTGAATAAGATTCCCTTAGCTTGTATATAGTTGTTGGTTGAATCCATTAAGTAGTTAGTTGGTTTCTCTATTTTATGTTATCAGTTACTTTTCATTTCTCAAGACATGAAATATTCAGAATGATTGAATAGAATCTGTGAAAGATCTTGTGTAATCTTTCTTGAATTTGAAATGAATGGAGTTAATCTTATGGAATGCATATAATCTATTAGTCAGATTTGGGTTCGGTTAAAGTGGGACTAGTTACTTGAGTAGGCCACTCAAGGTATTATTCTTCACTTTATTTTCTATTAATTTATTTTTGTTAAATAGTTTTTAGCTTAACATTGTTTCATGAATTATATGCAAGTTAATTATAATTTCATATCTTTCTGATTATTAATAAATGTTGAGGAATATGCATGTAAATGGTTAACTAGTAGTACTTCAGATGGTAGTTCAGTTGAGTCATTATTTTATATTAGTTTTCAATTGGTACAATCAAGTTTTATTAGTAGATTTAATTATAGTCTTCATTGTAGGTACTCATAGCAATTAGTTTTGGTTTATGCTTTTATTGTTTTGCAATTTTGTGAGTTTCCAGCAATTAGAATAACTTCAGTTGGATATCTGAAGTAGTTTTGAGTTGTTGAAGACATATGTAATGTTGCACCATCATAAGCTTACAAGCCTTGGGTTGATAATTTAATGTAGTCTTGAGCAATGTGGAGTGGATTGTTAATCAGTCAGTTAAACCTCTAAATTGAGTAGGTTCTACCAAATTTACAATAAATTAGCTTAGAATCTACACCTTCATTCACATAGCTTGTAGCATGCCTTAATTCACATAGTCTACAATAATACAAAGGATTACTGATAATTCCCATAGGCAACTTGACCAACATGGTGGGCGATAGGATATTAGGAGGAAAGATTTTAACCTCTTCATATTCAAATAAAGAGGTGATGGAATAATTGGGGTCACATTATTTCCCAACCTTCTCAAATTCTACCAATGCTTGTGTATTTGTGACTTGAATGCCCTTATGGATTCACTAGTTATTCTCACACCTTATGTCCTCACCAACTCTTTCAGTCCTTTCTCGCATTTTGATCATTTACATGGTGGTGGAACTAGAAAGTTTTAGAGGCTAACTTTTATGTAGTGAATGCTAATCTTATAGCTATCATCGTATTTTATAGTGATGATTCTCTTCTTCATGTCATTGCCTCATCTATATATTTGCAATTCCTTTTTTGTGTAATACAAGTGATGAATTGCAAGATAAATCTCTCAATCGATGGAATCAATAGTATCTATATGTATGGCTCTCACCTAGTTAATGAATTCAACAATATGTAGATGGAGATCTTTTTCTCATTGATTGAAGCTAAGAACAATGATGTGGTTGACTATAGAGTGGTTATGTGGGTGGTGCAACATGTGGGAGTCCATTAGATTTCTCATAATAAAGATGTACTGCCCATGCAGGTGTAGAGAGAAGCCATGAATACATGACCTATAAACAATCATGAATTAAACCCCAACATCTTTCCTCAATGAAATCATTGTCAAAGATGTGTTGGTCTATAGCATGCTTTCATATAATGGAAATAATGGAAGACTCCTCTCTATAAATAAAACACACAACTACTCCAAAATCTTAACTCCACAAATGGAGATCACGAGACCTCTCTAAAAGAGGAACCTCAATGGAACCAAACAAAATTTAAGATCATACCCAAACAAAGATCAATTTTACATATAAATCAAATTGCATAGAACTCTAGACTAGGCTAGATGAAAGATTTTAGGAAGGGTTTTGCTAGCATGGATTTTCTACCATGTTATGATTTCCAAGATTATAAAGCAAAAACTAAGAATTTTTTCTACAAAATACATGCACAAGAATGAGCCTATTTTTTATTATCAAGAGATTGGTAAAAGAGTTAATTTGAATATGTACATGGTAATCTTGCTTATGTAAGCAAGGTGGTGAAGGTAGGAGAGTCGAAAATAATGACTAACTACCCCTCCAATGATGGAACACTTGTTAACTCACTTGATAATTATTCTAGTGAGTGGAAAGCGACCATGCAAGAGGTGTCTTACAAAGTGAGGACCCTTGTCTCAACCATATGAGGTGAGAAAACACTCTAGAAATCCCTAAGTGGAGACTTAATAAATGTGAATAAGACTCTCCTAGTTAGGTTAATAGCTAACTATTTTGATAAAGTCACTATTTACACCAAAAATTTCTATTATAATGGAGCTTATTTTACATTACCAGACCTCTCCCAATTAAAAAAAGTCATGAGGGTAATTTTTCCACACAAGTCCATCCATAATAAAATTGTGTTGCATTTAAAAGGTATATATCAGGTGGAAGATGAATCTAGGATAGTTTTAACAAATTAGCTTAAAAATAGATTCAAAATTTGACATTTATTTTCTCTTTCCATCAATTTTTTTAGCAACCAAATAATTATCATAAAAAACACCCACTCAAATTCAACATAAACAATCAATTATTTTCACAATGTAGTGTAGAAAATTGTATACCTTTACAATTTCACATTATGTTTGCATCCCTTAATTTATTGGACTTAATTAAGCCTCTAATTGACCCCATAATGTCCTAAAATTATGTATTTCATATCCCATTTGCACCACTTTTAATAAGTTGCAAACATTAAACAACTACATTCATCTAATACTTTTTCCCTCAACTCCTTAAATTTTAGAAAACAGGGTTGGGACTCATTCACCCAATGGGGGAAGTATCCCGCTACTCCATTTCCCTCCAAATTTGGATATGTTGGTGGTGGCATTGTAACATTTGAATTTCCACTTGTAAAGGTCAGTTATTGGGATCTAATTTTTGGGAAATTAAATACACCTATAAATACATAGTATTTTTATCAATTCAAGACATCTAGCATTAAGGAAACTTTCTCAAGAGAAAATATTATTGTCAAGATCATTAAAGAGAAGATTTATTAGTCATCTGCAATAGCAATCTAGGTCATATCATCATGCCAAAGTTCATGTGTGTTCATGTCATTTTTTGGAGCTAACATTGTGATGTACGTTTCAAGCATTCAAACATCAAATAAATTAATCAATCAAGCCAATTCATGCAAGATCCAAACCTTAGAGTGATGTGTTTTCAGTCCTCTAAGAGAAGCCATTAAAGGTTTGGTGAGTTGTAGCAAGCAAGTGGTCATTCATAATTCCTTCCATTTATCATTTTTCATTAGTTTTATATCAAGTTTTAATTATCAAACATGGGGTTTGACTAAGGAAAATCCCCATTCACCCAAAAACAAACATTTTTTCTTCTCTCTTTGTCTATGCAGATTTATAGGTGAAAAAGGACTGAAGTTTGATCAAAGGAGAAATTTTGTAAAGTTGCATTTGTTGTCAACATTGTTGTCAAGTCATGGAAACTCGGATTTAGAATTTATTTATGGATTTATGATGGTGAAACTAGGAGCAAATAGAAGCTAAGATCTTGCACCAAAGGACCCCATAAGTTGAGAAAAAACCCTTGTACAAAGAACCATTCAACCTTGGGTGAATAAGTCCTTGAGGACACCTCAAAACCAAATTTTCCAGGGATTTTTTCAATCCTCTATGCTTTCCAAATCCATTGGTAAACTGTTGTTTCAGTCTATCAATTTTTAGGAATTTTTGTTTTATGCATTAGGTCTAATCATTCATTTAGTTTAGACATTTTAAATCATTCCAATTTTATCTCAAACCTTTCCTACTATCCTAAGGAACTGATATCCAAGGTTGGATTGGCTCACCTCAATGTCTGAAAGTCAATCTTTTGCCCCTTGTGATCTCTTTCCTAATGAAATCCTAGAGAAAGGCACATAGATCCCATTGTTCTAAGCACATGGGACATAGGATCCATTTTTCTTCATTTCACACAAAATACAATACTTGTATTCCAATTTATTTTTTGTACAAAAAGGAGATAGAAATACAATGTTACAAAATTTTATACTAGAAATACAAGGTTATAATTCATGTTCAACCAAACCTAAGAACCTACCATTTTTATATTAAAGGATTCTATACATAAAACTTGTGTGTGCATATTATTCTCAGCAAAAGCTCAAAATCCTAACGTTATAAAATGGTACTTCATTACTATTTATATGAATACAAATTGGATTCTCTAGTTGATTATTGAAACTATGGACAGATTTGATAGCATGCAATGGGGTTTAGAAGTATGAACATTGCAATGAGAATCAATAGTTACAATGTAATAATCAAGCCAATAAAGAGACAATTGCATAAATGAATTGGTTCTCCCTCTTTGAGTCATCTAGTAGGGACCCCAAGTTTCTTGTTCATTGTCCAATAATGTGGTCTTTATCTACTAGAAATATTTATGTCAAGCAACCATATTACCCAAGTTTATAGTGGAAGAAGCTAAGTTTGGGTGAGGATTTGTGAAGGGGCATATAGGGATGAAAAATAAATCAAATTTAAGGGTGTAAATTAAAACCAAAACCAAAATAAGTTGTTTCAAATTAATATAGAAATATATCCAACATGAGCTAAATTCTAACATCTTATAATTTTCTAGAATTAAATTATGGAGCTAAAACTATGTAATGCTCACTTTTAAATAAAAATATTTTTATGGACCAAAGGTCAAATTCTTAGTTCTAGTGTCTCACTTTTCTAAATTTTACCTATGTGTACTTCATTTTATTCCCCATATATGTAAGTGGTGCAATCACGAATGGAGGGTTTAGAAAGAACAGTCCAAACCGTGCAACTTAGAGTCAAAACAACAAAAATAACACAAGAAAGTATTCTACAAATATGATTCTTTATTGAATTGGAAATATTTCATCATCATATGCCTCATAGGCGAATAACTAGGGCTCATAGGCTTGCCACAAGGCCATTTAACATTACAACTACTCAAAGGCCTTATTCAGATAATCAATCTTGCTAACTTGTGAAATATCTATCTAACTACTAAATCATGATTACAATGAATTAAAAATACTCTTAAATATAATTATCCAACTCCAAAAAAGATCCACGTCAACCTCACGGGTTTACAAAACCTAATGAATGATTGCACGTGAAGGTCGACCTTAAAACATGAAAGATAATTCTTCACAAAATGAAATGAATTGTGAATCTCCAAGATAGATCTCGTTGGACCCAAAATGATTATATGATGTCCCATTAAGCTCTACACATTCTGGAATAAGGTCACACTAAGAAATCTAGACCAGGTTAGCCCCAAATTCTTTAATAGTGAATTAAAGTAAAATTTTGAGAGCGATAACTTTCAATAGACAAATTCAAATGATCTAAAATCTAGATATGTTGTATATGTCCATGTGTAGGTGCTATATCCTGCTTCGCAAGTTGAGAAACAACAATGTAGTGAAATGAAAGAAAAGAAATGTTTTTGGTTGATACAAGATATCTTTACAACCAAGGATGCTCCTACATTAGAAACTTAAGGTTGGAAGAAAATTGAGTCCCTCACTTTCTAAGGCCTAGAAGAAAACGAATATGGTTCACCTTAACCTGGGAAATCCATGATGAATCCTCCACTAGTCTTCCTTTCAATTTTACAATATATTCTTTGTACTACTTGTTCCTAGTGCTCCTTCTAGTTCTAGTATCCAAAATTTGTTCAATCTACTCCTATGGTTGATGTGGTAACTACTCCTCCAATCCAACTTCTTTTTCACTTCCACTTTACTATCTCTCATGGTACTCATATATGTCCTCAACATTAAAAATAGGTGATAAACCCAATGTCTCTGGTAACTCCACTTCATATTGAAATAAAGAAAATGATGGATATGATATGGATATTGATGTGGGGTGTTGATGAATATGAATAGGGTCCTATTTTCCTTTATTTAATTAGGAAATGAGACCCGCACAAATAATTGACTTACAACCCTTAGGTGAGTCAACTCAATGAGGGAATCTACTAATTTCCTTATGATTGAAGATGGGGGTATCAACCTGAACAATACTTTTAAGAGAAAAACTAAAAATAGTAAATCAACTCAATTATGCTCATTCAAACTTGAAACATCAATTTAAAGAATAATAAAGATAGAAACAATAAAGTTCCAATAGGTCTAGAAATGGTAGAGTGATGTGTACCTATCACCAAAATTCAGATTCAGGAAGCTACCTAGGACTCATTGCCCATAGGTAAATGGGTCTCTGTGTAGAGGTTTTTCTCAGCTTTCGGGATCCTTTAGTGTTAGTCTATAGCTTTTTTTTAATCCAGGTTTCAATGTCAGACAGTCAAAAATAAGGTATATAGTTGAGATTCCTAAATCGACAACAATGTTAACAGTTTTACAACTTTGAAAACTTTGCAACTTTGAGGTCTTCAATCTTTCTTCAACCTATAAACCTACACATTCAGAAAGAGGAGAAAAATATTTATTTTTCATGGGTGGGGGTTTGCCTTGGTCAAACCTCATTTTGGTAATTAAACCTTAAATTGAAATAATGAAACATGAACGGAATGATGAATGAACAAAGCTATGTCGCAACTCATTAAAACCTTGAATAAACCTTTGGAGGACTAAAATATTGATCTTGATCTTTCATAAAATGGATTCAATGGATGTGGATCTTGATACTTGAATCTTGACTTGAGTGTAGACTTGGATCTTTGAAACCTACATCACAATTTTAGCTCCAAAAACATGCATGATTGCAAGACTTTGACATGATGCTTGAGATCTTGATTGTTGCAATAAATCACTGATAAATTTTCTCTTGAATGACCTTGATCATAATCTTTTCTCTTGTAATGCTTACATAAAGTGTGTAATTGCTTCTCCTAAAAAATTCCAAGCTTGATTTGATAAAACTACCTTGTATTTATAGGTATTGTTGTGCTGTTTTTGCATAGACACCCCGCTGAAAGTAGGGACCCTCTTTTGCTTTCACTTTTTGTTTTGGGCCCTTGTTATGTTGAGGTTTTTTTATCTTTGTACATGCTTGAATGCTTATCTTATTCATGCAAATTCCCCCCTTCTAGGAAGCACTTTGAAAATCTTAAGTTTTGAACAAAGTTCGGGTTTTTACTCCATTTTAGGATTTTCTTCTCCATCCGGATTTTCCCAGATTTCACTCAAAGTCCGGTGAAGAGATTAGCGCTGCAGTTCGAGAAATCTGGGACTTTGCAAAATTCCGCATGGAGCAGATTTTTCCAAAATTTCATTTTACCGTTGGGTTTCCAAATTTCTTCAGCATGTCTTGTTGATGGAATTAATGCACTTAGGTACTATCTCTATGGCACGAGTGTGGTCGAATTTAAGGGGATTTTGCATCATTTTCTCTCATCTTTTGTTGTGTATCACTGTTGCATCTAAGATTTGGCAATTTGGGTGTTAGAATTTCTTGATTTGCTTGCTGAGGTGCTTGGATTTCTTACATTCAGTTTGATTCGGTCATTAGGGCATCCAAGCTCACTGCTCATTTTCCTCGTGGTTGAATTTTATATACTTATGGTATGTAACTATGGTCCTTGCCTTTGAAATGTTAATGATTGGTTGTCCATGGCCATTTTACGTCCATTTGGGAGCTCGATTTTGCATGTTTGATGATTAAATGCTTCAAACTAGGGTTGCGTCTGGTGTTTGATAGTTCTTAATGCCTATCTTATATTCCACCCTAGTTAACCAATTGGATTTTAGTGATGTTCCACATTCTAAAATGGTTCCCACGCCTTGCCCCATAAGTCAAATTTTTAGTTTGGTTTGTTGTTGAGTGCGTTCGAGCTCAATCTAGGTTTAATCTGAGCTAGTTCCTTTCACCCATGGAAGAGGTTTCAACAGTCAAATCTAGGGAATCATTGGTTTTTTATGAACATTCATCATTTAACGCCTCAAGTATTCAGTGATCCAAAGGGGTTGATAGGAAACATGAATTAGATTCAAGCCGAGCTCAGGAGATTTGAGATTCAAGGACATTTGATTGTATCAAGGAAAATCAAGCATAATAACGGTTTTTTGGGATTATGAGGACTTCGCAGAATTTCCGCATCCCCAGATTTTCCCGGATTCCATCTAACCTTCAGTGTTTTGGGGTGTGCGTTGAAATTCAAAGTTTTGGGGACTTCGCGGGATTTCGGTTTGGCTAGATTTTTCTGAATTCTTTGGGAGGCTTTGTGGAACTTAGAAATTGGATGAAATGGATGAATTTAATGATGAATGCTTAACATTCCATGCTTTAAACTAAAAAATTACACAATGTTATATGCATCCTTTCTTCATTTTGATTATCTATTGTTGATATTCATGATTTCTTCGGGAAAATCCGCCTGGTTTGGAATTTTCTGAATTTCCTCCCAGACTAGTTTTCCCCAGTTAGCTTGGAACCTCGAACTTCTCAGTTATAATGATTTATAGTTGATTTGATGGTTTTATTATGATTTTGAGCTAACACTTTGACAAATATGTTATCAACAATTAGATTTTCATGTTAGTATTAAATGGATGTAGGCTGAAGCTAGCAAGGCAATGACTAGAAAGGCTAAGGGTGATATGGAGGGATCCTCTATCTTAGAAGGAGAAAGAGTTAAATTGGACATAAAGAGTAGGATTCCAGAAAGTAAGATAGCCTTCATTTGGTTTGAAGTTTCAGACACAAATGTGGGTCGATGGGACTATGAGGAGTTTAAGGCAAGGCTGGCACAAGAAAATCTTCGAGAGTTGGATAGGAGACTAATGGAATCAGGATTATCTCATGTAGCAGGATTTCCTCCCATAGTTCAGTGTTATGAGTTGGTATTGGAATGTGCCCGACACTATGACAAGGATTCACAAAGGATAGTCAGCCCCCAAGGGAGGGTATTGGCTAATCTTAACCCTGTCTCTATTGCACAAAATTTTGACATGCCTGACAGATCTCATGTAGTAGCATTTAATATGGAGACAAATAAAAGGTACTATGAGGAGGAGATTATTAAGTCACAACAGGTTATCAATTCTTGGCTTGAAAATCCAAAGTCTCATTTCTCAAAACTGCCTAAGCAGTTGCACAGGGAAAAGTTTAAACAAGAAGTCTGATGCCACCACATTGCTTAGCCAGGTGGTAGGCCTAAAGAGTGCAGGTATGTTTGAGAATTGGATGTTCCATGTCATTGTGAGGATGGAGCAGGAAAATATTAACTATCTATTACCAATTTTTCACTACAGCTCAATTGGTGGAGCTGGCTGAATATTATTATATCTTAAGTGAAGTTGTAGTTATTTTTTGTGATATGCTTGAGTGCTGATTGCATCTTAATTAGAATTATTTATTAAGTGAAAGTTATGCTTTGAAAGAGGAATCAAAATTTTAGAAGTTGCTATTCAATGCTTTAGAATCAAATGGAGTACAAAATTGAGCATAAAATAATAAAGCATTTCAGATTGCTTTTATTTTTTTCATGAAATAATTCATATATACAGAGCTTCATTTGATTGCGAGAATTCAAATGATAATACAACATTGCATTGAGATGCATTTTCTTTTCAAAATGAAAAGCATAGGATTGAAATCAAATATCCACACAAGCCATGGATGTAATTGTTACAGTGCATCACTAGTATCACACTACATTATGGAAGATGCATTAAAAGAAGAAATCACATAAGTAACAACATAATCATTATTTCTTGATTGGTTAATGGTTGATGTTGAAGTGGTGCACCTTTTTGTATTCTCCAAGCTCCGTTGACTTGCAGGAAGGAAGAGAGGGATGTCAGAGGCTGCGACTATGAAGATACCTATATGAACCATCAACAATAATGTAGTCTGCTACTAATCATACACTAGAACCATTAAGGAGGAAGCAGAAGCATGAACAAAGGGAGAAAAAATCATCATCATTCATTATTTTTATGCTAACATCGTTTGTTTCTTTGTGCAGGTATAGGGAAAATCACAAAGTTGATTATCATTTGAAGACCAAGCATGTGGAGGAAAACATAATCCCACAAGGGTAGAGCTCGACATGCTGCCCCTATTCATTTCAAGTGGGTTGGGATAGTAATTGCAATCATCATAGTCATCAGGAAAAGAAATGATATACAATTGAAGGAGTAAAGCAGAGTTAATCCATCAAGCTATTAATCCAACTGTGCATTCATAGCAATCATGTGAATGCTTTCTGAAAGCTACAGGTGAATAGTGGGTTTAATCCGCTCAATCAATTTAATTAAGTACATTCATCTCAAACATTGTTGTATGGTTTATGTTCTTTTTCCACAATATTATTTGTTCATCATGTTCATAATGTCATGCAAGGTTCAGTTCAACAGTGTTCTTTCCCTCAATCAAGGATAGTGAACATGCATACATAATGCCTTAACAAAGTGTGTTGTTTCAGATCTTCATTCAAGGAAGGTATTTGTGTATGAAATAGTTTTACATAATAAAGAAAAGTGAAGAGAGCTTCATATTTCTATCAAAATAGTGGATGACGACCATTAGTATAGTAACTGGTGTATTTGATTAAAGAAGGTGCAATGATCAATAGAACAACCAATTTCATTATGGACGAAAAGTGCAAATGATTGCTTTAAATAGAGCTGTTGTATTACTGTTATTTGAAGGTAAACAATCAAGGTACATTGCTTGAGGGAATTGTTCTGTCATGCTTCCAAACTATATCTTCAAAGAATTTCATGTATTAGACAAGAAATGTGCACAATTTTGACAAGGATTTAAATACATAAAGTTATTTTTAGAAAAAACATGTATACTTTGGACATGATATGAATGAGAGTTTGGAGTGCATAAGAGATAAGGTGAACAAGTAATCTACAGATTCAACAAGAATATTTTTGTGTGTAAAGAGGAAACAACATGGAGATGACAATTGAAAGTATAACTGAAGATACATCCCAAAAATTCATTTGCTTCACAAATAATAAATACCCATATACTGAAAATTGAAGAATTCAAATGCCAAAAGGAGCTCAGATTTTAGACAGTTATCAAAATATGCAGATTTTTTTTTTTTCATACACCCGCATTGGGGTTTGAATTCATAACAAATATTTCTTCAAGTTTTCCTGATACTCAGTTGAGTCTTCTATAGAAAGGGGGCAGGGTTTTTGTTTTTTTCTTCATTTTTGCTGAAAACCGAAAATGGAGTTTTGTTAAATCAACATTAAATGTAGTGCACAATTTTGAGCTTTTGGCTCAATACACATATGAGGGTTCCAATCAAAATATATATAATTCTTCATATCACAAGTAAAATCATATGGTGAGAATTTTAAAAAATGCAGAATTAAATAGTGGGTCGAGCCCAGTTTTTTCAAGTAATCAAAATGAACAGATTTTTCTTCATTTTTTAGAACAACCATCTTGGGGTTTTGGTTTTAAAAGAAGACAGTTCAATTTCCAGCTTACCCACATGGGGTTTCCAACAGAGGAACAAAATAAATGCAGTATATCATTCGTTTATGAAGGTATTTTGACAAAAGCTTCAAAGGAAGGTAGAATATTGTCATGGGTCGAGCCCTAGATCAGGTAAATATGTATTCTCAAAAAATACAAGTACCCATACGGTGGAGTTAAAGTAGATACAAAAAATTGCAGATTTCATATGAGACAACATAAAGTAAAAGAAAGTCATGATGGTCGAGCTCTAGAGGAGGAAAAATCACAAGAGAAATATGATTTCTTCAAAACAACAAATGCCCACATCAAGCTCTTGCCTCAGAAACACATTTTCTTCAAATTAGCAGATACCCATGAGGGATTTTGTTCCAGTTGGTACATATAATGGCGCGCGGCCTGTATATGGCTATGAAATTACAAATAGAAATTAATTTTTTGCAGGAATGTAATGCTTCATAAGCTTTCTTTTGCTGGAAGTGAACACATAGAATAGAAACTTACCATTTCGTGAAGACTTGAGGCCGCGCCTAGAGCTCTACAGAGCTTTTAAACTTCAAACCAAAATGCCCAGGTTGAGCTTGTGTATGGCGAAAATAGTGTGGTATAAAGATAAAGTCATAAGAATGTAAAGAGACATTAGAAAATATCATATAAAGACCATGGCCAAGAGGCCAAGATTTGCTTTCAGAACCAAAAGAAGAAGCCACGAAGTGACAAAGGAGTAGTTACCCTGCATGCAAAACAAGGAAATCGATCTACAGAGAGGCCGAGCTCTCACAGAGTTTCCAAAAAACTTGAATGGAGGCTCCAAATCAGAACCCTAGGCATGGTGGCGATGGTATCTTCTTCCAGATAGAGTTCGCTCTCAAAGCCAAGTGCGAAATGAAACAATTTTAGGGTTTTTTTTGAGTTTTTTCCATCTTTTGGTTGCCCTAATTCAAAATTTGGGTCTTCCACATTTGTTCAAAGTTAATATTTGTTTTAAGTGCCTTCATAATTTGGTCATTGCCCTAGGTCAAGCCTCTTGGAAATAGTCATAAGACTTCATAAGTCTTAGTGTTAATAATTTTAGGTTTTGATTAATACCTAAGGCTTTTGATTTAAGAGTCAATACTTATGCCTATGCCTTAAGTGTTAAATGGAATGATAAATGCCTTAGGTTTTTTAATTGATTTTGAGGAAAAATCAATTAAAATATGAATGAAAATATTTATGCCTTAAGGAAAAACCTTTATGACTAGGGTTCTATTTTTAAATTGTTTTTAAGAGAAATCAATTAAATATTCACTGATGATAGGATATTCATTATATTTTAAGATTTTTTTTAGAAAAATCAAGCATTGTAAATGGAGAAATAAGGTAGTTATTTTTTGAAAAAGATTTCAAGCAATCTTTAATTGCAAAAATAGGCCAAACTGTAAAATCTGCAAATCATGTAAAGTAGGATTAAAGTGGTGCTTTTATAAATCACTTTATTCTTTGCTATTTTTAGCAGATTGTTTTTATTTTCTACCTTAGGTCGGATTTGAGTTTCCTCTTGGAGAGATAAGTTGTTTTATTCGCTTTTAAAGTAGATTTAGCCTATTTTTAGAGGCTTTTCAGTATGAACATGGAAATAGGGTGTTTTTTCTGGCTTTTATGCAGACCTTTGAGACAATTTGTAACCTTTTTCCTTGAGCTTTTCTTGTGAGCTCGGATTAGGGTTTGAGAGAGTTATATTTTGAAGAAAACTTAGTTTTTCCTTCTCAGTTCAGTTGGAAGTTTCTTGCTCTTAACATTTTTGAGCTTGTAAACTTTTTGTACTCAGGTTTTGAGAGTTTCACTCCATCTAATAAATAGCAGCATTCCTATCTCTAATTTATGTCTCAACTTGTAGTTTTAGTATGATGTTTATATTGTGATTATGTTTACAGATCCTCTTTATGTCCTATTATTGCAAATCATCGATGCAAAAAGTTCATTTATTGTAGGTTGTAGACTGTGTTTAAATCCAAACCTACACGCAAATCAATTTTGCACTGGTGTTCGTGAGAGATTGTGAATTCATTGTTGTTGAGTGTCTTCGGGCATGATATTGTACCCTGCACTATACCAAGCAACGGCTAATAGAATGGTTGGTCTCTAAAACAAAAGGTGTTTAATGTGGGCATTCCATTCGTGGGGCATGATCCATGCGGCGAGAGTCCCCTTTCGGATCCATCTTGTCGGAACCACACTCGTGATTCTTGGGCTTTCCCCAAGAACCCACTTTTATATACTGGCTGGAAGTCCCTCGAGTTCAGGGTGCTACCAGTCTGAGTCATCCTAGGGTGAGTACTTTTTCCCACCAGAACAGGCCCAAGTTCTAGAGTTGGTAACCGTTTCTCTTATACCTAGGATTGCATAGATGCGCAAGGGGAGAGGATACTTCGATGCACCAAATCGTGAGGGTAATTACATAGATGTGCTTTCACACCAAACATAGTAGACACTTGTTAATTTTAAACCAAATGAAAGATTTGCTATGCTACCAAACAATCTATTTCAAAAATTAACTAGGGTCTTTGACAAGCGTCCTGCAGAAAAATTTGATAATAGTTTTCAATATTGTCTTTGTCAATTGTCCTGCAAAAACTTGTTAGCTTCCAAAAGGCCACATGCTGAAAATCAGATTAGTAACACACAAATTAATTGAAATTTTAGATTTTTGAAAATAGAAATAAAGGTTACCAGTCAATTGCGTTGCTATGTTACTAGTTAGATGTGTCAATATTCTCTTCAATTGCATCTCAGTATTCACCAGTCAATTGCGATTCAGGATTCTTCAGTTGTGTCGTGGTTTTTCAGATGTGGCGTTTCGGGTGTCAGATACAGTTCAGGAAATCAATTGCATCGCTTCGTCAAACTGATGCGTCTATTAATTTCAATTGCGGTGTTTCTTCAAGCTGATGCGTCGTTCTGTATGAAATACCTACAAAAATAAAATAAAAGTCTACGGATATGCAAAGATGGTGTCTTCACATCAAGTTCACCAAATGTAACGCCAAGAAAGTGCACAAGAACATATTAGAGCAAACATGCAATACGAATCTAAATGAAAATCTAATGCTAAGCAACAAAGAACAAAGGAAGTATAAAACGTAAATAAAACTTGAACAATCTCACCAAATTCATATGTAATTCCATGATTCATCTTGATTTTCGTTCTCCATTTCGCTTGTGTAGTATAATTGCCCTCAGATTTCTCGTAAGTTCATGCAAGTATAGCCTAAGATAGTGATTAGCAAAACATCGAAGATTCAAGAATAAGTGCTCTCAAAAGTCATAAGATTTCATGAGAGAGATTGGAATGAAGAATGACAAATCAATTTATAGAAAATTGATTATTCGAACGATAGGCCAAGATCGAAAGATCAACGGACGGTTGAGATCGACAGATTAGACATGCATTCTAATAACTGTTAGTGATGACTTGAGTGATACAAATTAGAAATAGAATTAAAGATTAAATAAATGATTTAATCTTCCAATTTGGTATTCGAAAATAGAAGAATTATCTTTGCATGATAAAGATAAAGATGGATTAAAGCAACTCTTGTTCGAATGCACGCACAAGATTTAATTAATTAATTAGGAATATTTAATTAATCAGCATGCACATGCAATTGAGTTAGCACTAGACGATTGAATGATTTGACGAAGAGATTACTCGAGAACACCACTCAGACATTAAAGCAAGAGTTAACTGAGCAATTTGAAATAGATGTCGAGTCGAGTCAAAGTGAATACTTAGATAACTCACACAATTTATCTAAATATAGAGGAATGCGTTAAAATAGAATTAATGAATTAAATAATTCATTTAATTCAAGATTTGATATTTGAAGAATAATTAAATAAATAAGATTTATTTAATTAAGTGATGAAGGGATTTAAATGAATAATTAAATAAATAAAGAATTTATTTAATTATAGTTAAAAGTATGATAAAGAGTAAATTAAATAAGAATTTATTTAATTTGATAAGAAGGATAAGGTTAATTAATAACATAATTAAATAAAAAGCGTTTATTTAATTAATCGATGGAATAAAGAAAAGTGTGAATTAATTAAATAATTAAGATTATTTAATTAATAGAAGAAATAACAGAAGATGAATTAATTAATAATTAAGATTATTTAATCATGACCATGAAGAATAGGAATTATGAAGAATATTGAAGTCACAGGCTTAGACCAAATTTCAGTGTCTACATTTGCTCCTCTTTGATACAATGTCATTTAGGCGTTGTGTCAAAGAAAATTGATAAGAAATATACCCCAGTCATGCCCCAGTGTAAAATAGGTGAAGGTATGCCCCCTCGGGAGGACATGCGGGTTCAAAGAACATGAGTGTGCTCTCAAAATCGATGAGAGAACTAGAAGATGAAAAAGAAAAGGATAGAGGAAAATAGATAATGGTGGTGAAGATGTAGAAAAGAAGAAATGTTAGTGAGAAAAGAAAGATGAATAATAAAAGACATGTATGTTAGTATTAGCAATCTTCAATGTTTCATCGTATCACAAAAGGCGTTGCACTTTATCATCATTGGGCGGGACTAATACAAATGGAGAAAAACACCATGATATGACATAGATCAAGGTGTGCAAGGTCATCCACTTACTAATAACAAACAGTCACAAACAAGGATTGTCATTAGCTCATACTAAGGGCACAAGTTGCCCCAGTCTTTTTGTCAGGACAAACCACAGATAGCAAACAAAGTAAAAGACGGGTCATGAGACGTCATTGCTCCTCTAAATCCTTCATGGGACATCCTTGAGGAAACTAGTAACATGACTCAAAATCAAATTTAAAAGACAGTCATCAGACAACAGTCAAAGAAAATAGAATTCTGATACATCGTTGCTTCTCTAAATCCTTCATGGGACATCCTTGAGAAAGCTAGTAACATAATTCCTAGTCATCAATTCAAGATAAATGATAACATAAAGAAGCCATAAAGTCAAAAATCCAGTAAAATATTTGCCAAAACTTGATCTTGTTTGTTTGATTTGTTTTGATTCATAAAAGGATTGATTGATAGAGCCTGATGACAGGAGATACACATATTGAATAAGACTGTGAGTCTGGTTTCGATGTTATGACTATCTGTATAAGGAATGACAAAGCCTGGTTTCAGAAAGACATGAATCGTATAAGACGTTGAGTCAGATGTCGTTGATGTGATAACCTGTGTAAGGCTATGTTTGATTGTTTGACAATGTCGATTATGCAGGAAGGACTCATCCTATATAAGACATAGATTATTTTGCTGATATCAGTATTCAGGAAGGACCCATCCTGAATAAGATACAGGCTGATTGCTATGATGATGTTTGTTTCCAGGAAGGACACATCCTATAGCAGACATTAGTTGATCTGTTTTGGTTGTTTTGTTTGGCAAGTTGTTTGATTTGACTTAGAGACATTGCTGACTTGTTCGCCAAAATGATGCATGACTTGAGATGATGCGTTGACAATTGATTGTGTGTGACGAAAAAACCCTAAAGGACTAACCTAGTGCGGCCTCAGGGGCTCATCGATTGATGGCCTTGCCTACGTTGTACACGCAGAGACCTCATAGTTCGACTTGACTTTGACTGACAAGATTGACTACAAATAGAAGACATGTGTGAAAGTGAGTGTGACGAACCCTAATGGACTGACCTAGTGCGGCCTTGGGGGCTCATCGATTAATGGCCTTGCCTACGTTGTACACATAGAGACCTCGTAGTTTGACATGACCCATGACCTTGTCATATAGACATATGGATTGAATCATGATTTTATATAGACAAACCTAAACGGACTAACCTAATGCCTTAGGGGCACATCGGCAGATGGCCTTGCCTACGTCTAGTCACAGAGGCAACGTAGTTTGACAAACAACAAAGACTGACAAGTGCGACTGACTCTGACTCTGTTTTTGGATTTTAGAAATGTTTTGATTTTTTTGTCTTTTTGAAGTTTTCTGATGTTTTTGTGTTTTCTCAGGTCATTTTGTGATGTTTTTGGATTTTTCTATGGTTTTACGTCTTCAACACAGCCAATGGAAGAATCAATATGACACATATCAAGTGTTTTCCCCCAGTCAAGTATAAGACCAATTGATTATGAATAGGGTAAAATGGGGAATATGAACTACACTCAATGTCAATCGTTCCAATTTATGGGAAAGACTAGCACTTATTATGAATGGTATATACAAGCGATGGATACAGAAGATAAGGAATATGTACAAGGATAGTCAGTATGTACAGGGTAGTGTACTATGTATAGGGTAGTGGACTATGTACATGGCCATGGACTATATACAATGATAAGGACTATGTATAATGATAAGGACTATGTACAAGGATAAAGACTAGATTAGAATAATAGTAGACAAAGGAGCATAGTTAACTACACATGGCACCTATTTGCTAGGTTTTCACCATAGTACTTATCCAAAGCACTAGCGAAGTGGTTTTCATTATTGGATGAATGATTTGTCTTTACTATTTTCTAGATTATCTAATTTTTTTGGTGTTACCAAGAAACTTGTTTGCCAGGTTTTCACCTTGATAACAGTTTTTTGTGATTTTTTGATTTTTTTTTTTTGTTAATTAAGACAAAGGCTCCTAGAAGCTATGCGTAGAACTTCTTCAAATGCGCATCACTATTGATTGGTGAG
>VDFB02026320.1:13237428-13270021 GCA_007258455.2 Sequoia sempervirens | reverse complement strand
TTTAATGGGGTTAAGGTAAAGATTGAGTTATTCATGTGATTACAAAAATCCTGTACTAGATCCTTTTTGCTCTTAGGTTTGAGTCTAGGTGGATGGATAGGTGGGCCTAATGCCAAGGTTTGACTATCAAAAACAGGTGGCTCAGGTTGCCAAGAGGTAGGATCAAGTGATTCCCAATAGTAGTGTTTAAACCATTCCTCTTTTGTCATTTTCTTTGGTGGACAGGAATTCAATGGATTTGGTGAGGAACTTAGCATCAAGTCAAGTTCTCCAAATAACTTGTCAAGATCCATGGAAGAAGTAGAGGATAGGGAATCCCACTCATAATCATTAGAGTCGGGGGAATCACAATGATATTGGTCCACTGGTTCATGAGATGTCTTAATATCATTTGAAGCACTTACTTCCTCAAGTAAGGGTAATGGGGTACTAGGAACACCAATCTGAATCGATTGAAACCCTAGCCCTACTCCTTTTGGCCACTAAGAAACAAATATTGGTTCAATCCTCCCATCTTGGTTTAAGCCTAAACCACTCTGTCCATCATATCCTTTGCTTTGCATGATTTTGAAACCCTTTCCATATAGATTTGTAGGAATATGAGCAAGTAAGAGGGGTTCTTCATCGTCTTCCCTATACAGCCAGCAAGTGACATCTTCTGCATCTACAACCTCTTTGCTTAATTCACCCCATTTAGTGAAATTTGTTGTGGGAGGAACATGTATAGTGACCATAGAATTTTTCCAATCTGATGTAGGTAAACCATATGTCTTAGGAGGGATCAAATGGCTAACACAATAAGAAGTCTTCATGTAATACTCTCCACAACCCTTGTCTTGGATCTCAACCCTAGGAGTGGTAGGAATTGAGGGTGAAACAAATGTTCGAGTGAGTGTGGCTGGGTCAACATAGGAGGATGAATTGGACGATGAGGCCTCTTGATTTACTGGCACTTGGCTTTGGGGGATCTCTTTTAGATTGGTGCAATATTGAAATGGATCAAGATCACCATCTATAGTTATTTTTGTGCCATTGTAAGGGAATTTAAGACACTGATGATACATGGAAGGGACCTCCTTCATGGCATGAATCCATGGTCTACCGAGCAGAAGGTTATAAGGGAGGGTGAGATCCAAGACCTAGAACTTTGTCTCCATCACCGCAGGACCAATTCTGATAGGAAGTGTTACCACCCCCTTTGATTTTCGTTCCTGTCATGTAAGCTTTAAATGAAATAATACTTTTGGTGGGTGTCTACATGCTTTTGAGATACAATGCCTTAATTAGTTTTAAAGTGCATAGATTTAACCCTGCTCCTCCGTCTACCAAAACTCATCTAACTTTGGTGTCATCAACAAGGACTTCTAGATGTAAAGGGTCATTGTGGTTCGTCTTTTCAGTTGCATAGTCTTGTTCAGAAAATGTGGCATGGTGATTATTGGTCAAGTAGCCCACCATTTCCTGGAAACGATTGACATTAAGGTCATTAGGGACCGTGGTGTTCTGTAAAGCTTTATTGAGAATAGATCGATGCTCAGGGGAAATTCGCAACAGTTCCAAGATTGAAATTTGGGTTGGGGTCTTCCCCAATTGGTCAAGTAGGTTATATTGTAACTTGGAAGATTATGGTGTTTTTTGCAATGGAGGGCCTTGGATAGTGAACTTAGTACGACGAGTATTGACCGCGCACTCAGGATTTGTATTGATAGTAATGGTATTAATATTCTCATTGGCGGCGCGAAGGCAATGAATGATTTTGCCACTATTATAATCATGCTTGATACTCATATAATTGGCTGACATATTGGTCTTAGTACTCAAACTGGGGACAGTTCCTTTCCCATGATCATGTAGTGGGTCTGAAAAGACTTGATGATCAGTGTTTGATGACTTTTGTTTTTGTCCACTAACTTCAATAATTCTCCTTTCGACAAGATCCTGTATGATATTCTTTAGTTGTCGACAGTTTTGTAGGTTATGTCCCTTAGTCCTATGATAATCACAAAAGGCATTGTCATCCCACCAAGCTGGTTTAAATTGTCCTGGATCGTATTGTCTTGGTTCCTACAGCTGTATAAGGTTATGTTGTAACAGTTGTTTGAACACCGACTCAATGGGTTCCCCTAAGGGAGTAAACTCACGTTTTTGAAATCTCCTTTGTTGTGGATGTTGAGTATTTTGGACCACATTAGGAGGTTGATTGACAGCATTAAGCGTGTTGGAAAAAGTATGAGGTCCTTGTAATGTGAGGAGGGGTCCTGCTTGTAGCGTTTTAGCATCAACCACCCCATCATTGGTGACATTTTTGTTGCGAGACCAAAATCTGTTTCTGTCAGTGGGGGTGTTTTGTACAATTGGGTTTCTATTGGATGTTGATGTCTTGAGTTTGCCCTTTTCAAAGAGATCCTTCTCTATTATAACCCCTTTTTCCACTAGTTCCGAAAAAGATGTACAACAAAGTACCCTTAAGTTACTCCTGAGTTTTGCATGAAGATTTTCTTGAAACATTGTAACTTTTTGTTTTTCGGGTATCTCGACAGGACACCTACTAGCTATAGTTCTCCATCTCTAGAAGAAAGCAATGAATGTTTCCCCTTCGTCTTGTGTTGTGTGACACAAGGTTGCTATATTTATCTTGTGGTCTATATTGAAGGAGAATTGCTCCACAAATTTCTCAACCAGTTCACCCCAAGATGTAATGCCAGAATCTAGACCTGAAAACCATTCTAGTGCAATTCCTACAAGACTTCTTGGAAATAGCCTCATAAGATACGTGGGGTCATAAGAGACATCTATGCATATGGTAGAAAATTCCCTTATATGTTATATTGGATTTCGTTTGCCATTTTATTTAGGGAGATTCGGTATGACATATCCGTGAGGGAAAGGGGTCATGTACAATGATCTATCAAAGGGGAATGGGCATATGTCCTTTGTTGAAAATGATTTCTTAGTTGACACTGACATGTTATCCATTTGTGTTTGTAATGCATTCATTTGTGTTTGTAAGACGTCAACTTGGGTCAAAGATGTGCTAGGGGGATTATGCGGATCCGTGTATGTGTTCTAAAATCCAAAGTCTCGTGATGGGTTTCGATTGAATGTTGGCATTTGAGGTGGATTTGGATTCAGAATGTTGGTAAATGTGTTCTGGTCTGGAATTTGCATAAATTGGTGTTGACCTAGGATCTGTGTAAACGGATTCTGAGTACCACTTTGGTAAAAAGGATTCTAATTTGGAATCAATGTAAATTGGTTTTGACTTGGAATCTATGTGGACGGATTCTAACTACCAATCTGTGAAAAAGGATTCTGATTTGGAATCAGGGTGAATGGATTCTGACTGCCAGTCTGGGAGAATGGATTTTGATTGCCATATTGGAAGGAGGGAATGCCTCTTGTTTGTGTAATCTGTGGTATAGTACTAGTGACTGGAGCACTAGGTATGGCCATTGACTGTGATATGGTGCTCATGATACTAGCATTAGGTATGACCGTTGACTGTGAACTTGTGACACCGACATAAGGCGTAGAGGCTAAGGTTTTATGCCTTTTACTCCCAAAAAGAGGACCGAAGGGAGTTGATGATGAAGCCCCTACAGTGAAATTAAATCTCGATGTCATGCCGAATGTAACAAATGGAGACGTATGGACTGTCATACTCTTTGTAGGTGTGCCAGATGGAATAGTTGTGCTGACCTGAGGTATAGTAGTACTAGAAATCATTGTGTTTGTTCCTTGTGTGGGTTGAGTTTGCAAGGTGCTAATATCAAATCCTATGGGTAAGGTAGCACCTTCAGCTAGCAATTTGGCTAAGTATCATTGTCGATCATTTGCTAGGTACTCATCTACGAAAGAGGAAAACTCAAGGTCCTGTGCGATAGCTTCTATGTCCTCTACTGCAATATGTCCTTGAGTGTTTCTAGTGGTGAATTTGTCTAATAGAGTCTTATGAGGTCTTGAAGAAAATGGATTGATGAATTCGTTTGGGTTTGACATGTTTTCTCTCTCTCTCTCTTCTCTTAGACCTATTTTCAACCATGTAAGACAAGCTCAATATGCGAGAAATGTAAAACTATATCTATGAATAGTATGACTCTAGTCTATGTTTTTGGGATTTTCATATGCAAAATAAGGAATGTTCTAGGATGACACTAGCCTAAAATCTAAAGATGCAAGGCCTAAGCAAGGTTCTAAAATAATCAATTCTATAAACCCAGGATGAAGGGACCAACTACCTAAAGTCTAACCAAGGTGTCAATTTAGTTTAAGTCAAGGAACCAATGTAGGACGAAGATCAAAGACAAGTTGAGTTTCCTAACTAGACTGATGAGCTAGGAGGACTCTCTACAGGACATAGGATAAACTGATAAAACTAGGTTCAATGACAGATTTCGTTGACACTATGACTTTTCTAGAGTGTAGATGGTGGACTAATCCTAAAGTTTGTAAAAGTGACCTTTCTAAAATTTTAATGCAAGGTAATATATATTCTAAGATGAAACTAAACTCTAAATTAAGACAACTATGGTAATGACTGAATGAACCTAAAAGATGCAAAATTGAGCAAATCGTTTCAGGTTTCTGTTCAAGGACTGTTTGTGTAAAGACAACTGGAACTGGTATAATCATGTTGACTGGATAATGACAATAAATTCTAGTTTTCTGATAATCAGACAGATGCGTTTCAGAATCTCACATATGCGGTCAAGTTTACCAGTTGCGGTTTTCTAGTGATCAATTGCATTTCTCTGGTAAAGTTCAATGTGTGACTCTGACAGATGCGGTTAACCTTCTAACATATGCGACTCTAACTGATTGATGTGACTCGATGTTAAACAAATGCGACTCAAAGTTTAATAGATGTGACTTGTAATAACAGATGCGACTCAAAGTTTAATAGATGCGACTCTAAAAAGAAATTGTGACTTTCTGGTGAATAGTTGCGACTCTGTGAAATTTTTAGTGACCTAAGATTTAAAACTGATTCCATTTTTTGTGATCAAATTTTGGAAAACAAGAACAATCATACGACAAAGTGTTTTCAGTTTGATTTTAGACTCAAAGAACGTTTAAGTTGACAATAGACAAGTACATCCTAATAGGCCAAAAGGCCTAGGGTTTGTATACTTGGTATAGCCCACCGAAATACCCCGGATTGGTGATAAACACCTTTCCTTCTCGAGAGTGGATAGCTTAGAAATTTGGTGGCATTGGCTCCCCTCTACGACTCATTAACGTCTTTCGAGCACACCAATTTCAAATTCTTTGGGAAATGACCTCCCAAGAACTGCTATCTCTACTCAAGGGGATCAGTAGTGAGTGTCTTCGGGCATGATACTGTACCCTACACTATACCAAGCAATGGCCAATAGAATGGTTGGTCTCTAAAACAAAAGGTGTTTAATACGAGCATTCCGTTTGTGGGGCATGATCCATGCGGCAAGAGTCCCCTTTCGGATCCATCTCGTTGGAACCACACTCGTGATTCTTGGGCTTTCCCCAAGAACCCACTTTTATATACCGGTTGGAAGTCCCTTGGGTTCAGGGTGCTACCGGTTTGAGTCAAACTGGGGTGAGTACTTTTTCCCACCAAAACAGGCTCAAGTTCTAGAGTTGGTAACCATTTCTCTTACACCCAGGATCGCATGGATGCGCAAGGGGAGAGGATACTTCAATGTACCAAATCATGAGGGTAATTACACAGATGTGCTTTTGCACCAAACATAGTAGACACTTGTTAATTTTAAACCAAATGAAATATTTTCTACGCTACCAAACAATCTGTTTCAAAAATTAACTAGGGTCTTCGACAAGCATCCTGCAGAAAAATTCGTTAATAGTTTTCAATATCGTATTTGTCAATTTTCCTACAAAAACTTGTTAACTTCCAAAAGGCCACATGCTGAAAATCAGATATTAGTAACACACAAATTAATTGAAAATTTTAGATTTTTGAAAAATAGAAATAAAGGTTACGAGTCAATTGTGTTGCTGTGTTACCAATCATATTCATCGATATTCTCTTCAATTGCGTCTCGATATTCACCAGTCAATTACGATTCAGGATTCTTCAGTTGCGGCGTGGTTTTTCAGATGCGGTTCAGGAAATCAATTGCATTGCTTTGTCAAACTGATGCATCTATTAATTTCAATTGCGGTGTTTCGTCAAGCTGATGCGTCGTTTCGTATGAAATACCTGCAAAAATAAAATCAAAGTCTACGGATATGCAAAGATGGTGTCTTCATGTTGGGTTCACCAAATGTAATGCCAAGAAAGTGCACAAGAACATATTAGAGCAAACATGCAATACGAATCTAAATGAAAATCTAATGCTAAGCAACAAAGAACAAAGGAAGTAAAAAATGTAAATAAAACTTGAACAATCTCACCAAATTCGTACGTAATTCCATGATTCATCTCGATTGCCCTTCTCCATTTCGCTTGTGTAGTATAATTTCCCTCAGATTTCTCGTAAGTTCGTGCAGGTATAGCCTAAGATAGTGATTAGCAAAACATCGAAGATTCAAGACTAAGTGCTCTCAAAAGTCATAAAATTTCGTGACAGAGATTGGAATGAAGAATGACAAATCAATTTATAGAAAATTGATTATTCGAACAATAGGCCAAGATCGAAAGATCAACAGACGGTTGAGATCGACAGATTAGACATGCATTCTGATAATTGTCAGTGATGACTTGAGTGATACAAATTAGAAATAGAATTAAAGATTAAATAAATGATTTAATCTTCTAGTTTGGTATTCGAAAATAGAAGAATTATCTTTGCATGACAAAGATAAAGATGGATTAAAGCAACTCTTGTTCGAATGCACGCACAAGATTTAATTAATTAAGTAGGAATATTTAATTAATCCACATGTACACGCAATTGAGTTAGCATTGGACGATTGAATGATTTGATGAAGAGATTACTCGAGAACGCCACTCAGACATTAAAGCAAGAGTTAACTAAGCGATTTGAAATAGATGTCGAGTCGAGTCAAAGTGAATACTTAGATAACTCACACAATTTATCTAAATATAGAGGAATGCGTTAAAATAGAATTAATGAATTAAATAATTCATTTAATTCAAGATTTGATATTTGAAGAATAATTAAATAAATAAGATTTATTTAATTAAGTGATGAAGGGATTTAAATGAATAATTAAATAAATAAAGAATTTATTTAATTTGATAAGAAGGATAAGGTTAATTAGTAACATAATTAAATAAAAAGTGTTTATTTAATTAATCAGATAGAATAAAGAAAAGTGTGAATTAATTAAATAATTAAGATTATTTAATTAATAGAAGAAATGAAGATGAATTAATTAAATAATTAAGATTATTTAATTAATAGAAGAATTAATGTTAAGATGAATTAATTAAATAATTAAGATTATTTAATCAATAGAAGAATTAATGTTAAGGTGAATTAATTAAATAATTAAGATTATTTAATCATGACCATGAAGAATAGGAATTATGAAGAATATTCAAGTCGCAGGCTTAGACCAAATTTTAGTGTCTACAGAAGATATGAGATTAAAACCACTATGATGCACAGTAAATATTTTATTGTTAAAGGGAAACTTCAAGCATTTGTGAATGATTGACGGGATGACAATCATGGAGTGAAGTCATGGGTAGCCTAACTTCACATGAAATTGATCTGACATTGGGATGATGGATAATGAGACATTTAATTGTTTTGGTCCAACTTTTAGAGGAAGAGTTATCGAACCTATCGTAGGGAAAGAAAAACAATTATGTTTTTTGATCCATTCTTTTAGTTGTTCATAATTATCTTGATAAAGATCATGCACAAACAAGAATTCTTCAACGATCACATTCTCGACACAAATAGGATTAATTAGTATCCCATTAGTAGGCATGTCATTGATTCTTCTAGAAATGTAAAGAGGACCATCAGGTGCATGTTTAATTATGTCTTTTTGTGAGAAAGCAATATCAAGGGGCATATTGGTTTGCTCCTTACAAGGTTGAAATTCAATGATTCCAAACATAGTATCCATAGGATTTTCCTTATTATCATTCATGTTGTTATCATTCGTATCAACATTCATCACATCATTCTTGGTTTCACTAGCTTTGACAAAGGAGATGTTATCATTTGGCATAGGAAATTGGTAAAGATTTGCAGATTTTGGTTAGGAGGGGCAGAGGACTTATTTCCTTGATCATTGAAACCACTAATTTGTATGTGATTAGAATCAATGAGGTCTTGCACAACATTTTTAAGATGCTTAATATGTTTAGTACCATGTCCATTTTGATGGTGAAAATGAAAAAAGGCATTTTTTTATAGTTTAGATGTAAATGCTTAGTAGGATTTTTTGAAATGAGCAAGACAATTGAGAGGGGGGGTGAATTAGTTGTAGTAAATTAAACCTTCAAAACCCTTACAATAAACAGATCCATAAGCATTCATTAAGCCCTTATTCTGTTGGATTGATTAAACATGAAATTAAAATTACATGAATTGAAATCACAACACCATACACATGAGAACACTATATTTACATGGAAAACCCAATGAGGGAAAAACCAAGGTGAGGATTAGCTCACATTATAGGTAGTAGAAAGGTCGGTACAAAGGGGATCACTGCCATAATAGGACACACTATCCAAAGAGGCTCACAACTAGGGATCATTACCACAAAAAGAATACAAGAAGATAGAAGAAGAATGTTACACAAAGAAACTCTTCTCAATGCAACAAGGAGTCCACCACAATTGCTTGCACACTTTCACAGTCTCACTTGAAATATTTCAGATGCCTTCATTTTCTCTAACATGAAGTTCACATTGCTCAGCTCAATTTCTCATCACACACATCACTCACATAAATCTCTCATCTATCATTCTTGTTACTCTTTCCACACTCTCTTGCATCAACACCATACATATTTATATCAAGCTCTATCTCAAAACTTTCTCCAATGTCAGACACTAGCCTTTATACATTCAAATTTAAAATAGGTCAGCACCCAAACATTCTCGTGGTGCATAGGAACGAAAGATGACCTACATAAATCCTTAATTAGGACCCAAATAGATCCCAACACACATCAAAACACTTCCACAAGTCTTGCATGTAGTGTTAAACATAAGGTCAGCCAACATCCATGCAAAACACCATAGACATTAAGTACATGCTTCCATAAATCAAACCGAAAGTTTTAGATAGAATAATTCACTTGAAATCAATCTAGAACAATCCATGAACTACATAAGATTCATAAAATACTCTTTCAAGCTTCACATCAACAACCACTTTAACTCGGGACAATTGATAACCCTTGTTTGCATACTGATAAATGAAACTTACACCATACTGTTCCAGATCAAGTAAAAAATTGAATACAGAAATATAAAAGAATTATAAGGAACTTCCCAAATATGTACAACCTAAATCCAAATAGAGAAGAAATGCAAAGAAAATAAATTTCTCCCAGACAGTAGAAAACATCACTAAACAACTGGTTCACACACTGGTGAAACTATCTCGCATTGTCCAATGATCTAGAAACCAAAATTTTGAATATATAAACCTTTGTCAACCTTGAATAACCTGTAAGATCTGCACAAGCATAGCATCAGCACAAAAAGATCAAAACACACAATATTAGAGCTCATTAAGAACATTTGCACAACACAATTTACTTTGCATATTATTTTTTCTCAAAAGCACTTGGAAACCAAGTACCAGAACCATCATCTCAACTCATTACTTCCTTCCAACTCATCTTTAGATGCTACAACAAAATAATAGCTCCATGTACTCACAAAACTTCCTCAAGGTATCAACTACACATGCACAACTTGTTTACCTCTTTTCACAATTTTGTCAATATCCTTAATAGCTTCATTCCATAGTTGACATCAATGACAACACCAGTCAACAAACCTCCTATTGAAATCAATGACAACATCATCATTCTTGCAACAATCTCCCCCTTTGTCATTGATGGCAACACAATATTTTAAAAACCATGAAAGACCACACAACATTTATGAACACTCTCTCATGATCGTCTCCCCCTGAGAAGATAAGTTCTCCCTTTTTTCACATGATTCTCTCTCCCTGAGTAAATAAGTTATTTTTCACATGATTTTGTCTCCCCCTTTGACATCAATGGAAAAGGATAAGATGTTTTGTATTGTTCTCCCTCTTTGACATTGAACCAAAATTACTTGCTCTAAATACTCCCCCTTAAGAGTACACCCAATTAAATCAACAACACAATGACAATATATAACACTACCTACTCCCCCTGAGAGGTAGCCACCAACATCAGTCTAGAAAAGAGAGATCCATAGATCCACTGGACTAATGCACCTCTATATGCATCTAGTTCAAAAAAGGAGGGGAAATCACCCCCAACTTCTCTTGAAGATGCTCAAAAGTATCCTTAGGAAGAGCCTTAGCAAATATGTCAGCAATATGATCCTTTGTAGGAACATACTCAAGCTTCACTTCATTCTCCATAACCTTTTTTCTCAAAAAGTGATATCTAATGGATATATTCTTTGTACTTGAATGCATCACTAGATTCTTTCAAATGTTTATTACACTTGTATTATCACAGAAGATAGATATAGGTTCATCAAACATAATTCTGATATCATTCAATGTTTTTCTTATCCATAATACATGTGTACAATGTGATGCTGCTACAATGTACTTAGCCTCTATAGTGGATAAAGAAACTAAATCCTATTTCTTACTCAACCATGATACCAATCTACATCCAAGAAATAATGCACCACCACTTGTACTTTTCCTATCATCAACACAACCAACTCGATCTATATTTGTATAAGCATTTAATGTGAAATTAGTATCCTTAGGATACCACAAACCATAATTTGGTGTGCCTCTTAAATATCTGAATATTCTCTTCACTGCTGCAACATGTGTTTCTTTAGGATCTTCTTGAAATCTAGCAACAATTCAAATTGCGTGCATGATATCCGTTCTAGTAGCAATCAAATATATTAGTCCACCAATCACAGATCTATACTTGCTTTGATTAGCCTTAAGTGAATCATCATCTTTTTTCAATTTACAACTAGTTACCATAGGAGTAGATACTGATTTGGAATCATCCATTCCAAACTTCTTCAACATTTATTTGACATACTTAGATTGTGAAATAAAAATCCCTTTGTCATTTTGACTAATTTGTAGCCCAAGAAAGAAATTCATCTCCCCAAACATTGACATCTCAAATTATTTCTACATTTCTTCAACAAATTTCTTGAACATAGCCTCATTTCTACCAAAGATAATATCATTGACATATACAACTACTATCGAGATTTTCTCTTCCTCAATTTTAAAGTAAAGATTACAATATGTGGAGCCTTTGTTGAAACCTTGTTGTATTATGTACATGTCTAATCTTGCATACCAAGCTCTGGGAGCTTGCTTCAAACCATATAGTATCCTCTTCAACTTGCATACCATGTTTGGTTGTTCTGATAACTGAAAACCTTCTAATTGTTCCATGTAAACCTCTTCTTCCAATTCTCCATTTAGAAAAGAAGACTTCGCATCCATTTGATAAACCTTAAAATATTTATGTCCTACAAATGCCAAAACATTCTAATAGCTTCCATCCTAGTTAGAGGAGAAAAAGTCTCATCAAAATCTATACCTTCTACTTGTGATTAACCCTTACACACAAGTCCTTCCTTGTTCCTAACTACTTCTCCATTCTCATTCAACTTGTTCTTGAATACCCATTTTCTTCCAATTATGTTCTTGTTTTTTGGTCTAAGGACCAATTCCCAAGTCTAATTTGCTTTTGAACTTTTTCCTTCTTCAAGTCCCAAACCATCTTTGTCCTTAGAGGCTTTTTGTATTGCAAGTAATTCATCAAGCATTGTAGTACTTATTTTGAATCTATCCTCATGTATTATTGCCTTTTCCAAATTAGATCTAAGATCTACCACTTCTTGTTCAAGTCTAGAGCATTCTTCAGTTTTGTTTTGTATCACTATATTCAGACATTCCTCAATCTTCTTCTTTTCTTCCATTTTTACTTTCAGTCCGATGATCTCTTCATTTGCTTGCTTTAACTGTGTATTAACTTCCCTATGTCTTTCTATGAACTTCTTGATTTGTTCTCTCAATTTTTTGATGCATTCATTTGCTTCTCCTAGGATTTCCTTCAATATTTTTTTTCTCAGTTTCAACTTTGTCAATGTCTTCAAGAGCAGCTTTCAATTCTTCTTTGTCAAGCATGCAACCATATTCTACGTATTCAATTGCAAAAATTTCTTCTAGAATAATAGGACACTTCTTTCCTATCACGTGTTCAACCTTCCAAAATATTCCTCAAGTTGTTAGGCTTTTCTCCAAGGAACCAAGCTTTGATACCAATTTTTGAAACGAACAGGACAACTGAGAGAGGGGGGGTGAATCAATTGTAACAAATTAAACCTTCAAAACACTCAACAGTAAACATATTCACTAACATTCATTAAAACCTTATTCTATTAGATTGATTAAACATGAAATGAAAATAATAGGAATTGAAATCACAACACCATACACATGAGAACACCAAATTTACATGGAAAACCCAATGAGGGAAAAACCATGGTGAGGATTAGCTCACAATATAAGTAATAGGAAAACCAGTACAAAGGGGCTCACTACCAAAATATGACACACTATCCAAAAGGGCTCATAGTCAGGGCTCACTACCACAAAACTAATACAAGAAGATAGAAGAACAATGTTACATAGAGAAACACTTATCAATGCAACAAGGAGTCCACCAAAATTGCTCGCACACTTTCACAATCTCACTTGGAAGATTTTGGATGCCTTCAAATCACTTCCTTCAGGAACCCTAACATGAAGTTTACACTGCTCTGCTCAATTTCTCATTACACACACCACTCAAATCAATCTCTCATCTATCTTGATTCTTACTCTTTCCACACTCTCTTGCATCAACACCATACATATTTATATCAAGCTCTATCTCAAAACTTTCTCCAATGTCGTCCACTAGTCGTTACACTTTCAAAGTCAAAATAGGTTGGCACCCAAACATTCTCACAATGGATAGGAATGAAAGGAGACCTACATAAATCCTTAGTTAGGACCCAAATAGATCCCAACACACTTCAACATGCTTCCACAAGCCTCGCATGTAGTGTTAAACATAAGGTCAACCAACACCCATGCAAAACACCATAGACATTAATTACACCCTTCCATAAATCAAGCCAAAAGTTTTTGACAACATAATTCACTTGAAATCAATCCAGAACAATCCATGAACTACATAAGATTCATCAAACACTTCTTTCAAGATTTGTATCAACACCTACTTTAACTTAGGACAACTGATAACACTTGTTTGCATACTGATAAATGAAACTTACATTGTACTATACTAGATCAAGTAAAAACTTGAATACAAAAAGATAAAAGCATTATAAGAAAATTCCCAAATTTGCACAACCTAATTCTAAATAGTAGAGAAAAGTAGAGAAAATACATTTCTCCCAGACAACAAAAAACATCATTGAACAACCAGTTCACACACTGGTGAAAGTATCTCGCACTGTACAACGATCTAGAAACCCAAATTCTGAATATAGCAACCTTTGTCAAACTTGAATAACCTATAAGATCCACACAGGCATAGCATCAACACAGAAATAACGTGGAGCACAATATTGAAGCTCATTAAGAACATTTGCACAACACAATTTACTCTGCATATTAATTTTTCTTAAAAGCACTTTGAAACCAAGTACCAGAACCATCATCTTAGCTCATTACTTCCTTCCATCTCATATTTAGACTCTACAACAAAAGAATAGCTTCATGTACTCACAAAACTTCCTCAAGGTATCAACTACACATGCACAACCTGTTTACCTCTTTTTACAATTTTCTCAATATCCTCAACAACTTCATCCCATAGTTGACATCAATGACAACACCAGTCAATAGACCTCCTATTGACATCAATGACAACACCATCATTCTTTCATCAGGTTCAAGAGATCTAACAGGAGGTAAGAAAATTAAGTTCTTTTTTAAGAGCTGTAACATGATGGAATGAAGGGTATTAAGTAGAGGGCTAAATTTTCTACTCCTCTCCCTGAATGTATATTGATTTGTTGTTTTTATAGCAACCACTTGGGAGTCAACATGGTCAATTTTTTTAGGGGAATTGAGTTGTATAAATCCCTTATTTGGTTGCTTGAATGATTGGAAGTTGGTTTGAGGCATGTATTCAAATTTTTCAGGACAGTTAGAGGGAGTTTTCACTTCATGACTGCTAACCAAATTTTGGTAATCACGAAGGGTTGTACACAAGTGTGTGGATGGAAATTTCATCATCCCAATCTTATCTTGAATCTTATGTTGTAAATTATCAATGAAAATTTGTTGGAGATCAAGATCGAGAGTCCTAATTTTGATTTGTGATTAAAGAAATTGATAACAGAAGATAAAGTTAGTAACCTTTCCATCATCCTTTTGCTTACATTTCATTAAATCAGCTAAGGTCATCTTGGGACCCATGTGCACTTGGAAATTATTAAGAAAGGAATCAACAAGTTCATTGAATGAACATATTGAGTTATTTGGTAAGGAGAAAAACCATTCCAAAGTAGTATCTTTCAAGGATCTAGGGAAGAGTTTAGCCAAGAGTTTATCCTAAAAAATGAAGTCGCTGCATAAGGTTGTGTATGCAAAAACATGGCTAATAGGATATCCTTTTCCACCATATTTCTCAAATCTAGGAATCTCTATACCTTGTGGAATTTGTGTCTTCAATATCTCCAAGGATAATGGGTTTCTTTTGAAATTTTTTGAAGGTTGGCCATTTTCATTTTGGTTCAATGTAGCAGTTTGTTGTTGAAGGGATGAAACACTAATTTGTAAGAGTTGGTTAAGGATGGGGTCATTGTTTGTGGTTATATATGGAGGTGTATATGTGTTTGGAGGACAAGTGAATTGTAAGTTTACGAAGGGAGATGGGTTAGGAGATATGAGATTTGAATGCACAAAGCTAAAGGGATTCCTAGTTGAAATTCCTAAGGTAGTATTGATATTGCTAGTGGGTTGTATGGTTGTAGTTACATGAGGATTGGTGTATATAGGAATAAAGGTGATGGTTGTAGGAGGGAATTTGACTTCTACCTTGACTTTGAGTATATCCCAAAGTTTGAGCACAACTAGCCATTGTAGGGACATGTTTATTAATGATATGAGATAGGCTACACACAATTTCATTATCAAGCATCTTCATCATGTTATCTATGACAAGAATCGCAGTACCAACAATGTATTTAGAACTCACATAGTTTTGCAATTTATCTTATTCTTCATCCATTTGTCTTAGTTCTACTTGAGGGAAATTAGTAACTATTGATTCAACATTGATTGTTGGTAAAGAGGTCATAGTAAATGAGGTGTCAAGGGTATGGTCCATGATGTGTTGACTAGTGTCAACACTATGAGTGAAAGAGCTAGAGAACTCAGGATCCACGACAGATGTTCTAGCACGAGATGGCATGAGTCTAGAGCTGCGTCTCACTAGAGTATTTTCAATAGGACACGAGGTTGTGAAGCTCATACAAGTTTCACCAAACCTAAGGTACACCCAAAATGGAGAATAGGTAAGAACAATCAATAATAGGAAGTGCAATGCAAATATGTAGAAAGAGAGCAATTTCCAGATTTTAAACAAGATAATTTTTTTATTATACTATGCAAATTCTTGAAAATGATGTCTTTTAAGTCCAATTTATGTTTGAAATGCATTTGAATTGACCAATTAACCTTAATTTAAATGATTGTAGAAAACAAAAATTCATGAAACTAATACATAAACCTAAATGCAGAGACACATAATGCAGACAAAGAGTTTTTAGTGCCTAAAAATTTAGAAACAAGTCTGATTAGGGACTCATTCACTCATGGAAAAATGGGTCTTTGGTCAAGGTTTAAAAAAAATTAAATTACAAATTTATGAGTTGATATTTATGTTTCCAAATTTTGGTTGCAAATTGGTGTGCCCTCAGCACACATGCCCCGTTCAGAACGGGGACCCTCTCTTTCCTTTTCCTTGTCGGGTCATTTTTTCCATTCCCTTGTTTTGTGTGCCCCCTGTTGGGTGTCCCAAATGGTCATCGAGCCTCAAAGTGTCATTTCAAGTTGACCATGTTTCATTCCCCTTAAATTTTCTAAGTCAGGTGCCTTTACAGAGATCCCTTGGTAGTTTGCCTTTCCCAACATCCTTGGCACTCTCTAGGTCTGCCCTGTTGGGTTTCCCATGTCAGATTTCCCTGCTGTGTTCATTGTTTCTAATGGCCAAAAGGCCTCAAACTTTCACATCTTAGGACCCGCCATCCTAATCATCATTTTCCCGTGCTCTTAATGACTAACTTACAGTCCACAGGGCTCATCGGGCCCGGTCTATCGAATATCCCTTCCCGGGTTTCTACTATGCATTTGCCCTTCCTAAACGGTTGTCCTCCACCAGAGTTCCACCCGTTGGACCCTGGGATCCTCTTCACCTGTGGTTTTCTGGTTAACATTTCAACTTGCTATAAGCTAATGACCCTCTGACCTCCAGGTTCTGGACCCTTCATTGCCGTTTTTGAATTTCAAACTCACCAACTTCCTAGCCATCGTATGCTCATTTATTGATGGCATTTAATGCCATAAAATTCTATAAATAGGCCAATTCAACCTGTCATTTTCACATGTCAGGCTAGCCAAAGTAAATCAGAGCGATCAGAGAACAAACTTTGTGCGCCGCCCTTGAGCTTGTAGCCTTCCATCACCGGTCCTTTATGTTCGTTGGTGGTTTCATCATGGTCATTCACTGGTTTATACTAGTAGGTTTTCTATCCATGCCTCATATTATGTTTTTCTTTGTTTTTTGGAGAAAAATAATGAATAAAAGGGGTGAAAAATGTATGCATTGGATAGAGAAAAAGGAGGCGTTTAAAACCCAGGAGATCAAATCTTTAGAAAACCCTCACAATTACCAATACATCGAGCATGAAATTCACTTCCCCAGTGTTGTTCCTCTAATAGAGCGTTAACGCTCTTCGGGCCCGAGAACCCTCTTCACCGCCATCAAAATGTGAAATTAGACAACTCAAAGCAGCTAAGTGTCCTTCCAGATCTGCCACCACGTAGTGCCCCTACCTCTCCACCATTTAGAGAAAACTCACTGGCTCCACCCATGCTTTTTAGGCTCGTCCTCGCAGAGCTCTGTCTCCAGGTCACTACTTACGTATTACTGTTCTTGAAGGAATTCTGAGCCCTATCATTCACCCGACCATTCTCCACATGACATTCATATTGCAACTGTCACATCCTAGGTGTCATTCGGGTCCCGGTCTGCAGACTTTCATTCGCGGGCCGCCATTTGACATCGTCGTTTCTCATGGCTTTCAAGAGTCTACTTTCTGACCTTTGAACCTTGATCACCCTTTGGCCATGTGAATGAAATGAAAAACTAAAGTGTCCCAACCTTTTCTGGGTCACCTCCATCAGACTTCCACTGTCAGGACTCCGTCTGGCCTCGGCCATTGCGAAAAGGAAAACCGATCATGTCCTCCCAGCCTTCGGGGCCCGGTGCCTCGATTGCCGATGAGACCAACTAAATAGAGATATGGAAGCCAAGTTCAAGACTGGGTCCAGTTCTTTTGGTTTCTCCCATTGGAGTTCCACCCTTTGTTCGCCATTTCAAATGATAATTATCAAACGGCTTCATGTTCCCTTGAACCCGAACACTTAAGCTATCAGAGAGCTATGTTTACCGCCTTCCAAACTCATGGGTCCACACTAGCAAACCTCCATTCCCAGAATGCTTCCTTGCAAGAGTTGTTCCAAATGGAAAACCCAAACGGTGAAGCTTCATCTTGGTTCCAATCGCCCAAATGATGACCTAAATGAATCCTAATCCAAAAACGAGCTTTGACCCACATATTGAAATTGGATGCTCTTCTCCATGGACTTTTCAAATCACCTAAATATGAAGATGGAAGAAACCATACAGATCGCCCTACCCTATTCACCCTTCAAAACAACCATCCTAATAAGGAAGTCTGGCCTCTAGGGCCAGGACCGTCTAAACTCCCTCCCATGAACCACTAGCTGAAATTTAGACTAAATGTTAGATTTTTGAATGATGAATTATCCAATCTAACTTTGATTGTAGGGATTTGAATAAAATTTTGTGTTGGACCCTCAGAGGCAGTCACAGAGAAATACAAAGGGAAGAAAGCAGGCAAAGCTCCCCGTGGAAAGGAAGACAAGGACCAAATGAAATACTAGTTCCAAGGGGAACCATTGCAATCTAAAGTCACCACAGATTGGAAGGAGGTCTTTGATACCAACATAGGACATGTGGACATTGACAAATTCACACAAAGGGTTAGGATCAGCCCTAAGCTAGAGAATGCAAGATTGATAAGAGGCAGTGGGATAGCCAAAGCTACAGGTTTTCCTCCCGCTCTTGTCACCCCCGAACTAGTAATGGCTTGTAGGGAGGCATACCAGCCAGAAACCAAAACAATAGTGGACAGGGATGGAAACATGTTAGCTGATAGGTCAGCCCAAGCAATAACTAAGACCTTTCATATCCCTACCTTCAGGGAGATGGAATTTCCAACCATAGAGCAGTGCAGGGAAATGTGGGATGGGGACCCAATTAAATGTAAGAAGCTTATAAATCAACATTCGCTCAAGGAGAAGAGGGGAAACGATGCAAAGGTTCCCCAAGAGCTCTTTCACAGTGACTTCTATGAAGACTACCATGATCTGGTAACCTTGCTAAGCAGAGTAATGGGCCTTCCTACTGCGGCCTACTTTCAAGAATGGATGGTCTACTTTTTTGAACAAGTTCTCTGCAGAAAAGAGGATACCACATTTTACTAGGGAGGGATAATAAGCGATAGCTTCCATGAGAAGTTTGTGGCAGTAAAGAAGACCTCCAAATTCTACTTGACATCCTACTTGGTCTATTCCTTGGCTGAACAGAGGCAATATAGTGGCTTATCCAGGGCTCTTAATGAAGAACAAGGCAGGGAGATGAAAGTCTATGATAGCTACCTTCAATTGCAATACAAGAACTACAAGAAGGACTACTATAGGGTCAATGACACTTTCATAGGTCATATCATCAGATTGATTGGGGGTGACTTTAAGAGGTGAGTCTCCCACAGTGCCAACACTTTCCTAAAATAGTATGCCTTTCTCTTCATTCAATATCCAAAATTCACATACATTCATGTAGAAGGCTTCCCAGAAATATCGAACAAGCTACCCCAGTATCCTAATGATTAGATAATATTGTTGGAGTTTTCTCGACAGCTGCAACATGTGCACACCCTCTTAAGCAACAAACATCTGACAAGGATTTCTTGTCCTGTTTCTTTCATCCAGGGGATGTACGAGCTCCATACCTCCAAATTTTCCCAAAACTTAGAAAAGGAATTGGTCAAGTATCATTTTAGACTCCACATGGCCTGACCATAGATGGATCTCTATGGCCACATCAAGAAGGCACTCAGACATGAATACACCCATCTTCATAGTGTTGAAGATTTCTAGGCCAATTGTAAGGATGACTATGAGGTGCAGATGAGGCATTATATGTGGATGACTGCATACTTTGTGAAAAGGGCAAACCTGTTCCTAGTGCTTGATCAGGTAGAAGAAGATGAGAGCATAGTGATAGACCCCCGGTATGATGTAGTTTCCAATCTGCCACTACCGCTAATTGATTGGGATGAGCAAGAGGTCGATGACCTTGACATTCTGACCAGGCTCGTCGAGGCTCATACAAAACAATGGATTCATGGGCAAGTGGCCAGATTGAAGCAACAAGGGGTCGTCCTGACTTATGAAGGGCTGAAAAAATGAGCCAACTGGAACAGATGGTGGGGTAACTATTGGATCAACAAGAGAAACTTTGAAGTCCCCTCCACTCACTCGCTCAAGGAAAAGGAAGAAGACCGATGAGCAACAATCCAATCCAAAAATATATGCTAGAAAGGCCTCAAAAGGGAACCTTCCAAGAAACATAAGAAATCAGGTAGTGTCACTAAAATGCCTATTATTCAAGAGGATCCACTCCATGAGGGATGGAGGGTGATCAACCCAAGTCCCCACCAGCTGCCTCCACTACTGCTGCTCCTCCACCTACTTCTCAAGCCATGGTGGCTACCTCTACACCTGCAGTGGACATCTTAGTCCACCTCGCCTCTTCTTCGTGAACTGGACCCATCGTGGTGGTTGATTCTTCTTCTGCCACCACCTCTCTACTTTCTTCTGCTTCCATGTCGCCAACCATGTCCTTTCCTCTAGCGATAACAACAATACCTATATCAACACTCTCACTTCCAGAAGCATTCTCGACGCATATACAGAGTGTCCCCTCCAAAATTTTTGAAGTGTTGATGAATCCAACTATCCAGGCTGCCCTGGCATAGGTTCTCGCCAATGTTCCTATCTCAAAGCCTCCATAGCGACAATGGAAATATCTAAGGAGTTGGAGAGATAGGAGAGGGAGGCCACGAAGGCATTGGAGGAGGAAGTAGATGACTACTATGAGGATCCAAAACATCAACATCTGCAAATTTATAAGGTAGACCATGAAGGAGAAGAAACAGTCCTTTAAGCCTAGTGAAGAAGAGGATGCCAACACTAAATTCATTATACAAACATTTGATACCAATTTTGAGGAAGAGTTGGCCCAACAATTGAAAGATGTTGGAGAAGAGATGGAAAGACCACCTTCTGGGAAAGGAGGGCAAGAAGATGACAAAATGGAAGATAGCATTGAACTTCCAACTAGTGAACAAGAAGAAGGCCCCAAGCACGGCGAGGAGGTACCTCTCTCAGAAGGGCAGGAAGACCAAGAAAAGAAGGGGAAAAAAGATGTGCCACCTCCACATGAGGAAAAGAAAGATAAAGAAGAGGATAAACCTGAAGAAGAGGTTGAAACCCACAAGGATCCGGAGACTGAGCAGCCCGAGGGGTATGGGCATGAAGAAGCAAAGGAAGAAAGAGACACTAAAAGGGAAGATAGCCCCAAGTAATGCATACCCACTAAATCCCCCATCAAATGCATGATGTTCATCTAGGACTCTGATGAGGAAAAGGAGGATACAAGGATAGAGAAAAAGGCTCCCAAGGATAAAGAGATTGAAATCAGGAAGGATGAAGAGGAAGGTGATCGTGAATCACCCAAAGAAAAGTCCACAATGCCTAATTGGCTGGAAAGGAAACTAGAGAAGAAAGCTCCTTCCTCGAAGGATCTAAGAACAAGATTGGAGGCCATATTAGCCTGAGCTCATATCAACACTAAGAAGGAGAAGAAGCCTAAAATTAGATCAAAGGTGACAATGGATGGCTCTCGATCCAAAACAGTGCAAGTAGCTATGCCAGTGGTGGGAGAAGAAGGAATAAGAGCTACAACATCTCCACCATCAACCTGGGAACTACTTCAAGAGAGCAGAAGGTGGATCACCTTCAGGAGTCTATTGCCATTGTGGAAAATTTAATACAACAAGATAAGATCTCCAAGGATGACCTCAAAGCACAGTTGGCCAACTTGGAAACTTATATCCAACAATGGTCATTAGCAGAGGAGCAACCTACTACATCCTCGACTCTGCCACAACTGCTGTCCAAGGAGAAGGTCGACAAGCTCAAAAAAAGGAATAACTTGGCTAAGACAACAAAAGAATGGTTCTAGAAAGTCCTATATGTTGGAAACATGGGCATCAGTCATGTTGTTAGGATAGAAAACAAGTTCTTGGAGGAAAAAGAGTCTCTTAAGGGAACAAGGAAATTTTGTAAAGACTTCTTGAGGATATATGGGTTTACTTACTCAAAAATTGAGGCCATCTTAAGCTGCCAAATAAAACTTGGGAAAAGGAGCTTTCTTTTAAGGTGGATGATTATTAGCTCATGGATATGTGGAAGCTGGACTTCAAAAACCAAAAGGAAAGATTGGAGCAGGTACTCTACAAGGTGGATCCAGATATTGATTGGGCCAAGGATGTTAGGGCAAATTGCATTCAATATCTGAAGCTAATGACGAGGTTTGATATTCCCGTTGTTCAAATTGATTTGGAAAAGGTAAGGCCACATTTCCATAAGAATATGGAAGATGGAATGTCAGGTGAGGTCACTATAGAATTCTTGAGTTTTGCTGTCTGAGCCCTTGCCCAGTCCAACCAATTTAGAGACCACACAGCCAAGTATGACGAAGATTGGGAAAATCTCACCGACTACTTCAAGCAATGAAGTTACTAGGTACTACAATCTGAGATCATGGAAGTTGAGAAGCTCTAGCTGCTGATTTTGAAGTTCATGGAGTATGCTGCTTTGAAGAAGAAGGAAGAGAACCCTATTATTGATGAAGAATTCCTTATAGAATAGCTGCAACAAAGGCAATAAAAAAAAGACAAAATGCTAGAATGCTACCACTAGAAGACAAAATAGGGAAAGAGACAAAATGTATTTTAAAATGTAATATATTTGGGGGGTAGGAAGAACCCTAGTTTTTGGTGAATCTTGGCCATTCATTCTACTTTTTGGGAATTATAAATAGGGGGTCTCCTCTCATTTTCAAGGAGAGTTGAGTTTTTGTACAAAATTTTTAATAGAAATACATTGAATTTGGTGGATTTCTAAGTTTATTTGCATGTTTCATGATTCATCTCCCATAGTTAAATGATTTAGTTAGATTTGCTTTGTTGTTCTTCATAGTCTTAGATTGCTTTGATAGATTTAGTAATTTTGTTCAATGGTTATGAAGATTTCTGTTGTGTTGATGCCTTTCTTGTCCATACTTTTTGTTGTTTACTGATGGTAGATAGTTGTGCAAAGTTAGTCTAGACTTTAAATTGAAAGTTTCCCCAAATTTTTATCTTTGTTAATGCATGTTTATGGTGAATGAATGGTAAAACATTTGCAGTCCTTAGAAGCTAGCACAAATTTCATGATACTATGAGTTTTCTGGTTAAGTGAAATTATGTATATGGAAGTTGTCCATAGTAGAACCTCCATGATCACTGTTCATAGTTAGTTTTAGATCTAGGAACCTCTTCTCTTCCCTGCCTTTTTCCCCTTTTTCTAATAAGTTACCTATGCTAAGGTTCATTTCACATTGTAAAGCCAAATCTTAAGATAAAACAGGAGTTCATAATTGTTGTTCGAACCTGCAACAAACTGCACTTCAACTTCCCATCTTAGGAATTCCATTCCAAGATTCATCTCGCATCCAGCTATGTAAGTCCGCCCTATGATTACTAGCAAAATCACACCAAACATCAACTGAGAAACTCCATGCATGTCATGACCTGACACCTGAGAGACCTTGAGGTGATTTTCAACAACTTTTTATTGGAGATTTCCTTTCAAGAGAGGTAGTGCATCTATGCACTTCCTATGTTGAGAAAGTGCATAAAAAAAACATCAACAGAACTAGCGCTAGAAGGAGGGCATTTGAACTAAGTTGGATTGATGTGATTCAATCTCCCCTGAGAGGTCATGAAGAGTTTTAAGGTCGACACCAAACACAGGGGAATTCCAAGAACTGCAACCTCCTACAAGGGCAAGAAGAACTAGGAGGGATGATGCAACCTCTTCTTCTTCTTCCATCCCACCCACTTTACCTTTTCCCTCACCTCCTTATTCCTTCCATTCACCTCAAAATTAGCAGACTTCCTTCACCTTTATCCACTCTGCTCAGCCATACCAAATTTCTTTTCCACCTCTTATCTTCCACAGCCATGGGGCTTCCTCTTCCCCTTCCCTCCAAGTGCATTGTACAGTCCCAACAACCATGGCCCAGGTACAACCCTAGGTTATTGTTCCCTAGTAGGTGCAGCCCCAGGTTGCTGCTCCCTAATAATAGGTACTCCCTTCATCTCCCCTCATGGCTTGGTTAGCACAAAATCCTTCTCTGCTGCACTTCAATGCCTGTCATGATATACCTAAGAATCCCGAAAGCTTCTGCATGAAGTTCAATCCCCGCAACCCACAAAGGACAGTAGAAGAACACATTAAGATATTTGAAACCACTCTCAAAGATATAAAAATAGTTCATGAGGATGTGGCATGTAGGATCTTTCCATATTCATTAGGGGAAGAAGCGTTCTATTGGTACATCAACTTTCTGAGGGGGTTCATTACTTCATGGGATCTTCTGATGAATGCTTTCCTACAGAAATACAAAATTGTGATCAGCCCTTCAGAGTTGTACTGACAGTTTACGTCCGTCTGTAGGGAAGTTAATGAGTCAATCAACTCTTTCAATGATCATTTCCATCGCTCCTACATGAGACTCCAAACCCCTTATGCATTCAACGATGCTACTGCTATGCCCATCTATTACACAACATTGGATAATATTACTTCAGCATTGGTAAAGAGAATGTGCCCGCCTCCTGCCACATTGGTGGAGGCTTGTTCAGAGGCAGCCATTGCCAGTACTGATCTAGGACAAAATATTTCTAGTTTGTTTCCCTCTTTAGGTCTGGTGGCTCATCCAATGCAAGTTCAAGGCCTCAACCAAGCATTTTCTCATTAGACACCTCTTCTAAACTAGGTGCCACAATTGCCTATAGTTTCTCATCTAGTACAAAGCTTAAACCAAGAACCTCCCATGCCTTTATACTTGCAGCCTCAGTCACAACCGACTTATGCCCAAGTTCCCCAGCAGTAGCATGTCAACAATAGCCCCAAGTTCCCATGTACCTACAAGGGCCCGAATTTCTGCCTACTTAACAGAATCAACTGACTGCTCCTCCCATTTTTCTTTAGAATCAGGTATCGTAGCCTAGCAATGTGGAAAAGGATCGATTGGATGAGCTGGAAAAAATGATCTAGAAGATGTCCATCGAGATGACATACTTGAGGAATTAGAACATCTAGTTGCATGCCTCCCAATGAAGTATCCAAGATAATCTCAACATAGACAATAGGGATAATCGAGACAACATAGATGATCACCATGCCAACACCTCTTCTGAATAGAATTATGATAGGGGGCAGAATTCAAATCATATTTTCAAGAGGAGACCTTCCCAGAGGAAAAACTAAACTGAAACACGAGGCCCAAAAATGGAGGTTTTCCTACCCCTCTTAATCAACCTTCCAACAATGAGAAGATGACCAATGGGATATACCTCACCAAATCTGCCTTATCTAGATGGTGCTAGATTCATAAAACAAACCAAAATTTAGAATTAGACTACCCCAAATTCCAAACAACAGCTGAGATTTTCCAAGTGGTGGTCCAAAATTTCATTGAAAGTGCAAATTGTAGAGACATAGTCCCATCCGAGCCTTATGACTCTTCCGTGCTCATGGTCAATCAAGCCTCATTCCCGAGAAATGAAAGCAACGAGCCCAAGAATGCAAATTCCTTTCCAAAGGCTAAAGAAGTAAAAGAGGTAAGTAACAGTGAAGCCTTATCTTAGTTATTTGATTCAATAGATAATGCTCCCTTAGATGAAGAAGAACCCATTGAGGATGAAGTACATACATTCAATCAAAGAGCCACTCCATACTACTTAAGGAATAGACAAGTAGGGGGACCATTTACTTCAGCCACTCCACCTAATTACTTCACCACTCCACTGGATCCAAATGCTAGCAACAATCCTGGTCTTCTTCATGTTCCCACTCAATATTTCAAGAAGGATAGGCCATTGAATCAACCCCATAACAAATCACAAAACCAACCTCAAGGTCAACCCCAAACTCACTCAAGCCAAACACAAACTGATCTTGCTAGTTTCGCCATAGGTAGTGTTGAGGTGCCAAATTGACCCACAACATGTAGGTAAGATAAAATTGAAAGTATCTCACCTCTCCTTAAAGAGACAATCAGTAATCAAACTAATCACCTCCCAAGGTCTTTGATGTTGGTTCACAACGTTGTTGTTTCAGGAAGTGGTCAATATGGTTGTAATGTTCAAGGGGCCAGCTAGTTTTGAGCTTCTAGATTGTTGCAAGATCAAACATCTATCTAAACCTACTTTAATCGGTGGTTTTAAAGAAATAGAAAAAAAGATAGATCAAGGTTTTCAAACTGAAAAGAATGTTGATTCATTCAACTAATCAGACTTGTTTCCTTCCAAGGAATTCCTAAACTAGAACTACAGAATAAAATTAACCTTTAATTGATACAAAGTTTCATTCATTCACAGTGCAAACTTTAACAATAGATTGTGAATCATCATTCAAACAAAACATAAGATAAAATTTCATCCCTTGAAAGCTTTTCAAATCAAATGATTAACCCAAAATGAATACCATTCTAGAGCATAATATAAAGAAGGTTTAAATCTAGTTGCTCCTACTGTCAATGAAACATATAAGCAACATTCACAAATCTGGCAAGATCACCAGTGTACAGAAACCCATGTCTTTAAACTATCTCCATCTATGCTAAGAAAATCAAGAAGATACATCACCTCCTCTTCTTGTTGAACTGTAAAAAAAAATGTCTAACTTAAAAAAACCCTAACTCTCTTTTTTCGCTATCCCATCCTCTACCTTCTGAATCTTCCAGCTTGCTAACTAATCTGCTAACTTTTTGTTTCTAACCTATCTAACTCTAACTCTTCTCTAACCTGCCTCTATTCTCCTTTTCTAACAACAACTCTTCTTAACCCTTACAAAAGATCTACAACAAAAGAGGCAAAACACCATATTTGTCAGATGCATTAGCCCAGCTTAGGGTTTACAATAAGTTGGTCACAGAGAAATTCGGCCAAGAAAAATTTGAAACAAAGTCAAACATGCAATAAATGCAAGGGAATTGACCAGATCAGCCCAGGATTTTCCACATAACTCAGACCAAAATACATGAAGAAGAGGCAAAGCGAGACGATGAGGAAGCATGAATTTCGATGCAGCTTTGCATTAACTGCTTCCCCCACATCGCCCATACCTTACTCCATTTTGGCCTTCGTCATCAAGAACATCCTCTGTAAGCTATCTGCAAGTGGCATAGGTGAAACCCTAGTTCACCATTCAATGGCATTGATATTATTCTTCAGATCTGTCCATCATATTGTCCCAGTCTCTCTTGTTGGATTGGCATTCATTAATGATTGCACTGTAGGTAGCTGCGCCATCTAGCTGGTGCCAGCAGAACTGTATCCCATGATAGCCTTAGCTCTTTGCAGCAGGGTGTTCATATTCGGGTCTGAAACCTCAAACTAGATTGATGTCATTCTACCCTCAGGAACCCTACTCTTTACGTACAACTTCATTCTTTCCTTCCTTTCTACTTCAGAGATGGACAATCCCTTTGTGTCCTTTAGCCTTTCCAGTAGCTGCCTTGCTAGACTCAGCCTGCATCCATCAAACACCAATGTGAGAATCCAAATATTGACAACATTTCATCAAAGTGTTAACTCAAAATAATGATAAAACTATTAAATCAACCCTTAAGCACCAACACTGAGAAGTTCGGGATTTCGAGCTAACCGGGGGAAACCAGCCTAGGAGGAATTTCAGAAAATTTTGAACTAGGAAGATTCTCGCGATGATGCACCAATATCAACACTAGATTTATTAAAATGAACAAATAATGCATAATCACTATGCAATTTACCAAATTAAAGCATGGAAACATAATAATTTATCATTAGAATAATCCATTTTACCCTAAAATTTAAATTCCACAAAGCATAGCAGAGAATTTAAAAAAATTCGGCTGGACCAAAATTCTGTGGATGACCCAAAACTTTGCACACTAGCACATTTTGGGGAAACTGAAGGAAACCAAGAAAATCTGACCGAGTAGGAAAATCTTGAGGTCGACAGGAAACCTGAACACTGGTCACGATTCCACTGAAATTGACCAAAGGTCATAAATTTGAGGACCCTAGGCATGAAAATCATTTTAACATGAGCCTCCTACAGATCTTTTTCAAATCCTAGGCTTAATCGAAAGCAAAACAAGATGAGATGGTGACGCCCTAGGCATGAAACCCTATATTTTAACTATGAACGCACAGGGCAAGCCATGAAGTGCCCAAACACACATGAATTCAAACTCCAAGCAAGGCCATAACATTTTAAAGCATAACAAGATTGAACATCTCAACTTAGGAGAATGCAAATGATAAAGAAAAATGGCATAAAGCTCCAAAAATTGACCAAACTCAGAAACTTGATGGCCAGATGGAAATCCGGAAAAATCCGACCCAGGCAGAATTCTGGGAAGGCCAAAAGACTCTGAACTACAGTGTAAAACAGGCCAAGCCAAACTTCGAGCACAATCTGAGAAAATTCAGAGACATGGAAATCGTTTGGGAACACACATCGGTGAGAGATCCACCTAGGCGGAGAGAGTTAAGAAACTCACAGCGATCGGTAAGTCTCAGTGACCCGAAATTCGGAAACCCGATGGCGAAGTGGAATCTGGAAAAATCCGGGCCAGGCAGAATTCTGCGAAGAGCCCGAAACTTCAAACTTCTAATGTTGAAATTACTTTGCTGGTTTTACGATGGAATCTGGGAAAATCCGGATGGGTCAAAAAATCCTGAAATAGGGTGAAAACCCGAACTTCACCCAAAACATAAGATTTTGAATATTCAACTTGGGAAAACACTTGGGAAAGCAAGATAAACATATTAAGCACATGGCAAGGCAAAGCAAAACCTCAAAAGTGAAGGGGGTGAAACACAAAGAGCAAAAGCAAAAAGGGGGGTCCCATTTTTATCAAATTTAAAATTGGGTGGTTATGCAAGGCATAACAATTGGTGACTTGGCTGGGAAAATGGTTTAACCATTTTCATGAAACTGAGGGATTCAGTTACCCAGAACTCCTAGTTTATGGACATCACAATTCTAGTTAGGTCAGTTTCAGTAAACAAGGTTGAGCTAGAATCTCAAATGTAAATCAATATTGGCTACCCCTGAATCTATGTGTGTGCTTGATGGTGCATCACCCTTTTACAAATTTTTCCTCATCTTTTGAACAATTATGTGCAAGATTTGAACTATATGAGTTGATTCCCTTTAACTATTGTGCAATGATATCTTGGGCATTGCTTTGCTGCCAGTCAAGCTTCCATAGCTTCGACGGAGATACCTCTAGTTTTCTCACAACATTGCTCTACTGCCAGTTAGGCATCCATAGCCCTGGTAGAGATACTGGAATCACCCATTTAGTATTGAGTTTTCTTTTCTTAGATAGTTCTCTTTTCTTTTTTAGATAGTTCTCTTTTCTTCAATTCCTTCTCAATATGTCAGATGTCCAACATCTATACTAGGTTGAAAACTACCATGGACCTCATAACAGCATCTGGGGAATCATATTTTTCACTCAAATCTTGCAACACCATCATCCTAAGAAAAATATACCATTACAAAAGGAGATGTTTCTGATTATTTGTGACAGATTCAATCATAGTTAGTGAAGATTGCTTACTTTACACCTTGTTCTCAATGACTTTCCACAACTCTCATTGACAATAGACATAAAACAATGAATTTAGAACAAAATCATGCAATCAGAAAACTTGAAAATATCTAAACCAACTTCTCTCCTAGTAACCAAAGTATACTTCAAATAACAACCCACTTACTCAATTAAATAAAATGAAGGCCCCCACAAAAAAAAACAAAGGAACAAACGAACGGAACAACAAACTATTTACATATATACAACCCAAAAATATACCAGATCTTTTACAACCCAAAATAATGTTTGAGAAACTGTCCATTGATAGGAAATGGAACAGGTTCTCCTGTTAAACTACTCACCTGGAAAGCATTTTTTCCTAGGATTTCAGCAAGTTGATAGGTACCCAACTAGAGCCTATCAAACTTCTGGTGGTCACCCTTCTTTTCATTGGCTTTATCCCACAATAAGACAAGGTCTGATATCCTAAAAGCCTTGAATTTGGCTCTTTTGTCAAACCAACGTTTGACAATAGCCTAGTGCCTAAAGAATTGTTGCAAAGCAGCATCTCTTTACTCTTCTAATTTCAGCAAGCCAGCTAACCTTACTTCAATCCTATCATCACTAGAGTAAAATTCTTGCATAAATTTTAGGATAGGTATTTGCAAGTGAATATGGAACACAGGCTCTTAGCCATACACTAGCTTAAATGGTGAAGTCTTCAATGCAGCCTTGATCCTAGTCCTATCTACCCATAACGTAAATCTTAACTGGGTATGCCAGTCTCTAGGATTGTTCTCTAACATTTTTTTGATTATTTCTAGGAGATTTTTATTAGTTGATTCTGCAACTCCATTTCCTTGCAGATAATAGTTTGAAGAATACTTTAAAACAATATTATGATCATAAGCCCATGAAATGAACTCGACAAAAAGAAAAGGCAGGGCCATTGTCACATACCAGTGCAAAGGGTACTCCAAACCTTGTTGTGATGCATTCAGTGAGGAACTTGATTACTACCTTCATTGTGCTATTCTTGCAAGGTATAGCTTATGTCCATCTCATGCAGTAATCCATGGCAGTCAAAATGAATTTGTCCTGCAAAAGAATTTGGGTTAATTACGCCAATAAAATCAAGTGCCCATTGGGAAAATGGCCTTACCTCATAAACAGGATGCAATGGCATGGCTGGATGATGCTCTCTTGATGTAGAAGTTTGACATATATGACATGTCCTTACATGTCTGTGGGCATCCTTGAACACACATGGCCAATAATAACCAGATTTGAGGATCTGATGTGCTAAAGAATCTGTAGAACCATGACTCGTGCCATGTTTCCCATGAAATTCAACAATTGTGCGCTTAGCTTCTTGTTGATCAAGGCATTGTAGATAAACCCCCTCAAAATTATTTCTATATATCAATCCTCCTTTGAGCATATAATGAGAGCTTTTCATTCTTAGTGCTCTCCTCTGAGTTGTATTCATTCCCTCTGGGCATCGATTATTGAACATGAAATAAATAATATCGACATACCAAGAGTCATTAGAAAAGGATTGTGTTGTGTACTTCTGACAAGTAATGTTCTTACCAACATCTGCTATTGCTTTAGACAGGCCTTGACCTCAGACAAGTTTCATAGGGTGAATGTCCAGATCAAACTCTTGCAAAATAGCCACCCATTTCCCCCTTTGTTCTCCCAACTCGCTCTGCATAAGTAGAGACTTCACATCAGCATCATGAACCACAACAATGATCTAACTTTGAAGGATATAATTCCCTAACTTCTTGACAACTCTAACCAACGCAAAAGCTTGTTTCTCAAGAGGTGGGTACTTGACTTCAGCATTCTTAAACATAGAGCTCATGAAGGAAATTGGCCTTTCATCCCCCTCCTCTCTTCGTTGTGTCAGGAAAGTTGCACATGAGTGTTCAGAAGCAAAAGAATAAATATAAAATGGCTTCAAGTAGTTAGGACTGATGAGGACTGGTGCCTCTGAAATGGATTGCTTAACCTAAGAAAAAGAAGCCTTTGCCTCATTACTCCATTCTATTCTACCATCTTTCTTCATCATTTCATTCAAAGGTTTAACAATTTCTACAAAACCTATGATAAACTTCCTCACAAAGTTGATCTTTCTGAAGAAAGATCTCATCTCCTTCTTACTTCCTAGCATGGTTAACTTTAGAATAGACTCAACTCGGTCTGGATCTATCGATATCCCTCTTTCTGAGATTATGTGTCCCAAAAGTTTCCCTTCAGAAACCCTAAACACACACTTTTTAGGATTTAGAGAAACACCATATTGGATACATCTTTCAAGAACTTTAGCCAAGTCTGCAACATGGTTTAGTCTATCTTTAGAGAACACTATCAGGTCATCCATATAAATGATGATGCACTTACCAATCAAATCTTTGAATGCTACGTCCATTGCACACTGAAAGGTTGCTCCAGTGTTTATCAAACCAAATGGCATCCTCCTATAAGCAAATGTTGCCCACTTAGTAAGGAAGGCTATCTTCATTCTATCTTCATAATTAATGATCACTTGATTGTGCTTAGAATAACCATCTAGGAACGACATCATTTGAGACCCATTGATAGTTTGTAAGACTTTGTCCAGAGAAGGGAGTGGGTAGTTGTCTTTTTCCGAAGCTCTATTCAGATTCCTGAAATCTACACATAGCCTGATCTCCCCATTCTTTTTACGAACTGGAACCAATTTAGCCACCCATGTTGAATGTCGTACAGGGAAGATTATTCTTGTGGAAAGAAATTTTTGAACTTCCTTAAAGATCAGTGGTTCAATTAGGGCGTTGACAGGACGTTTCTACCGAAATGGTCTAGCTTCAAGCTTCAAAGGAATAGTATGAGTTATCACAGAAGTATCAAATGTTTTTAGATATTCATACCCCCAAGCTATTGCAGCAATATATTTCTTCAGTGCCCTCAATATATCTTCCCTAATTGCTTCAAGTTAGTCTTTCCCTATGTAAACATTCCTTTCAGGGCCAGAGTCAGCTAAGTTAATAGTTTCATAGTCACCTCGCTTATCTTTGGTTGATACCTTTTCCCGAGCCCTTGGATCTAAATCAAAATTCTTTCTAAAGGCCACCAT
>VDFB02026320.1:13079537-13237328 GCA_007258455.2 Sequoia sempervirens | reverse complement strand
TACAACACATGCAAGTTATAGACAGCTACAGAATAACCCTTTCACAATATGCGAGCTTGTCCCCAAAAAGTTACCCAAAAATTAGAAACCCGCCCATAAATAGAGCTCCTCATTAGTTTGGAGCCAAAACAACATTCAAATTTGAGTTTAGGCGGTTTGGCCCCGGGAAGTTGGTGCACTTTCTAGAAGATACAATTGCAAATGCTCTTTTGAAATTTGAACTTCATGTTGTAAATCTAACTCAGAAGATTTTCAGGTGCAAATCTGGGAAACTAAAACTGCAATATCTTTCAACCAAGGAACATAAAATAAAAACCGTAAATTAGGAATTTCATTATGACAAAAAGGGTATCCAAAAAATGTAAAAACATCTAAAAACTGAGAAACTTGAAATTTAACTATTTTTGGGTGATGCAAGATTGCCCTTACACTACTGGATGCTCTTGCATCAGTTTGATTGACATGTTTGATAATGATCAAGAGTTTGATTTTTTTTGTTGTGTTTAAAGGTTCTACTTTTGTTGATTGTTGTACTTTATTTGTGTTTGTGTTACCAAAGGGTGGGTGTGACTATTGATTTATTATGGATGGAAATTCATTGTCGGTGAAAGCGAAATGGGATGGGTGGTTTTGGATTTTTTGGAATATTTCAATGTTTTGGTATTTTGCAATGTTTTGAGGCTTCTTTTGGTCTTTTTGGGTGTTTATGTGAATGTTTAGGTTTTTGATTATTTGAGGTTGTTTAGGGTTTTGAATGTTTTCCAATATTTTGGGTTTTCAAAATTTCCAATGTTTTTGGTGTTTTTTGAGTTTTCAATTTTTTTTGTGTTTTTTGAGTTTTGACCAAGACCTAAAAGGGACTAACCTAGGGCCTCGAGGGTTTATCAAAGATTAGCCTTGCCTATGTTATACATGCAAATACCATGTATTTTGACTGACTCTGACCAGTAACCGTTTATTGATGAGATATGAACACTTGATGGATTTTCATTTTATTATGACGAAATCCTAAAGACTGACCTAATGCATCTTGGGGGCACATCAGTGATGGCCTTTCCTACCTTCAAGCTCAAAGACAACGTAGTTTGAAAAGGTAATTTTTTTTATTTTTTGATATTTTTACCTATTTAGGGATTTTGATTTCTTTTGGATGTTTTGTATTTTTGACTTTACAACTTTTCAAATGTTTTTGGATTTTTGGCTATATAAGATTTTGATGTTTTTGGATTTTTTGGATTTTGGTGATTTTCAAATGTTTTTGAATTTTGATAATTTTGAGAAATGATACCTAGATCACGATGTCAATGTCACATTATGAGATACAAGACTTGGATCAAGAGTTATTTTGAAAACAAGAGTGCAATAACCTGCCCCCAGTATCTAGCAATGTTTCATAGTTTAATGAAAAAACCAAGATAGGTAATATAGATGTGAAGAGTTCAATAGAGTTTTATTATGCTAGATATGGGCTATGGGACTTCATGAGACAAAATGGTAAAGAATCCTATCAAGAGCTTTCCATGAGTAGATTTGAAGTATATGTCAAATCTTTTTCAATATCAAGATAAATTGGAATATCTAGATAAATCTAAATTGGATGGAGGGAACATTGGATTTATCATGACAAGGATGAGATACTTTTGTTTGAGAAGGATCATATAGATGCTCAATTCTACTCATGACACCTCTTTTCTAGGTTTTCATCATAGTACATGCCCAAAGCACCACTGAATTGGTTTTCACTAGAGGACAATTTTTTATTTTTACTATTTTTTTTTATTTTTTGATTTTATATGATTTTCTAAAAAATTTACCCTCATGTTGAACCACCTAGTGGTACTAATGTAGAGGCCACTACCATAATGTTCCAATGATATCTTTCTTGAAGAATCTACTTTTCTAAGATACGAACACTTGAATGAAACTTTTGAGAACTCTGATCCACCTTGTCGGTATCATAATTAACCTTGTCTATGTGTGCACATCGCGATAGAGTGCCTTCATAATCCTTATTGATATAAGGGCATCAGGAGCATCGTAGCATAAATGTTGTCACCTTTCGATTTTTAGGTTTTTTAGGGGTTTTTAAGTCTAATAAGGTCATTGTAGACCATTTTTTATCATTTTGATCCATTTGGGAAAGATTAAGGTCAAGTTGTTAAAAATTGTCAAAATTGCCTTAAAAGTTGTCAAGTTGATGTAATGGATATTTAAAATATTAGTGGTCAGTTAAAATAGTTGGAATGGTTGGAAATGTATATGTTTTGATTCCAAACTTGTTTGAGGGGGAGGTGAACATTTGAATGGAGATTGTGAATCATTTTGGAGCAATTTCTTTGCATTTTTTTGTAATAGTTCTTTTATTTTGCTTGGTACCGATTTGTACGGCCAATTAGTGATATAAAACAAATTGGAAATGTTAGATACATGTTTTATCTTTCAATTGGTTTTGGTTTTATAGTTTTTCATGTTGATTTGTAAAAGTTATACATGTTTTTGCAAAAATTGTCTGGAACCTTGCCTAGGGTTTGCAGTTTGAGAAAAAAATGCCATAACTTTGTTTTCCACCATTGGATCTTTATGAAAATTGGATGAAAATTCCATAACTATATTATATTCAATCCCACTAAAGCGATTTTATTCATTATTTGTTTTATGAAAGTGATTAATGACAGTCTATTTTCATTTCCTCATTGGAACAGTCATAAAATCCATTGTATGGTTGCTTGATAAATTATTTGCATTGTATCTTAAATTATGGGTTCGATAAACATTGTTCCATGTTGTTGAAGGTATATACACACCAAGGAGTCAATTAGGAAGTCTGATACTTCATTTTTAAGCCTTTGGTTTGAATTCATTGCATTGTCACACCTTGGGGAAACAATATCTAGTTTGCACAAATCTTTGCATTGATCACTTGTTTGGGTTTGTATATGTTTGGGAACCCTTGGAGAATGTTGAAATTTTTTTGAACACACCATTTATGCCCTTACCTCATGCTTCCCTCAAGGTTTGAGTGATGTTAGGGTTTTGTCCCATGTGTTAGGCTTGATGCACACATTGCCAAAATGACCAAAAAAGCACTTGTGCCTTGTTTGCTTTGAAACCCTGATTGGAAAGTGTCGAGACTACTGTTTTGAGTCCTTCCTCTCTACATCACTTATTATGAAGGGTGGTTGTCAAAACGTGGTCAATGTGAGAATTGGATATCATGAATGGAATGGACAATGACATGCATGAAGGAATATGAGATGTATTGGTCAATGGTTTGGAACCTTTGACTCTCCAAACTTGGGAATATGAGCGATGATGGGTCAAAACGGAGCTTTGAGTGGAATTAGGACCAACTTCTTGATATGATTTGTGCATCACTTGAGAAGCTTTCTTTTTTATTTGTGGATTTCGTTGATGGATATGTTTCCCTTTTGGACTTTGCCCTATAGTTTCTTTGACTGATGGAGTATCATTGGGATGATTTTCTTTCATATTCTTTGGTATCCATTTGTATTTACTTTGTCCCTTTTACTTTACTACTTCATTTTCTTTGATGATCTTCTCCTTTCTTTGATAGGAATCTTTCTTTTTATGTTGGCCCCAATTTGTGTATGAGATGATGGGTGGATGATGATTCATGATACAACTGGTTGTAGTGTTGAAAATATTTTCCCCATAAGGATCCTTCGTGGCCCCTATGTTGATGTTTGCATTAGACAAGATTACCCTCAATGTTGTGAAAGTATTATCAATACCTAATCCTTTTCCCTAATAATATATCCTTCGATCCATAGCCACTAAATATGACTTATCATGAACAAATGATATTGCTATGGGTTCCCGTTGTTCAAGAATATAAACTATTTTCTCTAATTCTATGACATCATTATCTGTTGATACTGCTTCTAAAGATATTGGTGTTGATTCAAAAGATGATGATGCACAATCACTGTAAGGATCAAGAATCTCAACCGTTGCTTTCTCTTGTGTGGGAATATCAAGAGTGGGAGACTCTTGTTTTGGATGAAGAACATCTATATGTCCCTCAAAAAGAAACATCTCAGGGGTAATATCGGGGATATCTTTGGATTTTAAAATAGTTTGGAAGATTTTCCTTAGCTCTTGATAAAATTCTAGGGAAGTGAGCTCCTCATCTTGGCTTAGGGTAGAGAAATCATCACTTTCGGGTTTTGAATCATGGCAATGTTGTGGGGATAGGGTTTCTTTATCTTAACTTGGTTTGGAGCAACTTTCATTATCATCAAGAGCCTCCTCTTGACCTGATCCTTGGGTGGATGATACATCATCGGTAAAAGACTCTTCACAATATTTTGTAGGTATGGGTGCAATAAGGGATACTTAGACTGTATCAACTTCTTCAACACATATTCCATAGGTTCCCCTAAGGGAGTGAATTGTCATTTGGGAGCACTGTTTGTTCTTTGTGGTCCAAATTGAGTGTTTTCAACATTGATCATTGGTTGATTGTTTGGCGATTGTGTGTTTTTTTTCTGCATTTTCATGGGTTGGGTAGTTGCTTGTCTAGGAGCACTGAGGACCACCTTTGCATCAACAACACCATCACTAGTAACATTTTTCTTCTTGGCCCAAAAGCAGGGCTTTCCATTAGAACTAGTAGATGGTCAGTTGTCCTTGTAAGCTTGTGTGTTCCCTTGTGCAATAATGGCTCTCTTGATGTTAAGGGCCCTAGGGATAATCTTTTCATATGTTGTGACACATTGCATTTTTAATTGAAAAGATAGGTTTGTATCCACATTGGAAATGATAATTCCTATCTGTTGCTCCTCAAGAATAGAACATTTTCTCTTGCTAGCTCTTTGCCTCCACCATTGTAGCAAGTTTTTGAAGGATTCACCCTTGTTTTGTTTGAGGGTGTATAGCTCTTCCGAGCTCACGTCCATGTCTAGGTTATAGAAGAATTGATCTATGAACCTATCAATTATCTCTTGGAAGGTTTAAATTCTTGGAGGAAACTGTGAGAACCAATCAATCGCTAGGCCTGTCAAACTACATGGGAAAATGCACATCAAGTAGGAATAATTATAAGCAACCTCCATACGCATTACATGAAATTCTTTGATATGATCCACTGGATTTCCCCGCCCTCTGTATTTGTCAAATTTTGGTACTTCAAAACTAGGTGGAAAAGGTACCATCGCGATGTTCCTATCAAAGGGGTATGGACATAATTTTTGTTGTGCATGTAGTTTCTTTGTTTTCCCCATATGTATGTCTTGAATTTTTTGTGTGAGCACCTTAATTTTTGATGCCAAATCATCTTGAGGATTTGGTGGGGGAGCATATTTGTTATATAGCGGGATGGTAGATGAGTTGTAGGTGGGATTTTGATATGTGGGGGTGTTATATGGTGTATAGAATGGATTTTGATATTGTGTAGGTGATGGTAATAGTGGGGGAGGTGTGTATGCTCCTTGTGCATTTGGGTTTATGACTTTTTTTGTGTGTTGGCATATTTTTGGGGATTGTAGTACAAGACCTGTTGTTGTTGTTGCACAAGCATTTGTTGTTGTTGGGCATATTATTGTGCTAGCAATGCTTGTTTTTGTTGTTGTTGCACAATCAAGGTTTGTTGTTGAGCTTGCTATTGTTGTAAGGCTTTTACTTGAGCTTGTTGTGCTTGCAACACTTGTTGATAAGCTTGTTGTTGTTGCAAAGCTTGTTGTTGTTGTAAAGCTTGAGCTTGAGCTTGTTGTGCTTGCAACACTTCTTGATAGGCTTTTTGTTGTTGCAAAGCCTGAGCTTGATCTTGTTGTGCTTCCAACATAGATTTTTTTTTATTTTGGGTACATGAGATGGATTTTGAGTAACCATGGTGGGAGTGATTTATGGATTGATTTGAGATGGTTGTTGTGTGGGATTTTGGGGGTTTTTTTGTGCTATCATTCATTGTAAAATTGTTGATTGGGGTAAAGGAATGTAGGTTTGGGGTCCCATCTGATTTTGCATGGCTTGGGGGACCAATGGTTGTGATAATGGTGTCATTTGGTGTTGTGATATCAATGGAACATTTTGATGTTGGGTCAATTGATTGGAAGGTTTCCCTTGATTTGTTTTTTGAGGATTCCATTGTTGTGTTTGATTTGGGGCCAAGGTGTTACCTTGGTTGATAGGATTCATGAAAAATGGGTTTCCTTGATTTGGATTCATGACAAATTTGTTTGATGTGGTTGGTGGGTTGTTTTGAGTGGCTAGTGTAACCACTTGTTTTGATGTGTCAATGGGGTTATTGGAACCACTCGTTAAGGGTTGACCTTGTGTGAGGTTGTTTACTTACCCTTGTTATCCTACTTGAGGTACTTAGCTCATATTGCTTTGTGTAATTTTAGGAGCACTTTTGGTACGTGTGGTGGTGGATGAAAATGGTTGAGCTTGAAATGTTGAGTCCATTGTGGTGTTATGCAATGTAAGTGGTACATGTGGATGTAGATGGTTTTCGAGAATGGTGGTAAAAGAATGTGGTTGGGCACTAAATTTGGGTGTCCAGTTTATGTTTTATGGAAGGGTGTCTTGTGTACCAAAAAGTGTGTTACCTCCTAAAGTGGGAGTGTGACCAAGGTTGCTTGCAAGTTTTTTTGCAAGACTAGTTGCCAACGGTTGACTTGGTATTTTTTATGGGGTTGGTTGAATGATGGGTTGAGCCTCACCTTGTGTCAAGGGTTGTGGGATGGAAGTTTGAGGAATTGAAGCCACATTTTGTAAGGGTTGTTCCTTGCGTGTATTCACATCAAATGTTGAAGGGAGTTTATCCCCTTCCTTTGCTAAAGCTAGCATATATTGTGTAGGGTTCATTTTCATCAAAGATTTGATGATATGACTTGTCTTAGGATCTTGTTGGTATTCAAGTAACTCCTCTACGGTGAGCTCAATGGGGTTTTTTATGACATATTCTACCTCATACCCTATGTCTAGTGGATTTTGTGGTTGTTGTGAGGGGGTAGAGTGGCTCCTAGGATTGAATTATTGTGGGTTAAGATCACTTGTGGTGGATGTAGGTTTATTTTTTTCCATGTTTTTCTTGTGTTGTGACCTTGTTGTTACCATAAATTGTGGATCAACTATGGGAGAGGTATGTTGAGATTTATATTGTTGAAACTCTCTATTTGACTCAAAATTTGATAAAAGGGACCCTCTAAGTTATTTTGGAGCAATGATTTGAGTGGATGATGAAAAGGGGTGAGTGATATGGAGGATGAAATTTCTAAACATCAAGCAACACTTTAGACTAAAAGATTTGATGTTTTGATGTCTTGGATAAAAGGTGCTAATGAACTTGTGAATCTAAAGGTAAACTTGTGAACTTGTAGATAGACTAGTACACAAGGATGATGACTAACTCAACTAAGTGTATGGAAAAGGATTCATTTACACACAAATAGCTAAGTTAGGGGATTGGTTTGATGATAGCCTAAGTCTAGAGTGTTGGTGTGTCCAAAGTTTCTAAAGTTTTTTGTGAAGTGGGATGTCAAATGTTTTGTGAAATGGATGAAATGTTTGACCCAAAATGTGTTAACCTAAACAAGACCTTTTTTTACAAGACCAAGGTAGTGAAAAAAATGCTTTACCCCTAAAGTGATAAACCTAAGAACTCAATGTTTTAGATAATAGAACCTGGGACTCAATGTTTGGAAATACAATTTCCTTTGTTTTAATTTGTTGCTTGGGAGTCAATGTGTTTTGAAGATAACCCCAATGTGTGGTGTGTTCATTTGGTTTCAAAATTTTGATTTAGTGAGATTTCTTTGTCACCACATCAAGATATCTTAATTAAGTTCAAACTAAAATGTTTATAACTTAAGGAACTTTCATTCAACAAATCCCATTATGTGAAAATCAAGAGGCTAAGGCCATAGTCTCCTATCACTAGTACCAAAACACCAATATATGATGAAAAACTACTAGAAACTACTTATAAATGACTGAACATGGTTACATGACCATTAGTAGTTTATTTTCAGTCATTTATAATGTGACCATATTGATGACTAAACCATTTTTAGTCATTTGCTAGTTTTTTTGATTGATTGATTTGGTATTATATTTAGTCATTGATTGCTGTAATTTGGTCACTTATTTAGTCATTTTTTATTCACTGATATATTTAGTTGTTGATTTAGTCATTGATTGTTGTAATCTGGTCACTTATTTAGTCATTTTTATTCATTGATTTTTGTCCATTGGTAGTGTATTTAGTCATTAATTTAATCATCATTTTGATCAATTTGGTAGTATATTTAGTCATTTTTATTTCACAGGTCATATATTTAGTCATACTTATTCACTATTCATTTATTTCTATCAATTGGTAGTATATTTAGTCAATTTAATTATTAATTGACGTCAATTAGTAGTATATTTAGTCATTTTAATTAACTGATATTGGAGGATTTAAACATAAAATACTGAAATACACATCAATCATCAATTACACATAATAAGACAACCATTGAGAAGGCAAAATCCTTGAAATTTATTAATAAAATAAATGTGTTCTAGTTACAACTTTAGAAAAAGAGTATTACAATTTTTATTTTTAGTCACAAAACTAAAAATATGAGTTACAATATTGCACATAAATGACTACAAGAAAGAAATTTCTCCAAAAAAACTTTTGCAATGATGGAAACGCATGCTTGGAGCCCTTAAATGCAAGCACATGCCTCTTTCATCTCTTAAAACTTCTACAACGTGGGAAATCTTCCTAGAGAAAGTTGTAACGTGTAGAATCCAAGAAGGAGAGTGTTGATCGTGTCCCGTATATGAAGCTCTCTCCTTTAATGCAATCATCAATAACCCAGCTAGAATCTTTCCTCCTTTATATGCAACATGCCATTTGATATGAGCAACAGGGTCTACCTTTTTCACCATGAATGAAGTTGTGCCTCTATACAACCAACAAAATTACTATTAGTCTCAATTTAGAAAGAATAAAAGTGCATTGTATATTGCAAGTTTACAAAAGTAAGTCCAAACACACTAGAAAGATAAATAAATTAAAAATTGTAGTAGACATATCACATCCACAAACATGGGAGAGCTATGAAAAATTGGAGAAATTGGCTTGGAAAATGAAGGCAGCAAGGTATTTCTAGATTCAAGACTTTTACTTAATGTTGTGGAATAGAAGAAAAAAGAATCATTTATCTGCCACCATAGTGAAAAGTTACAATTGCATTTGGTTTGTTAAACATGGGACTTGGTAGAACTATTAGAGTTGTTAAGAACCTTCAAGTATGTTTTGATTTTCACAATTCATCTAAATTCATCTCCAAGATTGTTGCAAGAAAAAATATTCTAAGAGATGTGAACCATTTCCATCATTTTAAACAGGGAAAATGTTCTCGTAGAGAATACTAGTGATGATAAATGAAACAATCTGAAAAATATGCTTGCACTATAATAATGCGCACTACATCAGATATCCAGTAATAACAAAGGGACATCCATCAAAGCATAACAATAGGGATTTTTTTGTCATATGTTGTAGTTACAAGTGCCCTGCTAGACATACATGAAAATGTGGAAGCATAGACAAGGCAAGTGAACTATTTCAAAAAATGCCTCAAAGAAATGTGATATCATGGAATGTCGTGATTGAAGGATATGTTCAAAAAGGGTTTTTCTAAAAATTCCTTAGAAAATTTTAAGAAAATACAACCAGTGGGTGTAAATCCCAACTCCTCAACGTTTGAAATCATCCTTCCTTCTTGTGTGTAAATTGGATCTTTGGATGAGGATATGAACATCCATCAAAAGCATATTTGGAAGTGGTTTTTTATTAGATATTATAGTTGCAAGTTTCCCTTTGGATCACCAAAGCCTTCACAAAACCTTCTGCACAACCACCACAACACTACACGACTATTGTTGGGCCTTCGTGGTATTAGGGGGAAAGCTCCCCACAACACCATGAAGGCACAACAATAGTCATACAGTGCTACGGTGGTTGTGCAGAAGGTTTTGTGAAGGATTTGGTGATATGAAGTGGAACTTGCAACTTCAATATCTGATAAACTCCCTGCAACACCACGAAGGTCCAAAAATAGTTGTGCAGTGTTGCAATGATTGTGCAAAATGTTTTGTGAAGGATTTGGTGATTTGAAGTGGAACTTGAAACTACAATAGCTGATAAAAATATACTTCCAAATATTCTTATTCCTTAATGAGAAATAATCACTCATATAACTGATTAGTTGGAAGAAAAATGGGAGATAACATGAGTGCTAAGTTAGCAATAACAATATTGAAAGCACCTTCCTTGAATGTGAGTGCAATTTAGGAAGTTGGTTCACAAAAAAACTTGTCTTAGCAAACATTACTTAATCTTCCTCAGAAATGTGGTGAGTGTGCAAGATTTTCCTCCAAGAGAGTATCAAGGATGACGGGCTATCATGGAGCCATGTATCGTCCATTTGTTTTCTCCTTGTTGGCTACTGCAACAGTTTGTGTCTGTGTATGTTTTCTATTCAAGGGACCCCCAAAAGTTAGTTCAATTCCACCATTCATGTGGGAAAGCATTGGTTATGGTGCATATTAAAGCCAAGTTGCTTTGGTTGTGATGTTGATTCTGCATTTTGTGTTACAAGAAGTTGGATTCTATGGATATCAAGTCTCAAAAATTTTCTCTCAAACTGTGTCTTGTGACATTGAATGTGCTACAACACATTACACATTCAAGTAGAGAAGATGACAATTTATTCCATTGGAAAATGAGGGGAGCCTTCTCATTAGTGGATAAGCTATTGTAAAGAGCCCATAAATACTAAAACGGGCTCTTAAGGAGTGACCTACAAAGAATGAGAGCAAGGTTTCCAAGCTTTCAAGGTTCTTGTTGTGTGAATATTATCATAAATGTGTATTTTGAAACTGTGATAAAAAACATGTTATGTATATAATCATAAAGATGCCAATGTGTATTTTGAAGCAGCTTATGGTATTTTTCATAGGTGTAGAAATTCTTTGTAAGGCTTAGTTTTGGGTGGGCACAAACATTTCATGACATACCTTCTTCCTAATTGTGGAAAACCATTAGAAAGATACATTTGGGCTGCAAAATATAGGGCACATATACTCTCAGTCATTGCTTCTCTAGGTGGTATGGAATTAGGTGGAATGTACCTGGGAAACTTGTGTCAAGATTTGAGTAGATAATTGATTCTTTTATTGTCAAAACATTATACCTTTCATTCTCAGTGTATCTACTGTCATACCTCTCACTAACACTTTTATTTTATTGACACAGTTATCCTTTCGCCTTTGCAAAAGAGCTCCATTTAAAGGCATCTTGACTGCATATTATGCACAACAAAAATCTACAAGTGCAATAGGACGTTTGCAAGACAAAATATGAATTCACTAAAACATTATTGTCTAAGCAACATAATATCTTCAAATGAAGGAGCACTATAACTGCTACTGAAAAAACACTATGTAGGCATTGTTAGCACTAATAAATGAAGAAGATAACACATTGAATTAGGTGACTAAGATCATTGAAAGGAATACCATTGTTAGAGAGTTGCAAACTGTGAATTGTCCCCTGTCCTATAGGATTGAGAAAGGAAGAACACTGTCAAATAGTGATCAAATCATAATAGTCCAAAAATAATGAAAGTTACTGTCAATGGTGACAAAGATCTGTCCTCTAAGTCATTTTCACATGGTGATTGATAATATAGTGAATAAGAAGTAAAAGAGCTTTGGATCATAACACTACAAAATGGTCATTATTTATGCAATGAACTTCACTATTCTTTTGATCACAAAGGAGATAAAAATAATAAACAACATACTGATGTGCACATAGAATGTTCATGGAGTGTAAACTTCCTTACAAAGCAATGACCACAACAGAGTTTGAGGTGAATTGCACTTGCTATTTTATGTTGATATGGATATGTTCTAACATGTAGTTAATTGTTGTAGCATAACAAATAGGCTAAATAGTTGTTCATATACCATTGTTTCAAATTCAGAATTGCTATACCTTATTCTAGGAGAAAATAATAGGGGGGGTCTATACATTAGACACCATTGTTTCAAATTCAAAATTGTTGGCTCTTTCATGATTGTTTGCCTCATTTATTTGATCTAAGACAGCCTGTTGTATAGAAGATGTTCTCAAAATCACAATAAAATCCTTTACTCTGGGAAGATTGTTTAGAATCTTCCCATCATAACAATGAACAAAAGCAAGAGTCATTAACCTAAACTTTGCAAGAGTTTTATCAAATTCTACTTTTCCACTCTCTTTTCCATTTTGAATTTTATTCCCAATTTCATCCATGAAGAACTTCCTCAGCCTATAGATCCTATTGTTATCCATAACTTTACCAAGTGTTGAAAATAGCTTTGATTTTTTACCCAAGAAGCAATTAACAAAATTTGGCCTTACCAAATACAATGTGTTGAAAATCTCTTTGAAGTTGTCCTAGAAAAGAGTTCCTGAGAGTATAATGCGCAGTTTTGAATTAACCTTTTTGCATGAATTCCATATCTTTGATTGGCTATTTCTATCTTGATGAACTTCATCAAGAAAGAGTAGATCTATGCTCTCTAAAAGAATTTTTCCAATATGCTTAGCCTCTTCATGAAGGCTCACATTTGTCTCACAAGTGGGTGGCATAGAAGAAAAAGTGTGCTTGTTATTGGCTACAATATTTTTGTATACCTAGCTTGTGAAACAAATGTGAGCCTTCTTGAAGTGGCTAAGCATATTGAAAATTTTCTTTTAGAGAGCCCAGGTCTACTCATTCTTGATGGAGGTCATCAAGCTCGAAATAGCCAATCAAAGATATAGAATTTATGCAAAAAGGTTAATTCAGAACTGTGCATTATACTCTCAAGAACTCTTTTCCAGAATAACTTCAAAGAGATTTTCAACATATTGTATCTAGTAAAGCCAAATTTTTTCAATTGTTGCTTAGGTAAAAACTTGAAGCTATCCTTGACACCTGGTAAATTTTTGGCTAACAACAGGATATATAGGATGAGGAATTTCTACATGGATGAAATTGGGAATAAAATTCAAAATGGAAAAGAGAGTGGAAAAGTAGAATTTGAGGAAACTCTTGTAAAGTTTGGGTTAATGACTGATGCTTTTGTTCATTGTTATGATGGGAAGATTTTAAACAATGTTCCCAGAATAAAGTATTTTACTATGATTTTGAGAGCATCTTCTATATAGTATGTTGTCTTAGATCAAATAAATGAAGCAAACAATTGTGAAAGAACCAACAATTTTGAATTTGAAACAATGGTGTCTTATGTATAGACTCCCCCTGTGATTTGCTCCTAGAATAAGGTATAGCAATTTTGAATTTGAAACAATGGTATATGAACAACTATTTAGCCTATATGTTATGCTACAATAATTAACTACAAGCTAGAGCATATCCACATTAGCATAAAATATGCTCTGAGTGTGACAATACCTGAGCTTTTGGTGTTTCTAGACAAAACCTATAGTGGAAAAGTGTAGTCTCCATCTGAAGGAACCATCTTTAGAGCTCTTCCCTAAAATGAAGGTTGAAAACATTAGAAGAAATCAATACCATAATTCTAAAGTAATAATTTGTATCAAGCCAAATGTTAGAAAGTATAATTAAAATGACAAATCCTTACAATTGGATGGTAAATTGGATTGAGAAGATTTATGATTTTATCTTTAGAATGTAGGAACTTTCTCTGTCGGAGCTTCATGACCTTAAATTGGATCTCCACTTAGACCAAAAAAATTATGATTTTATCTTCAGAATGTATGAAATTTCTCTATCTAACATTCAGAACCTCAAATTGGATCTGAAATTTGACCAACAGATTTTTGATTTTCTCTGTCCACCGATGTTTGTATTCCTATACTCAGGTTCTGCTTCTGAGCGAAAACACCCGAAAGTGTTTCAGACAGGCTCAAGGTACTCTCCAACCTAGTTACGTCACTGATAGCAATCCATATTTTTCTAAAATGTCCATACCCGAATGTTGAATCACAATCTATTCTTCCTACACATAAAAAAATGCCACATATTAACCCCTTCTAAATAAAACATTTAATCATCATAAAACCATAATTAATAAATCATTTTAGTTTTAGAAAGACTCCAATGTCATTTACTATCAAAAAAAAAAGTTGTATAAATCACAAAAAATCCATGAAGCCTCCTAAATGTAGCTTAAAACAAGTTTACATGATGGGTTTCAGCATAAGAAGTTTTCTACTACAACTCTTAATGAATGCATTATAAGTAGAAAAAAAAATTATTCACACTCGAAGTAATGCAGTAAATCTTTTATTCCAAAAGTATATTACTAGGAGTTAACTAAGAACAAAATGATTTTTTTCTTGGTTTCTTTTAACAATATGCCACATGGAAATGGAATAATCACTAAGAAACCCTAACAATAAAAAATGAAGTAAAGGTTCAAGAAAGGAAATTCCAACGTACTATTGTGTAATGGTGAAAAAGGAACTTATATGAGCATGACCTACATACAAATCCATACCATTGAATTCCATCCATCCAAAGAGAAAATAAGCAATGTAAGGATTTGAGCAATATAAGTCCAAAGGGTTATGTTGTAATGGTAATGTAATCACCATAAGAACACAACTAAGGAACAAATTATTGTGACCGTAATTATGTGATCCATAACTCTATTGGTCAGGTGGCATAGTTGTGCTATAACAAATACAAGATGCATTCATGTGTGACCCAAATTTAATGTGGCTATGTTGTGATAGAAATGGAGGCACTCATATGAGCACTATTCATGTACAAATTAATCATTGTCATCACAATTAGGTGTCAATCATCATCGGGTGCATTCAGGTTGACTTAAGTCTAACAAGTTACAATGTAGTTGTTGGAATCAAGCAACACTAAGAGGGGGGGTGAATCAATGTTGTGCAATTTTTAACTTTATTAATCTGATCCTTAAAGTACAAATAACATTCAACCAAAATAAAAATGCATGCACATAAGATAAATCACCACAACACATAACACAAGGATTTTTACGTGGAAACCCTGTTAGGGGAAAAACCACGGTGGAGGTCAATCCACAATATTGTCCGAGTATACTCAAAAGAAAAGTTTACAAAATGAGAATGCACTTGCATTTAGGCACACTGCCTAGAGCTCACTGCTCAAAAATAGAAAGGCTCACTGCCTTACAAAAGTTTGGAATACTTCCAAAGATTTGAACTGAGAAAGTAGCATCTACAAATGCCATATTACAATTCTGGTTAGGCTCATCAATCGAATTCTGGACCTTATGACTGCCTTTTCTCTTCTGCTTTGTTCTACTTCAACTCGCAACAAAAATCCTTAATGCACAAGTGAAACTGTGCATAATCATTCTATTGACCTTCTAACATTCGCAACATATATCAACTCACATCAAACATATATCAAAATGATATAAACGATCACTTATATATATCCGATACAATGGATTTAATCGCTTCATGTCGGCTTCAACAAAATAAGAATTATTCACAAACTATCGGCTCAAATCATCCATAATATTCAATGTTCATCCATAAGAGTCAGCCACAACATAGTGAGGACCCAAATCAAAATGCTCGAACACAAAAATACTTAAACAATAACTCCTCAAATATCCGCTAGACACTATATTCACCAAGTCAGCCTTCATATATTGATGAACATAAAATTTGTCAATCGAACCTTCTAACTTACACTCAAATCGATACGAGGTGCTAAGATTTACATATAACATAGATAATGCATCAACCTATCATCGCTAAGATCCACAACATAAAATAACAATATAAAATTTTCTTATGAATCAAAGAACAAAAATCTACCAGATGCTTTGTTCTAGCTTAACAGATAGTCACTGATCTTCAATCTATCTTCTAGTATGATCAAATGATGACATGCAGATTGTCTTACTAACAAGAGTTTCCATCAATGACAACACCAAAAAACATGTGTAGTCTTTCTTGCCAACAATATCCCCCTTTTGCATTGATGGAAACACTTAGTGAAAAATGACTAAGTGTCGGATCAGTACCAACATAAATACACTACCACCAAAACTCCAAAAAGATCTTCATCCACGGCTCAAAACTACAACTCCCCCTTAGATGAATACACATTTTTCAACTTTCTATTCTCCCCCTTTGACATCAATGGAAAAGATGGGGAATCTGCATACAAAACTTCTCTAAACAAACAAAAACTTCAAACTACATATGTACAAACTTGTTTCAACAGCTTACACAAACTTGAAGATATCTACAAAATTTGTCTTCAACAGGTTCAAGCTTGTGTCCCAAAACTTCTTAAGGCTTTCCAAAATAGTTATGTGACCATAGAGTAAATAAGATTACATCTCTACAAATTCAAGGCTCACCGGATCACTGACTGGCAAAGCATCTTGTGCTTCCTTTAAAGCATTTAATATAGCTTCCATCTTTGGACCAATTAGGCCTCTAAGTTCACAAGCTCTTTCCACAATTATGTCATTATCATGCTTCAAACTCTTTATTTTTTCAAGTATGGCTATAACTTGACCTTCTTTCTCTCCAACAGAAATAGTTAAAGGATCAAAAGCATCAAAAATAGTAGCTAACTCTTTCTCATGATCCTTAACCTTCTTCTCATTGTCCTTAGTAAGTTTAGACAAATACAAGCATAACTTATAGATCTTTCCACCTTCAGATAGAGCACTATGAACATTCTTCACATAGGTAGCTAACAGAGATTTATCATTAGCTATCATTCCTTTCAATCTACTGAACCTTTTTTCATCAAACTCCTTCTATACCTTGACTAAAGCTGACTTCTCGAGTGACTCAAAATGAGTACTTACAAAATTGATAAGCTTATTCAGTTCACTGGACGAAGAGCCAGATGGATCCTTAACATAAGTAAGCACGATCTTCTCCAGAATACTAGATGCAAGATTCAATAACTCATTGTCCTCAATGTGGGACTTCAAAATTTCTTCCCTAGCCTTAGCTTGTTCAAATGATACAACTTTCATTTTTTGAATTGGGGACAAAGTAGAGAAATGAATAGGACCTTCTCCCAACTCAAGATCAAATTATTCCTTTTGTTCTTCCAGAAATTTCTTCACTGCCTTTGTAGTGTCTCTTGCTTCCACCAGAACTCCCTTAACTTCAACCTTCTTTTCCTCAACCACTATTTCCTCAACCACAGATTTTTGCTTGTCATTTGTAATTTCAACCTCTTCAACTGATATCTCCTTTTCTTCAACCAACACAACTTTAGGAGCTTCAACCTCCATAGGTATTTTTGAATCATGCACATCAGGAGGAATCTGAATGTCCTCGACTGTAACCTCTTCATTTACCGGACCAGATGAAATATCTTCCACATGCACTTCTTCAGAAATAACATCAATTTTGTTCTTTAATAAAACTTCCTTTAGAATTCTTTCAGTTTCTTTTGCAACCTCTTTAGTCCTACCCATCATAAGCTTGTTTAATCTGGTTTTTCTCTTGAATTCTCTTTTTACTTCTTTTAGGATTATCTTCATTTCCTCAATAGAAATTATCGAACTTAGATTTGCAAGAATTCATTCTCTCAGTTGCTCTTCTTTAGTTCTAGCATTAACTCTCCTCATCTCCAAAATGTCATACAATTCCTTAGGCAATTGTGCCATTATCTCAACAAGAGTCATATTGAAATTGTTCAAATATTGTATTGTAGCCTCCTCAAGAACTCTTTGACCAATAGTATCAAAGGTACCATACACTTCACATAGGGGCTTAATATTACCATCCTTGATTATACCTCTTTCAACTTCTTTCAGAGACATACCTAGTTTTTCAGGCTTCATCTTCTTCTTTGCTTTCTCCTCTTCACCAGAGGATTTGTCCTTAGTGACTGTTGTTGTTGCTTGGGTGCCCATATGCTTTATTTCTCTAACTTCTTCATTAGATTTTGTCTCATCATCTTCTGAAATAGTTGTATACACTCTTGTGCTCTTATCCTTCTTCATTTTATCGGATGTCTTAATTTGAGCTTTTATAGGGGCTAAGTTCTTTGCATGACCAAATAGGGGTGTAGAGCTCCTTGTTGATCTAGTTCGGGTAGATGATGTTGTCGGAATAGTAGACTCAGTTTTAGCAGGCTCTTTTTCTTTTTTGAATTTAACTTGTTCTGTCATCCTTCTGGATTCTCTTACAACTTCTGCAGATATACCCATTCTCTTTGTAAAGACTTCCACTTCTTTCCTTACTCTCTGGACTATCATTGGTTTCTTCAACTGCTCATGGACTTGCATATTCTTCTCTGCATATTTTCCATACCTCTCTTCAGACGGATCCAAAGGCTTACTCAGCAAATGTTGAGCATATACCTCCAAGATGGTCTCCTCAACTTCATAACCCATTGGAATAATCCAAATGGTTCTAAGATCTGCAGCTTCCATTAGGAATTGATCAATGTCAACCATAAAACAAATTGTATCCTTATACTTCTCCATAATAGAAGTAGGAATTCTTTCCTTAGCTTGCATCACATTTCAAAAGTTCTTGAAATATCCCTAGATTGCAGTTTTCCTAGCTTGCATATCACCAATTCCATACAAGATATTTCTAATCTGAACAACACTGGGCTTATCATTTTTCCAATGCACTTTCCCGACTCCTAGAACTTCATTCATGAAATAAAAGAACAAACATAGCAACAAATTACCATATTTAAAATAATTCTTCTTATCTTTCTTGATCTTACCAAGATTCTCCATAAGTTGACTTCGAAGCAACTCACATAAATCATACTCTACATTCTCCTTCACCATCTGATATGTTGCATATATGGTTGTACCAGATACAAAATTTTCTCAGTTGGAGTGATATATCTTGTAACCAATGACCATCGAGGAAAATTTCACATCTACATCAATGATCTTATCAATTTTCATCGATCTTGTATTAAATACAAAACTAGTTGCATCAGTGATTGTTTGATTCTTCACGGACTTCAAAATCGGCAATCCACCAAAGGAATTTAATCCTATAACAACACTTATGGCTTCTTTTGTAATCTTGAAAGGTCATCTCAACCACATAAATTTTGCATGAACTTGACTTAAGATATACAAGACCCATTCATTTTCATCAAACATGGGGAATTTCACAATCTGCGTGAATTTCTTCTCCTCTAGGGTTTTGAATTCGGGCTTAACACATAAATCCTCTCCAACAATGTGATTTGAATACAAATTCAATAGTTGTGAGCTCCCTAACTCCTCAATAGTAGCATGAATGTATGCCCTAATATCTTTGATATGCAATACATCGTACGGAATAGCCGAAAATGCATCTAAGGGCTCAGTCTCAACAAACTTGAAAGGATGACACTTGAATTTCTGATGGGGTCTATCCTTGACTTCAACTACCAATGGAGTAGCCATTTTCTCAAATTCACAGATTTACAAGTTTTCCTGATAGATACCTTTTTTTTGGATTAGGGTTTGATCTTTGAATCGCCTTCACACTTGAATCCTTGCCAAATTTTTCCAAAGTTCACTTTAGAGCTCTTCAAACTTCTTCTTCTCAAAATGCAAAGTGACAAATGAAAGATGGAAATGAACTTTTATCATTCACACCTAACCTATTTGACACAATAAATGCTTTTTCCCTAACTCATCTGGATACCCTATTTCCATATACTGTGAGATATAACTCTTATGCAGACCTTCATTTTTGTATAAGTAATTTCTCCAATGGTTCAACAACATTCGTAGATTATCAATACAATCATTGCACTCATCCACATCCCGGTGTCAATTACAGTAGGGGGTTCGAAGGATTTTTCTTGACAGCTCCCCCTAGGCCATAGGCCTTAATCTAATTCCCAGAGGAATTACCAAAAGTTTATTCTCATGCTAGCTCATTTTCTGCAACAGAGGGACTTTTCTTCACCCATTTTTTCTTCAGCTACTTCTTGATTTGATTTGCAGTGACTTTCCCTTTTCCTTTTTCATCCTTCTGCAAGTTTCTTCTTTGATTTTCTAGACCTCTTCTACAAAATCTAGCAATATGATCAATTTTGTTGCAATTGGAGCACACCGCATTTCTTTGTCCAGTCTAGTTGTTCCACTGATTTTCTCTTGATCTTCATTGGTTAGCAATATGGCCAAATCTATTACATGCATAGGATCTAACATCTTTGTAAGAGTTGTGCATCATTTTTTTGCATTCATTTGACTTATGACCATGTGCATCATTTTTTTGCATTCATTTGACTTATGACCATACTTGTTACAATTCAAGCACTAACTAGAGAATGATGGACCACTTGAATTCATTCTACTTCTACATTGAGCCGCCATATGACCAAATTTATTGCAAACGTAACACTTACCATTAAATCTTTGAGCATTAGGTTGTCTTACCGGATACCTTCTAGGTTGATTCATTAGATTTCCTTATTTGAATCTCCTTTGTCTAGATCTAGAACTTTATCCTTTCTCATATCCAAGACCTTGCTTGTCACCATCAATCCTCTGACTTTTAATCAGTCCGTAAAGCTTGGTTGAGCTAATCTTGAACTTCTCCTTGAATCCATTTGTTGCAACAAGTTCATCTCTAAGATCATCAATCTGCTTTTCAAGCTCTTCTTCATTGTGTCTAGATTTTTCTAGCTCAAATTCCAACTGAATTAATTCATAAGTAATTCAGTTGCATTCTTTTGATTTCTCTTTCAAGGATTGAGCAATATTTTCTTCATTCCTCTTTTTGTCTTCAATCTCCTTGGTCATCCTCATCATAATAGATTTTGTCTCATGCTTTAGGGCTGCATTATCTCTGGAAAATTTTTCACATTCTTTTATCTTTTCCTTCAGGGCTTGACTCAGTTGTTCATCTATTATGTCTTTGTTGTCTTCCTGCTTGATTTGATCACAAATTTCCCTTCTCTTCTCCCTGGACTTATTGATTTTTTCTTTCAATGACTCAATGAATCTCTCAACATTCGTGAGATTTGATTGTAATTCCTAGACTTCAGATTTTGATTGATCAAGATCATCTAGGGCCACCATAAGTTGTTGTTGAAGATGGCTTGAATCCATTGAAACACTTTCCAAGATATTTCCCAAGCTTTTAAACTTCTTTCGAGGAACTAAGCTCTGATACCAATTGTTGGAATCAAGCAACACTGAGAGGGGGGTGAATCAGTGTTGTGCAATTTTTAACTTTATTAATTTGATCCTTAAAGTACTGATAACATTCAACCAAAATAAAAATGCATGCACATAAGATAAATAACCACAACACCATAACACAAGGATTTTTACGTAGAAACCATGTTAGGGGAAAAACCATGGTGGAGGTCAATCCACAATATTGTCTGAGTATACTCAAAAGAAAAGTTTACAAAATGAGAACGCACTTGCATTCAAGCACACTTCCTAGAGCTCATTGTTCAAAAATAGAAATTATCACTACCTTACAAAAGTTTGGAATACTTCCAAATATTTGAAATGAGAAAGTAGCATCTACAAATTCTACATTATAGTTATGATTAGGCTCATCAATCAAATTTTGGACCTTCTGATTAACTCTACTCTCCTGCTCTATTCTGCTTCAACTCACAACAAAAATTCTTAATGCACAAGTGAAACTGTGCATAATCATTCTACTGACCTTCTAACATTCGCAACATACATCAACTCACATCGAACATATATCAAAATTATATAAATGATTACTTCTATATATCCGCTACAATGGATTTAATCGCTTCATGTTGGCTTCAACAAAATAAGAAATATTCACAAACTGTTGGCTCAAATCATCCATAATATTCAATGTGCATCCACAAGAGTTAGCCACAACATAGTGAGGACCCAAATGAAAATGCTCGAACACAAAAATACTTAAACAATAACTCCTCAAATATCTGTGACACACTATATTCACCAAGTTGGCCTTCATACATTGATGAACAAAAAAAAAATCAACCGGACCTTCTAACTTACACTCAAATCGATACAAGGCACCAAGATTTACAAATAACATAGATAATGCATCGACCTATCATCCCTAAGATCCATAGCACAAAATATTTTACATAAAATTTTCTTATGAATCAAAGAACACAAATCTACCGAATGCTCTGTTCTAGCTTAACAAATAATCACTGATCTTCAATCTGTCTTCTGGTATGATCAAGTGATGACTTGCGAATCATCTTATTAAAAAGGGTTTCCATAAATGAAAACACCAGAAAACATGTGCAGTGTCTCTTTCCAACAGTAATGATAGCATGATCCAAGAGCAATTACCTCTTGTTGCAATAAAGAACCTATAACTCTGGTTGATATGCAAAGTGGTTGTGTTATATATCAATTATGCAGTACATTCAAGAACAACCCATGTTTAATAGGCTATTTTAGAGAGTGATCAATATTTTCTAAACCTTTTGAATGTTACTTAAAAGGACTGTACAAGGGTAGTGATCATATAGAAATGATAAGGTTTTTTTTATGCCAAAAGACAATGAATACTTAGAATGAGTCCAATAATGAATGAAGACAAGAAATTTGCATATGATTCATCACCATGACAGTGTCAAGTGCAAGCTACATCGACAACTCTTAGCTATACCTTGGATTATGAGAGGTTCATGAAGACATGAAAGAAGATTTTTGAAGGGGATAGTGCTCTATTAAATAATGTCATGTTACAAATGGAAAAGGCTTTCACCATGAAGGTCACCTTGAGCATTAAATAGTGGTAGACCTATTAACAAAGGGAAATGAATTATGTATAAACATTTATAAAAAGGTAGATTACAGATAATAAAATATGGTTGTAAGAGATAAAAGATGATAGTCATTGTCAATGGATATAAGGGCAATCCATATGCAAAATATACTGTCTATGACTGTAATAAATAGAACAAGTACCATGAAGCTAAGGTAAAATCAAGAAGTAGGGACAGTTAGTATAACCAATGGATAGTGACAATTTTATGAGGATAGTTAGCTCATACATGATAGTAAATATGACCTTAGTCGCAGTTGAAGCTAGTGTTGTAGGGGCACCCTGATGCACTTTGGGTCATGTTGGGAAACTTTCAATTTTGTTTTGTTTTGGCTTGGTTGATGTAAATAAGGTCATTTGAGACCATTCTAAGTCATCTAGGACCATTTTGGATAATTAGGGGCAATGTAGGCAAAAGTTGCTTAAAAATTGTCAATGTTGTAATGACAACTTTGCACATTTTTTTAATTAGTTGTGGGTTGGTTGGAAGTTGGTAAATGATTGTAACAACATAGATATGTAGTGTAAACATGACCCCCAAGGTGGGAAAGAGATTTGTACTTTCTTGTATGACCTAGATGTCAATTAAGGAAGTTGTAGGAGTTCATTATCTTTACAATGTTTTTTGTTTAATCTAAATCCATTGAGTTTTACAGGAGATATAGGCATTTTTGTAAAAATTGTCACATACCCTACATAGAGTTTCCAGTCATTGAATAAAATGTCATAGAATGGGTTTCCATTGTAATAAAATAATGAAAACTTGAGGAATTATTTATCTTGGCATCATCTACATCTCTGCAAGATTGGATCCCATTATTGGCACATGTGTAAGAGACATTCTTGACTATCCATTTCGTTTCCTCATTGGGATAGTCCTAAAATCCTCAATGTTGACTATTTGATAAGTTCCTTACATTATCTCATAAATTCTGATCTGATATTTGTTGTGTCATGTTGTTGAAATCCATTGCATGCTAAGGATGAAAATGAACAAGCCATTCCTTGTGTTGATTAAGTGATGGGGTTTGTGTGTGCCTTGTAACAAGAAACCATAAGTTGGAAATGTATTACACAAGTTTGAGTCCTGAAAGCTTGAGAACCTTTATGTTATGTTGAAACAAGTCAGAGACAATCAAGAGCTTTAAGTTCACACTGATTTCTTCCTTGTCTATGATGTTGGTCATTTGCATTGTTGAGTACAAGTCATTGTTTGAATGAAGCCATTGTTGTGTGGTGCATTGATGGAAAAAAGTGTTTAGTCAAGAAGTGTCTGTAAACCATGAAAAGTGTTGGAACATTCCTATGCCAATCAAGACCAAATAATTCCATGATAAGCTCTTCATTGATTCATATCAAGCCATGTTAACAATGTTGTCAAGAAGTACTAAAATACCTAAGTGATTATTTGGAGGGATTGTGAGTCACTCAATGTGTTGGAGAGTATTGAAACTTTGCTGCCCCCACTATAAGAAGATGTTCCACCCTTGTTGGCGTGTTTTCCTTCCACGGATGCCCTATAGGCTAGGTTGTCAATGGTGACAAGGTGTACTAAGAAGTCTCATGCATTGCTTTCAATGAAACCTATGCAAGAAGTGTGTTGAAATAGTCAAGTTATGTTAGGATTTTTCCCTGCTCATATTGGTAACAAATCCAATAAAGTAAAGAATGAGTTAGTTTAGTGTGTTGTGAAAAGTAAAGATACCTCTAAGAGGAAATGCTATTGAAAGAGCACTAGAAATTTTGGCTAAAGAGATAGGAGACAAAATTCCCAAAAGATGAGAGAAATGAAAACAAGTCTTGATGCAAGGCTTACAACATTTCAGACAAATCAAAGAAGAGGTGTGATCATAGGAGATTTGAGTGATTAGGAAGAACAAACAAATGAAAAAAATACATAATAAGAAGAACCCTATGAAGAAAGAGATGCAAAAGAGTTGAGGATGGAGAGATTGTTGAAAGCAGACAGAGGTGAGGGTTCCAAATTGAAGATGGAAATTTTGGTGTATTTAGGTAGCCTAAACAATGAGGAACTTCTTGATTGGATTGGAGAACTAGATAAATACTTTGAATTTGAAGATGTACTAGAGGAACAACGAGTGAAGTTGGCAAGAAAAAAATTGAATATCCATGCATCCCTTTGGTGGTACTATGTACAAGAAGAGAGAAGGAAGAAGGGAAAAGCAAAGATCACCTCTTGGGATAGAATGGTTGCAAAGTTAAAAGGTAAATAATCTAGGTAGCTACAAAATTTGAAACAACAAGACATGGATGTAAAGTCCTAGATAGAAGAATTCTACAAACTAAGTATTAGATCAGGCCATATGGAAGAGGATGTTGATAAGGTTGCATGGTATTTAAATGGATTGAAATATAGTCTACAAGATGAACTAAGTCTCACAAGTCCTAGAATGGTAGAAGAATGCTACCAATTAGCCATAAAGGCTGAAGACAAGTTGAGGAGACAAGAAAAGAAAAGCAGGGGTAGAGGAAGGTATTCTAGAGGAAGATGGTCATTTGTTGATTTAGGACAGTCACATTAGAGTCAAGGAGAGACAAGTAATTCTCAAGAACAAGTCTCAAAATCAAGGGGCAGTTTTAGAGGCAGAAGATCATATTTTAGGGGCAGATTTGGGAGTAGAGGAGGATCAAGTGGCTTCACTGGAAAATGTTATAAATGCAATAAATTTGTAGGCCATCAACCATGGAAATTCTCTAGAGAACAATCATCTACTTCTTTTAGGAGTGAAAGGAGGAATCAAGCTGCACAAGGTGAAGATGTTGAAAGTGTGAATTCTCCACCATAAGTTGAAGAACTAGAAGTTGGAGATATTTTGCAAATGAGAAGAACCCTGATCAAAGTGCCCATGGAGAAGGAACCACCACAGAGAAATTCACTCTTCATCACTACATGCAAATGCCAAGTTAAATGTTGTAAAGTTGTCATTGATTCTAGTAGTACTGACAATTTGGTTTCTGTTGAAATGTTAGAGAAGTTAAAGCTGAAAAGATTACCTCATGCAACTCCATACAAGGTTTCTTGGTTAAACAAAGGGCAGCAAGTGTTAGTGGATGAGCAAAGTTGGGTAGAATTCCACATAGGGGGATACAAGGACAAAGTGTTGTGTGACATAATTCCCATGGATGTTTGCCATATTTTGGTAGGTAAACCATGACAATATGATAGGAAGGCAGTTCATGATGGTAGGAAAAACACATATGTCATAGAGAAGGATGGGGCCTCCTACACTTTGACACCTTTGAATGAAGAAGGTCAAAAAACCACAAGTGAAATTTAGTGTAATGTTGGTAGGTGAGAAGGAGTTCATAGGAACCATAGGAAGGGAAGACAAGGGTTTTGCAGTTATAATCAGACCTAGGACCGTTGTGACAACATCTAGGATTGATGAATTGCCTTTGGAGATCCAAGATTTTCTCAAGGAACATGTTGATATAGTAATGGATGAGATCCCAAAATCATTGCCTCCAATCAGGGGTATAAATCATCACATTAACATCATACTAGGGGTTGGTTTGTCATGTAAAGTAGCCTATGAAGAATGTAAGATATTTAGAGAAAGAGATGGTGTCAATGATGGTGATAGCCACAAACATTTTTGGAAGGTTGAGGGTGGTAGGAGTTTAGGTGCTAAAGACCACAAGTCTGATATGAAGAAAATTGTAGAGTTGAATGAGCACTGGTTGATTAAGGGAGGAAGTTCATAGCAGCAAAAATTTCAAACCGAGTTGAAGATGGGAAATGGAAAAGTAACCCAAATATAGTTACAATTAGAGTAGCACAGAGAAGTTGTAGATGATAGTGATTTTGCTACTATAGGTGCACAAGGAGAACTACAACATTTGATCTCTGTTATACTAGAAGAAGATGAAGCAGTGTTGTTTCCTAAAGGTTATCAAGAGGATGAGGATATTAAATTGCTTCATGATAATGATAGTTCATTTCATTTCTTGGAGAGTACCCATCAAGAACTTTCCTTGAAAGACAATATCATAGCCAAGGTCAAAATGAAAGGTTCAGAAAGGAAAGCCAATGGTCCATCTATTGTCATGCAACATTCAAGAAGATATTTGGAGGTCTTAAATGATTTTGAACAAGATTATGTTTCTTTAGAGACAACCAAGAATGTTGATACTATTATTCATAAAAAGGACATCCAAGTGCAAGTGAACACCATTTATCAGCAACATGGTAAAGTGGATAGTGAGATAGGTGAAGTGTGGAAAATTGTGCAGATTTCCAAGTGGAGTTATAGTAGGGTGAAACAAGCAAGCTAAATGGAATATGCACTCCAATATTTGTTCTTCTCATTGAGGATGCTACAGGAATGGTTGAAGTAGACATTTTTTAGCATAGTTACACTATTGTAGACCTCCATTCAAGGGGACCTTGAATCTTTTCTCTCTAGGGAGTATGGTGCAGGGGACCCTGATGCACTTTGGGTCATGTTGGGAAACTTTGGGGTTTTATTTATTTTTGGCTTGGTTGATGTAAATAAGGTCATTTGAGACCATTCTAAGTCATCTAGGACCATTTTGGATAATTAGGGTCAATGTAGGCAAAAGTTGTCGATGTTGTAATGACAACTTTGCACATTTTGTTAAGGAAGTAGTTGTGGGTTGGTTGGAGGTTGGTAAATGATTGTAACAACATAAATATGTAGTGTAAACATGACCCCCAAGGCAAGAATGAGTTTTGAATAAAGAAGATTTCAATTTTGCACGTTCTAGACTGATTTTCCTTGAAAAAACATATTGTAATTCATCTTGTACGGGTTTGTACTTTCTTTTACAACCTAGAAGTCAATTAGGGAAGTTACAAGAGTTTATTATCTTTACAATTCTTTTTTTTTATCTAAATCCATTGAGTTTTGTAGGAGATATGGGAATTTTTGTAAAAATTGTCACAAACCCTACATAGGGCTTCCAGTGATTGACTAAAATGTCATAGACAGAGATTTCATCATAATAAAATGATGAAAACTTGTGGAATGCTCTGTATTGATATCATCTAAATCTCTACAAGATTGGATTCCATTATTGGCACATGTGTAAGAGATATTATTGACAATCTGTTTCATTTCCTCATTGGTACAATCCTAAAGTCCTCAATGGTGACTGTTTGATAAGTTCCTTGCATTATCTCATAAATTATGATCTGATAGTTGTGTCATTTTTTTGAAATCTAGTGTAGGCCAAGGATTCAAATGAACAAGTCATTTCGTGTGTTGATTGAATGATGGGGTTTATGTGTTCCTTGTAACAAGAAACCATAAGTTGGGAACATTGTATTACACAATTTTGAGTCCTAAAAGTTTGACAACCTTTATGTTATGTTGAAACAAGTCTGAGAGAATCAAGAGCTTTATGTTCATACTGATTTCTTCCTTGTATGTGATGTTGGTCATTTGCATTGTTGAGTACAAGCCATTGTTGTGTGGTGCATTGATGGAAACAAATGTTTGGTCAAGAAGTGTCTGTAAACCATGAAAAGTGTTGGAACAAGCCTATGCCAATCAGGACCAACTGATTCCATGATAAGCTCTTCATTGATTGTCCATCAAGCTATGTTAACAATGTTGTCAAGATGCACCAAAATACCTAAGTGACTATTTGGAGGGATTGTTTGGTTCAAGAGGGTTTATGAGTCACTCAATGTGTTGGAGAGTATTGAAACTTTGATCCCCCCACTATTCCAAGTTGTTCCACCCTTTTTGGTGTGTTTTCCTTCCATGAATTCCCTATAGGATAGGTTGTCAATGGTGACAAGGTGTAATAAAAAGTCTCATGCATTTCTTTCAATAAAACCTATGCAAGAAGTGTGTTGAAACAATCAAGTTATTTAGGATTTTACCCTGCTCTACATTAGCTAGCATAAGTGGATATCAAGTAATTGCATTGAGATTGACCTCATTGAAATAGGATAGTCATGGTTATCAATATTTATAATACATGAAAGGATAGAGCACAATTATCTTAAAGACTTTTAAACTACCATCTTAAAATATGAATGATAGTCATGAAAGATCAATCATGAAGGATTCATGGGCCAATTATAGCCACATTACAATGGGTGATAAGGAAGATCTAAAAAACTTGTTTATTTAGGTAGGAAAGGATGGATAAAAAGAAAGAGAAGATATACTCATAATAATTTAGATAAAGAAAGCATGCAATGGTAGGATACTTTTGAACACCCACATCAAACCTTAATGAGATTTGTCTTGAGCATTTGTTTTCAAACGAATAGATTTGAGGACAAAACCTCATAGATTGTTAGTAATTAGAGGACAAAACCTACTAGTTTGTAAATGGGCAAGGATGAAAACCTATTGGGCAAACAAATTGTTCTCACTTATAGGTCATGGCTGAATTTTAATGGTAGTCGACATTGCACTAGTAGAATTTGGCAAATAAATGACTACGTAACAAAAACTTTTAGTCACAACAACTAAAGATGACTAAATTCTACTCATTTTTTGTAACACAACTATAAATGACTAAATAAATGACTAATTTGATCATCATAAGTAACTAATTTGATCGTCGGGTAAAAAACACAACTAAATAATTAGTCACACAAATATAAATTAGACAATATGATATTAAAGTGGATAATTAAAAAATATATTTTGAATTGAAAGAGTGGGTTGTATTATAATATAATATAATAATAATATATTATAATATATATTATATTATATAATATTATATTATTATTATATATTTAATATATATTATATTATATTATATTATTATTATATAATAATATAATATAATATATATTAAATATATAATAAAAATATAATATAATATTATAATATTATAATTTATTAGGGGCGAGAGATTTATTGCTATCTAATTTATTTACTTTGAGATCTAATTTTGAAATCCTCTAACAGAAAACAAACCCTAACCCTTTTGAGGGGGTCAGAAACATCAACAAGCATATTAGTAAACCCTAATCCTAGCGGTGCTGCAAGTAGGGAGGGAAATTGAAGTGAAAGGTGAATACCAGCGAGGAGCCAAGTGTGCATATTGCATCATCCCTTGACCTAAACCTACTCTTTTATGGTTCGGTCGAGTGAATAGAAGTTGGGGATGGGGCTAGGGAGATGCATCAATCGATGACCAATAGCAGTGGGGAAAGCAGCAAAAAATGGCAGAAAACAAAGGTAAAGGATTTTGGCCGTAATTTCATTTTAATAAATATACTCTAAAACCCTCATTGAAACCTTATTTTTAGGCTATAGCTCACCAAAACGGAGAAGTGAAAGGTGAATACCAGCGATGAAGAGTTTGGAGGAGTCAAAACCAATAACAATAGAGAAAGAAACATGTAGAGGCAAGAAAATCAAATTCACTGCCATGTTGTTCTAAAACAAATGGAGTATGAAGACTTTTAACTTTTTGTTTTGGGAAAGAAAATATATATCATATCATTATGCCATATGTAAATGTGTTAAACAATTTTCCTTAAGCAGCTTTCAGGATAAGCATAGGGAAGTTAGTTAGGGTTTACATTCTAATGGTAAAGGTAGTGATTTTTATCATCCAATGGCGTATAGCTTTTTTTATTGCTCAACCAAGTCAGCATATACCAATCATATCCTAACTCCATCTTCCAATTGCATTATTTTGTTTAATTCACAACGATTCGGTTGTATGTCTTTTAAAAATAGGATTCCTTAGCATTGATTGTGGCGGGAAATCAAATTACATTGATCAAAACAATATAAAATGGGTTCCTAATGATAATTACATAGAATTCAGATGGAAAAAAGAAAGAAAAAATTCTAATTTTCTAGTATACGAGCAAAGCTTTTGATATTTCTCACTACCTCTCAACAAGTCTTGCTACAAACTGCCCATAACCCCAAACGTCACTCACCTTGTAAGAATACGATTTTATAATGGAAATTTTAGTGGACAACCAGATTTTCCAATCGAGTATGAAGACTTATTTATGCATAAAACAATCCTATTTCTAGTACCCACCTTCTATATATATATATATGCTCTTTTTAAGCTCTCAATTGCTATTTGGGATTTAATTCTCTACAATGGTCCCTTGATTCAACGTATATGATGATGTTTATATTAATGAAAATAAATTGTGTTTTGGGAGTTGAATTTATTTCTAGTCTTAGACAATTTTAAGATTACCTTTGTTTGAACATGTAGTTCTAACTTGCATTTTTAAGTAACCACTATTTCTTGTCTAAAACCATAATAGCTTGCTTGAAGTTAATCCACATCAATGATTTTACCATTCGATTTATATATCCATTCAAAATTGTTTTGTTTACCATTGGTTGTTATCAAATGATGTTCCATGTGCTCTTAGTTACTTAGTTAAAACCCTCTTTCTCTTCTTTCCAATCTTTTATAATTTTCACTATTGTTTATAAATTTATTATCAAACTATTCTTTATGCTTATTTTTCTTAACAATAATTTTATTCATATTATTGCTATGAAATTCGTTATCATTCCACTTTGTTTTTCATATTTCAAAGTTTCATAAATCTTTTAAAAATATTAACAAAATTTGAGTTTTTTTTATTGTGGACAAGTACAGAGCAAGGAGAAAATGCAAAACCAGTGCCTTCTAGATGCATTTACAACCCACCCCATGTGCAACAATGACATCATTGAAGATGTCCATGCATTCACACTAATGGATTTTTAGCTTTAGTTTTAGTGTTTATTCAATTTTAAAAGTATAATAAATCAGCAGTTTGCATACTGTGAAAGATTTTGTCTTCAAAACTCTATATATAGAGTTCTTTGTAACATATTTTATATATAATTTGAATATGTACAGTGAATTATTTTCCAACATTGTTGTTTCAATCCTTTGAGCAGATTTGTTGAAGTTTTATGATTGTTTCAGTTTGTTTACATACACATCTGAAAGTATTAGTTCATAAATGACTACCATGACTAAATAAATGAGTAAATAATGACTAATAACTGACTACAATGACTAAATAAATTACTACAATGACTAAATAAATGACTACCGTGACTAAATAAAATGACTACCGTGACTAAATAAATGACTACTATGAATAAATAAACAATTACCATGAATAAATAAATGACTACCATGACTAAATAAATGATCAGTTAACAATCAATGACTAAATTAATGACTAAATATACTACCAAATTGATCAATCAAAAAAACCAATAAATAACTAAAAATGGTTTAGTCATGAATTTGGTCACATTATAAATGACTGGAAATAAACTATTAATGGTCACGTGACCAATTTTTAGTAGTTTTTTTAGTCAGTTACTGTTGTTTTTCTACTAGTGTTGGTGATATCAAGATAGTAAAACATACATATTGACATTTATTCGTCATTATTTTCCTTACAAAGACATACATCTTGTCATTCATAACTAGAAAAACTCCTCATAAATAGTAAAACCCACTGACACTTCAACAATGAGACTATTGTCATGTCTTAAACATATCATGGCCTATGATCTTCTCAAAAGATCTACATTGTGATATGAAAGTATCACCTATGTGTTGGAAAATGGTCAGCACTCCCCTCAGGATTCATGACATGGCCTAACCGCCTCCCATGGATCCATTAACTCTGGCAGTTGTATCAGGCATTAACAGGTCGATCTTTTGATGCAACAGAAACTGTAGGGCCAACAAGTGGTATCAGAGCCAAAGGTGTCAGGTTCGAATCCCCTCGGGTAACGTTGAGGGGGAGATTGTTAGAAAATGGTCATCGCTCCCCTTAGGATTCATGACATGGCTTAACCACCTTCTGTGGATTCGTTAACTCTGGCAGTTGTATCAGGCATTAACAGGTTGATCTTTTGGTGCAACAAAAACTTTAGGGCCAACACTATGAAGATGGTTGTTTTCCTAATAAGAGTTTTGACTTCCTAGTTTGGGCTTATGATAGGGATAAAAACTTTCATGAGGAGACAAGCAAGCTCTTCCTCAAAACTTCAAACAAAAATAAAACCCCTAATGACATAGAGTATACCTGGAAAGATGTGAGGATGAAGGCTTCTAGGAAAACCTCGAATATTACTCAACGTGGGCATGATCTGTCCTCAAAACCTTAGACAATCTCCTCATGCATGCAACATATCTTAAAACCCTTGTGAATCTCTATAATGTGGATGAATTCAAATCCAACAAAGAAATGTTTCTTCAGATCAAACTCAACATTCCTTTATCCCAGATCTTCTCAAAAACGTGGATAGATGTTGGTGCAACCAACTATTGGTTCTACACCATGCCCTCAAAAAATATTTGGACCTCTTCCAACCAAAAAACTAAAAACCCCTAACCTTTCTCTTGTTATTTGGCTCAATAGACACAAGGAATGAAAATTCTCTTTTCTATTTTTCGGCACCCAAAAAAAAACTTAGTCAAAATTATCTTTTTCATTGTTTGGTGCCCAAAAATAAACTTAGTCTTTCACTTTCTTTTTTATTACTTTCCACTTCTCCCTTTTTTTTACCTGATGATCAAATTAGTCATTTATTTAGTCATTTATAGTTGTCTTGCAAAAAATGACTAGAATTTAATCATTTTTAGTTGTCGTGACTAAAAGATTTAGTCATGTAGTCATTTATTTTCCAAATTCTACTAGTGTATGTTGAATTTGGAAAGTGTGAATTAAGATATAAGTCCAAATATTTAGAAGCCTCTAAAGATAAAATCCTTAGGGACAAGCAGCAATATAGGACTTTTCAAAGGTATTCACACTAAGTCCAAAGGGTTTGAAATTGGAAGAACATGTTGATATTTTTAAAAATTATTTTGGAACCAAGCAATGTGTCAAACTGACTCAACAAGAACAAGCAATAACAATCCTATCTCAAGTAGGTATGCACTTTTTGGTAGGCTTACCATCATCCCTTAAGAAATGATTAATTCGTGAAGATGGGGTGGAAAAATATGCTATGTCAAGGAAATGTACCATCTTGACATGCCAAGCAAAAGAGTCCCTTCCCTATTTTCTTTATTGTCTTAACTAAAAATCGAACATGGTAAGTAACTTCTAGGATTGGTGCACCTTCTATGCACTACTTCAAAGTACGTTTTGGAAAACAAGGATAGGTTACTAAGACAAGGTGTTTAGTGATATCATGAGGTGTATAACACCTGTGAGACACTAAAGTGTCTAGCTTCCCCTATGAGACCCATTAGTTCACATGAGAGTTAGCACGAGAAGTAGCCATTCATGAATACAAGTTACTTTCCTTTTGATGCATTCACAATTGAGAATCACCATGTGTTCTCCATTGTGGGATGTATCACATGGTAGGTCCTATCTAAAAAAAAAAAAGAAAATGCTACTTCCCTTTTCCCAAGATTGCACAAAGCATGAGGGAAGTCAATATATAGCAAGTTCTTTGGGGTGACCAAAAAATTTTGTATACTTGAGTGTTTCTCTTCACCCAAGATCACACGAAGCACAAGGGGGGTGGATACACACTACAAGTCTAACAAGCAAAGAACTCACGCAATACACTCATTCTTTTTAATCCCCAAAGGAAATGATGACTTTATTTTAAGCACAAAACTGAAGTGTATGTTTGTATTTGTTGAATTTTAACCAATATCGTAATGGTGAGGATGTATGGGTTCAATTTTAACCAACTTGGAAAGATTTATTGCATTGTAAATTTTAAACCCAATTGAAATCTATTGGTCCTAAAACATGAAATGAAACTTATCATATAATGGGTAATATCACCCCCTAAGTGTCAAAACACTTGTGCAATAAAGAGAACCGAGAAAAACCAAACATCCAAATTTTCAATTTTTTTCGGTATTTTCTAGGTTCTAGTAAATCATGTTTTTGGAGGTCTTTGGAGTGGAATTTGGGTTCAAAACTTGATTCAGTCCCTAAAAATTGATTGTTTTAGGAACTCAATTTTTAGGGATTGAGTTAGTACTCTTGGAGACCTTTCCAATGGTGGAAACGGATATGAATTTTGAGCACTGAGTAGAAAGTTATGACCCCACCAAGTTGGGGTAAAATTTGCAAAATCAATTAGGATCATAAAAAAAAGTTGGAAGTCAGTCGAAGATTAGAGAGTGGATTAAATTGAAAAATCAAAGAAAACATTAAAAACTATCTCTTTGTTTTCCCTTGCAAAAGCATCAATGGACAATAAAGGTGTCACTCTGGTGAATTGCAAAAGTGTTGTTGTTCTACAAAGGTGTCATTGTATTTCAAAGATGTCGCTCTAGTGAAAGTCAAAAGCGTCACTATGCAACACCTACCAAAAACCAGCACAATGTCAAATGAGTCATTATATTGAAAAGGGACTTTGTATTGAAAAATTCAAAAGCGGTGCCTTAAAGACAAAAGCGTCACTAAATTTCAAACATGACCTAAGATTGCAAAAGCGTTGTTGTTCAACAAAGGCGTCACTCTGGTAAAAAACAAAAGTGCCACTATGTCTAAAAACTAGAAATCACAGGAAACTCAAGAGAAATTCATCAAATTTGGTTAGTTTTTCCCTCCTAGCACCAAAATGTGATTATAATCATAGTATGAGCTAAATACACCAGATCCATACAAATTTAAGCAATATTTAACTAACTAAGCTACATCCCAATGAAATGTTTGAAAACCATTAACAAAGAAGCCATTTAAACAAAACAATAAAGAAATGCATAAATGAAACCTAGCTAAATGCTTCAAACCCTATTCCATTGGGGGATTGGTGCTACATTGATATGGAATGGAAGCCTTTCTCAATCCCTTTGATAAAATGAGCTCCTAATCGAACTCCATTGATGAAAACCAAGTGAATATTGATGAAAATATGCTAAAGATGCATGAAAAAGTTAATAATGGATCCAAACATGAATATAGTATTCAAATTTGCAACATAACATTTCTTTGATGGAAGTGGATCCATTTCTCTTGAAAATATAAGGTATTTATAGGAGAGAATGGTGAATCAAGGGTTAATATTGATTTGATCAATCAAGGATTGAGATGCAATGTGAGGTGTGTTACCCTCTAAATTTTAAAACATGCAATTTTCTTCCCTTAAAATTAAAATGGCCTTCATTTCATGCCTTTAACTCATCTATAGTCGCAGTCCTCACAAGTTTTATAACTTTTTTCGCCCAAACTTGTGATTTCATAACCTAGTCACGAGGTTTGGAAGTTGCAGAATAATCCAATGAGCCAATCCTTCTTTCTCCCCATCCTTTCCTGAGTAATTGATGTGTCAGAAGTTCTCAAAAACTTAGAACACGTGACATGTGATTATGTGGTTTGGATTTTTCGTGATCCCGCGACTTTTCAGGCAATCTCCTTGGTTTTCGAATGTCGCCAGTCCATTTAATTACTTGTTTGGCATATTGTGTGACTATCTTTTTGGGAGTTATGAAATGTGAGCTCAATCTTAAGGCACGCTCCTCAACCAATGGCACATTAATTAGACCTCTTAAATGGAAATTGTAACGGAAACTCGCTAAGGTGGTGGCATGATACTAATAGATTAAAGGACATCATTACCTACCGACATAATTAAATAAGCTTGTTTACAAAGAAAGGTGGCAGTACTGCTGAGTCCTATTTTCTTATCGAGGTCTAATTTCTCCTAGCTGGTTAGGCTAAGTGTATCACAAGGTGACGCCTAGTGCCATTCAAACAAATGTCGATAATCATATGATGGGAAATGTTGATATGAGTTGTCAAATTGGAGAGGTGTATAATGGAGGTTGGCTTCTTGAACACCAATTCACCAAACAGAAGATTCTTAGATGAAGTCATTCTTATCAGTTTAATCAAGATGGCCACCAGTCAGCTGTTAGTTGGGTGTGTGCTTCTCGTTTATCCAACACTATTTCACAAAGGTTGCTATTTCTCTCAACCTGTGAATGGATTTGTATGAACAACGGGCTCTCTGGAGGTAGGGTCTTATGACCAAGTACATAGTAGGGGTTTTTGTTGGTTGATTGTGTAGTTTCCTTTCCTGTTGCATCTTGTTTTTGCTTTCTTTTTTTTGGCTTGTGCTCAGATCCCCTCTGTCCTTTTGTGAGCAGTACCCATTCTCTTGATAAGTAGGAGGTATTTTTCCACAGTGTGTCAAATTATGATATTGCTATCAGGATTCAACCATGTAGTTTCGAGTCAAACTCATTGACCCATGTTTCATGAGTAGTGGTTCAACAAGAACCCATCTCTCATGATATTGAATGGTCCACTTAGCACTCATTGCATCTAGGTGATGCTCACAGAGGTGAAGCACTGGTCCGTCCCGAGGTCACCCATCCCAGATTGCCCAGCTCAAGCGCGCTTAACCAGGGAGTTTTCTCCAAGGTTAAGCCCGCTTGAGTTGTTACCCCATTTGCAAAACCTTCAGCAAGTGTTGTGCCTTATGAACCATTCATAATAAAGCCCCTTTAGCTCATCAATTGATAAGTAGGAGGTATTTTTCCACATCGTGTCAAATTAAGTTCTGTGTAGCCCAATTCTCTTGCTATTCTTTTGTCTGTGTAGCCCAATGGATTTATACACTAGTTCGTGCATTGAGTTTTGGGTTCCTTGCTTCATCCTTCATAGTCCTCATCCCCAATCAAAGCCAATGTTACCCTCTAAATTTTAAAACATGCAATTTTCTTCCCTTAAAATTAAAATGGCCTTCATTTCATGCCTTTAACTCATCTGTAGTTGCGGTCCTCACAAGTTTTATAACTTTTGTTGCACAACCTTTTGATTTCATAACCTAGTCGTGAGGTTTGGAAGTTGTAGAATAATCTGATGAGCCGATATTTCTTTCTCCCCATCCTTTCCTAAGTAATTGATATGTCAGAAGTTCTCAAAAAATTAGAACCCGTGACATGCAGTTATGTGGTTTGGATTTTTCGCGATCCTGCGACTTTTCAGCCAATCTCCTTGGTTTTCAAATGCCGCTAGCCAATTTAATTAATTGTACAGCCTATCGTGTGACTATCTTTTCAGGAGTTATGAAATGTGAGCTCAATCTTAAGGCACACTCTTCAACCAATGGTGCATTAATTAGACCTCTTAAATGACAAGTGTAACAAAAACTTGCTAAGGTGGCTTGACATGATACTGATAGATTAAAGGACATCATTACCTACTGACATAATTAAATAAGCTTGTTTATAGAGAAAGGCAATGGTACTGTTGATTCCTATTTTCTTATCAACCAAGGAAAATTCGAAATGGGGCTTCCTGCAACCAACAAAATGTGGGATGATGAGCCTATGTTTGTTTTGTAACTAGACTTGAATTGGCCCAAGGAAGAGAAAACTGATATCATTTCCCAATTGCACACACTTTCCTGGAAGGAAAAGACCAGCTACGCTCAATATCACAAGGTAATATTTGTCCTAGAAGAAAAGGAATGTGCCGAGCTGCACAATATTTTAATGGAGATATGACTGGATATGGAGAATGCTCGACCACGTGTGACAGTTTTATTTTCTTGTTTTACATGGCATCTTTTTGTAATTAGTGGTAATAACCCAATTTTGGTATAATGTAACTATTTTCGTTTAATGTCACTTTCTTGAAGATGGTTACTTTGAAGACCATTATGAATAGTTACGATACATTTTTTTTGGCTAGGAAAACTCTATAAAAGAGGGAACTTTTGGAAATAGAGGAGGAGATTTTGGGGAGGGAGGTAGCTAGGTTATCTTTTCATGCAGTTTTATTGTATAGAAAGATGGAGTCTGTGAACTCATATTTTGAGAATGGAGAAATAAAGAAGATATATTTGAATCTTTGAATCTCTTAATGTTTTCTTTAAATGAGCAATGAATTGTGTTTCCTTGTGAATTTTCTCTAATGGCATTTCGTTATAATGGATTGCATGTGCATTTAATTCTAAAACTTTGAATTTAGATTAAATTAGCTACTGAAAGAGTCTGTTGTTCTAAAATTCTAAAACTTTGAATTTAGATTAAATTAGCTACTGAAAGAGTCTGTTGTTCTTTCTTCCCCTGAATATTGTCTATTGATGTAGGGAAGATGAACTTTGTGTCATTTGCCTGCACTTATTAATCGTGGGTTCAACCTTTTGCATCTATTCCTTGGTTATGGGTAGGTGTAAGTTGCCTTTTCTACTTTCCAGTAAAAAGCATACCTGTATTTCAATTCATTGCAAACTATACGAAGGTAGTTGCACCTTCCAAATTATGTAGAGAGTCGGTATAGAAAATTCCTCATGCCTGACTCAACTATTGGTTCATTTTTGTCTTTCATTTCGAGCATTTTTGAGTCATTTTTCGAACCATTTTTGAAATGAAAACATCTAAACTAACAAGTAGAAGGCATGCATCAAGGATTCTCATCAATGGATGAGAATGCAAGATCACATGGATCAAAGAGTCAATCAATGGCTCACAATGATTCAAACAAACACACTTTTAAAGTTGCTATAAAGTTTGTTACAAAGTTTGTTAGGAAAGAATATTCCATTTTTGGAGCTCAAATGGGAGATTATTCCAAGGCAATATTCCCATGCAAGTGGATGGGTGAGGGAAAATTAGTAATTAGTTAATTAAAATAAATTTTTAATTGTGCAAGTTGAGTGAATTTAGGATTATCATTAAATAATTAATTTATTTAATGAAAGGGGTGAAGTGACATTTAATTAAATAATTTAGATTATTCAATTAAATGAGAGGAAATATGGGAGTTTAATTTAAATAATTTGCATTATCCAATTAAACAAGATGAAACATTAGTGTGAAAGGGGGTGAATTAACCTAATGAAATTAAATATTAGATTAATAGATGAGAATGATGCATTTAATTAAATAAATAGGATTATTCAATTAAACAGTCAAAAAGAAGGTGAATTTAGGATGAAACGGTGTTAGTAATCAGATTCAAGTGTGCAATATCGGTTAGGACAATTTTAAGTGTCTACAACTGGAAATATTTTCGTCCTCAAATATACCATCACTTCATCTCCAAAAAAAATTCGTTATGTCTTTGGCACTCATCTTCCTTTTCCTTATAATTATTGTTCATGTCCTCCAAATGCCTCTGGACCTGATTGTGCAATGTCTCCATGAAAATTTCAAACTCTTCTACTTGTACACTCCTCTTGTTCTCCATATTGATGTCTCTTAGCTCTGTAACTCCTCTAGGATGTGCTCTTGTCACAATCTCAAATGGTGTCTTCCTTGTACTCTGATTCATTGAATATCTTCTTCTAGCATAATTCAACTTCTCACTTAAATAAGCTATGGGTCTTCCTTCTTGACTCAACACTGCTCCAATTGCATTTTCACTTGCATCATAATCAACTTGAAATACTTTGTCAAAATATGGTAATACTAACACTGGTTGCTATGTCACCTTTTTCTTCAACATTTCAAAACTCCTTTGTGTTTTGGATGTCCACTTAAATTCCTTGTCTCCTCTCATTGTCTCTATCATAGGTGTACATATGCTACTAAAGCTTTTGGTAAAATTCTAGTAGAAACTATCCAATCCATGAAATGATCTTACCTCTCCTATATTTACCGATGTAGGCCACTCTACAATTGCTCTAACCTTTTCAGGATCCATCTTCAAACTGTTACCAATTTTTTGCTACAACTCAATTGGTGGAGCTAATTAAATACTGTTATATTTGAAAGTGAAAATACAGTTATTTTTGCATTTGCTCAAGTGTAAACAGCTCAAGTGTTGTTTACACTTTATTCATCATTCATCAAGTGATAGTTATGCAAGTGTTTCGAGAAATTGAGTTTTAGAAGGATTACACGTCTTTTTCAAAATCAAATGGAGTACAGAACTAAATATATAAATGATAAAGCAACAAAGTGCTCTCGTTTATTTCATAAAATGATTCACATTACATATGTTCATTTGATTGGAGGAATACAAATGATAGTACATTTTTGCATTTTGATGCATTTCTTTTTAGAATGAAAAGAAAAAAAAAGGAAATGTAAGAATCCACACAAGTCGTGGATGTAACTATCACAATGCATCATGAGGAGCATGCTACACTATTGAGGATGTAGGAAAAGAAATCACATAAGCATGAGCATAATCATCATTGCCTGTGCTTTTGGCCGATGCAAAAGTGGTGCACCATCCTCTGTCCTTGAGCTTTTATTGGCCTGTAAGAGAAGAGAGGGGTTGTTAGAGCTTATGAACATTCCTATATGAACCACCAACAATAATGTAAATGTTGCTAATGATACATTGGAATAGTTGCAAAAATGGGAGATGGATAGAAGCGAAGAAAGAAAGAACATCATCACATATTTTTTTTATGCTAACATCATTTGTTTCCTTGTGCAGGTATAGGAAAATTCATGTAGCTGATTATCTTTTGAAGACCAAGCATGTGGGAAAAAATGGGCTCCCACAAGGGTAGAGCCTGGCATGCTGCCCCTTATACATTACAGATGGGGCTGAGTGAAGGAGTGCAATCATCATGTTCATCAAGAAAGGAAATGTACAACTCAAAGAGTAAAACAAAGTTCATTCATCAAGTTATTAAGTCAACTATTCACTCATAACCATCAAGTACGCTTCCTAAAAGCTACAAGTGAACAGTAGGTTTAAATGAGCTCAATCAATTCAACTAGAATACATCATTTTCATAATTGTAAATCACAAGTATTGTTGTACAGTTTGCATTTTTCTATCATGGGTGTTGTTATGCATCTTATTTCATGATATTACAATAGTATTCTATCTTTAAGCAATGATAGTGAACAAGCATACATAATGCCTCAACAAAAGTGTTGTTTCAAATTTTCATTTGAGAAGAGAGCAAGTGCATGGTTCAAGTTTTTATTTAATGAAGTGTAAAAGAATGCATAAAGAGAGTTTTAGATTTCTATCAGAATAGTGGATGCCAAGCATCAATACAATAACTGGTGTATTTGATAAAGTGAGGCAATGATCCAACAAAGACAACCAGTTTCATTTTGGCTGAGAGTGCAAAGGTTGCCTTAATTTATGTTATGCATTACTGTATTTGAAAAGGAAACAATCAAATTGCCTCTCTAAACCAAATGTAGTAACCATTTATGCACAGAGTCAAGCTTATAAAAGCTTCTTTTGCTAGAAAGAAACAAGTACAGTGTTGCTATAAGTTGCCATGAAAGGGTTTCTAAACAAAATGCAGTTTTCCTCATTACTTTTAGCATGCCCACATTGGGGTTTTCAATCAAATATACATATTTCTTCAAGATACCAAATACTCACATTGGGGTTTTCAAAGATATCACATGTGAGAGTTTTCAACAGGAAAAGGCAATAGAAAGGTGTGTTCTTCAGAATATCATATACCCAGGTGGGGTTTTGTCAGGAAAAAGGATTTATTTAGTGCTTTCATGGTCAACTTTAAATATAATAGAAAATGTATCCAGATAAGCATATCAGTCATAATAAAAGATACCCATGTAAGGGTTTAGTCATAGACCACAAAGGAAAGTAAAACATCATCATGGGTCGAGGTCCAGAAGAGGAATATCATAGGATGACTATGTTTTCTCCAAAATAGAAAATACTCATATGGTGGAAATTAAGGAGCTCAGAATGTCAATAAAATGCCATGGTGGGTCAAGCCCAAGTCTTGAATACATGAAAAAATATAGATTTCCTTCATTTTTAAGAACACCCACATGGGGTTTTGTTTCAAAAATGCGAAAATACACACAATATTGTCATGGGTCGAGCCCAGAAATGCTTTTAGATACCCAGTTTGTGTATACATGGCACGACCTGCATATGGCTATGGAGTTACAAATCAACCTTTTGCAGAAATGGGAAGCTTCATAAGCTTTATTTTACTAGAATGAAAAAAATAGGGGAGAGTAGAAGGCTTACCATTGTTGCCTATGGAGAATAAATAACCCTCAGCCGAGCTCACAGAGCTTTCAAAATTCTCAGTCGAGCTTAAGTATGGCAGCCAATGATATGGCATCAACACACAAAATGTTGAATCACCAAAAAATGCATTAGAAATTGTGTTTATGTTGCGGCCAAGGCCAAGAAATCTATGTGGAAAATGAAGCAAAATTTATTGAGAACTCACAGGAAGCTCTCAAAGAATTATTACCATCAGAGAAACATGGATATTTGATAATAGCGGCGAGCATGGAGCTCAAGTTTTCTTCAAAAAAAAGAACCCTAGCTCATATGTTGTTGGCCAGTGAGTAGAAGAGTACAGAGATTGAAAAATGCATTAGATACATGTTATAGTCGTGACTTGTGAGGCCTTCATTTTCATCAAAGAAGCCAAGAATGAATAGCATAAAGGAAATAACACTTACTCTGAGGTGTGGAGGCCGACTGTGACCAGAATCAAAGAGAGAAGAAACTTGTATGGAGTCTTAGAGTTCACACCCTATGTTGGCGGCACTACTTGTAGAGCATTTTTCCCAAAAGTCATAAAGATGAAATGAAGTGATTTAGGGTTTTCCCTTGTTTTTTCCATGTTGACCTTGCTCGAACTTGGGGCCTATTTTATTTCACATTAATTATCAAATGTTCCAAGTTGAATGTGTCATGTGGCCGATTTTCAATGCCTAGGTCAAGCCTTGTGAAAATGATGGTGCTATTTGCCTAAGTCCTTAGGCTTATTTGATTAAATTTTTGGCAATATAAGGGACTATAGACTTTAAGGATTTGTGATTAATAGTGCCCTAGTGAGAAATGGATAGTGGCAAATATCCTTGATTTTAATTGATTTTGTAAGAAATCAATAAAATTGTAAAATCATTCCACTTATGACTTAGGGTTTATTTTGTTTTCAATTGATTTTAAGAGAAATCAATTAAAATTATTGTTAGGAGATGGTATTATATTTTATGATTTTTTGAGAAAATCAAGATTGTAAATGGAAAAATAAGTTTATTATTTTTGCAAAAGATTTTCTCAATCTTTAATTGCAAAAATAAATCTAATTGAGAGAATATTAAATCTGCAAACCATGTAAAGCAGGATTAAAGTGATATCTTATAAATTGCTTTAATTCTTCGCTATTTTTAGCAGATTTCTTGCTTTTCTTCCTTGGTCAGATTTGAGATTCCTGATGGAGAGATAAGATGTTTTATTTTCTTTAAAAGAAAATTTGGCCTATTTTGAGAGGCTTTTCAATGTGTTTGCAAAAAGTGTGTTTTTTCCACTTTTGTGTAGACTTTTGGGGTAGTTTTTGATACCTTTCCTTGAGCTTTTTCTTTGAGCTCAGATTAGGGTTTTGAGAGATATTTCTTGAGGAAAACTTAATGTTCACTAGGTTCATATTGCAGTTTCTTGCTCTTACACATTTTTGAGCTTGTAAACTTATTTGTGCTCATATTTTGAGAGTTTCACTCCTTCATTCAATAAAATAGAAGAGTTTTCCTTTCTCAGTTCTTGTTCATGATTTGCAATAGTAATTTGATTTGTCTTGTGATTCAAATCTGTTGAATCCTTTTCTTGTCTTATTGTTGTTAAGTTATTTGCAAGAGTTGCATGCTAGTTTAGGTTGTGCCTTGTGTTTATTTCAAACCTTTGCATAAATCACTTTTGGATTAAATGTGTTGTGAGATTGTGAGAATCAAATTTTAAAGAGGTGGTGAGAGTGAGTTATTATCAGAATCTTCTTATAGTTGGTCAATATTTTTAGGTGATAGAATTTTAGTTTTAGATTTTAAATCTAGTTTATCCTTCTATCCTTTTTCCCGAAGAGTCACTTAGAATAGGATCCATCTTTCGGAGAACCAGCTCACTTTGGAGATTCATTTTCATAATGAGTTACCCACAACTCGAGAACATTTCCATGTGTCAATAGATTGTTGAACTTTTCATTTTCAGCAGGGTGCAAATCTAATTGATAACACAAACCTTCAATAGAAATAACAAAACCCAAGTATACCAGCTCTATCTTCATAAAGCTACACTTTTTGACATTAATTGACAAATTCTCTTCTCTCAACCTATGAAATACTTATCTGATGTGCCATAAATGTTCTTCTCTAGTTTTATTGAAAATTAAAATATCATCCATGTAAACAATGAAAAACTTACCCAAAAATCTCTTCAATACCTCATTCATCAATCTCTTGAAAGTGCTCGGTGCATTGGTCAATCCAAAAGGAATTACTAACCACTCATACAATCCTTCATTAGTCTTAAATGTAGTCTTTCATTCATCTCCCTCTCTAATTTTGATCTGATGGTATCCACTCTTTAGGTCAATCTCTTTAAAATAATTTGCTCCACTCAAAAATTCCATCATGTCATCCATCCTTGGCAATGGGAATCTTTACTTGACAGTGATCCTATTGATTGCTCTTGAATTTGTACACATTCTCCACTTTCCATATTTCTTTGGTACAAGTACAATAGGTACCTCACATGGGCTTAAAATTTCTATGATCAATCTTGTTGTGCAATTTTCGCACACACACCCCACTTGGAGTAGGGACCCTCTTTTCGGATGTCTTTTAACCTTTGGCTATATTGGACTTATCATTTTGAGGTCTTGACATGTTAGTCTTGCTAGCTTTGACCTTGCTTTGAGGCTGGAATTGATTAAAATTAGGTTTTAGGAAAAATTTGGGTTTTCACCTAGGTCCGGGATTTTCCAGCTCCGGCGGATTTCTCCGGGCCCTGATTCACTGTCTGTTCATCGCTGCGTTTTCCGAAACTGGGTTTCTGCTTGATTCTGGGATTTTTCGGTTCTGGTGGATTTTCCCGGTCTACACTAAAATCTTGAACTTCGTTATATTCCCGGTTTCTGCATTTTCGAGAAATTTCTGTCCATCCGGATTTCCGCGTATCCTGAAATTTTCTAAAATTCCATCCTAGGCTCGGGTTTCTGGATTTTTCAGACGTATCTTGTTGCTCATTAATGCTTATAGTACCCTTCGCTCAGATGCATATATGGGCAGATTTAGGGCATTTTGAACATCATTCTGACTTCATTGTTCACCTTCTTTGCTGCTCTGGTGATTAAGTGTTTTCCATTTGAGCTACGAAGATTGATCTTGATTCGTGTGCGTAAGGATTGTTCGAGTGCCGCTGTCTAGATTTTAGCGCCTAGGTGTGTTCGTGTTGCAATCGCTTCTTTGAGTTTGGATATCACCAGCATTAATCCATGGTAGGTTGCCTCTGATCCTTCCCTTTGTTGCGTCTTGATTAAATCTTTCCAAGTTGGTTGGTCGCTGGTCCAGGTCGGCCTTTCCTTGATCATGAGTTTATATCGAATTAGGGTTGGACTTAAATCCACACCAAGGCCTTGTCTCCCGTGCTTGTATTTATCCATTAGATGGTGCATGCGTCCATTTGGAGGAGGTTCTGGGTTGGATTGTTTGCCCTTTAAGTGTAAAATTTTCCATCTGTGAGATTATGGTTTCCTTGGTGTTCAGCCCAGAATAATGGGTCAGGTTGTGATTTGTCAATCTTGCCCTTGCATTACGCTGCTCCTTGCCTTGTGAGGATTCGGGGTGCTTTAGGTTGATCATTAGCTGGTATTTTAAACCTTGAAGTTTTCCCCGATTTTCATGGCGGCGGGTTTATTCATCCGAATTAGGGCATAGCCATTTCACCATGTGGACTCGTCATTTGGAGCTTTGGGAAGTTGGAATCCTTTGCATTCTGAGTCTTGTTGAGTGGCATTGATTTCAGGACCATTAGAATCCAAGTAGAAAAGGTTGCATGATCGTTTGGTCACCAGCTCGCGTGTCATTGTTCGTCGGGTTCCCGTGGTGTCCGCGAAATTTCTGCACACCTGGATTTTCCCAGTTTAGGCTTATTCTGCGGAGTGGGGTAATTTTTGAAATACTTCAAGCTGTCCACAAAAATTCGTCCCATCTGGATTTTTCTGAGTTTCCTGTCTGGCTTTATCCTTTTTTGATTTTTCGAAGATAAGATTAATGGGTTCAATGCTGAATGCCAATTTCTTGTTGCTAATGAATAAGTGTCATGATAATCTAATGATCTTTTGGCTGAACTAATGATTTATGTGACTAGTGATGTTTTGGCAGTTGGAATCCGTCTTAGTCAGATTTCTCTGAAATTCTGCCCCGACTAGATTTTTCCGGTTTGCAGTATTTTCTCGGACTGCTTTATTTCTCCGAACTTTCAAGGATTAGCAGTTTGTGATAGATTTTAACTATCTTATATGATTTTATGCTGATCTTTTGGTTGGAATATGAACAATAATTGAATACTAATGACGTCTTTTGTGAATGCAGGCCGAATCAAGCAGGGCCGCTGCTGGGAAATCTAAGGGTGACACAGAGGGGTCATCCATCTCAGAAGCAGAAAGACTAAGATTGGATATGAAGAGCCAGCTGCCAGAAAGCAAGATATCATCTGTGTGGTTCGAGGTGTCTGACACCAATGTTGGGGCCTGGAGATATGGGGAATTCAAGCAGAGGATGGCGCAGAAGGACCTGTCAGTCTTGAGACAAGGAATGATGAAATCTGGATTAATGCATGTGGTAGGTTTCCCTCCAGTAATTCAATGTTATGAGCTGATTCTGGAATGTGCCAGGCAATACGACTTCGATACACAATGGGTTGTCAGTACTGAGGGAAGAGTTCTGGCTAATTTTAGTCCTGTCTCCATTGCCCAAGCCTTCAACATGCCAGATTTGTCTTCTGTGTGTGCTTTGAACATAGACACGGCTAAAACATACTATGAGAATGAGCCAGCCAAAGCTCAACAAATGATCAACTCATGGTTAGAGAAACAAAAATCCCACCATTCCAAATTACCTAAGCAATTGCATAGGGTTAAATTCAGGTCAGATAAGTATGATGCAATTACATTCTTGAGCAAAGTGGCAGGATTGAAGACCGCTGGAGTGTTGGAAAATTGGATGGTTCATGTGATTAGCAAGATTGAACAAGGAACCAACTACCACTGGGCCGGGCTTATTAGCTCTGAAATCGACAAACAGTTAAGGAATATCCTGGAGACCAAGAAATTCACCATGTCCTCCTATGTCATGTATGTGCTAGCCAAATTCTACCCATATAGGGGTTTGAGTCCACGAGGGACATTGGGACAGGATATAATCTATGAGATCTATTCGGAGTTGCACCTAGGATATAAAGACTACTGCAGGGCTAATGATGCATTCACTATGCATATCACCCAGATGCTACAAAATGTAGAGCATATGAGGCTGTCAAATGGAGCCAAAGGATTGATAAGGAACTAAGAGCCTGGTTCATCCAGTTTCCCACCTTCACCTACCTTAGGATTGATGGATGCCCGGTCACTCCATATAGGTTACCTCGGTATCCTACTGATCACATTGTTTTGTTAGAGATTGTGAGGCAGATTTGTGAGTTTGATGCCATTGTGAAGAGGGAAAAGCATAAAACAGGCTTTGGTGGAGATTTTCCCCTTGGAATTGGTGTAGCAGAATTATGCCCTTCAATTCAATCAGCACATGCGGCAGGAGACAATTTGGTAGCATATGGTTTCTCCTTCCACTCCAAGAGGATGAACTTTGACATCACAGGAGAGGCACAGAAGAAGGCCACTAGGGAGTACCGGTATAAGAGTGACCTAGAGGACTATTGGGCCAACATCAAAGATGATCTTGAGGCTAGAAAGAAAAGGTATTCCAGACTCCCTGTCGATGCAATCAGATAGTACAATGTTAGGTTGATCCCGGATCAACTAGAGGATGATGGAAACCTGGTACAGGATCATGCTTATGAAGCTGTGAAGGACAGGTCAGTCGGGGATATCAATTGGAATGAGGATGAGGTTACAGAGTTAGAAGACCTAATGGCCCCAGTTATGAAATTCACCTCTTCCTAGTTGAAGCATAAGGTTTGGAAGCTGGAAAGCGAGAAGGTAACTTGTACCTTCAATTTGATGGGAGACCTCAACCCCATGTCTACTTCAGAGGAATCCAGGGATGATGACACCAAAGGGAAAACTACAAAGAGCTCACAGTTTAAGATAAAAATCAGAGGACCCAAGGAAAGTGAGCCTGAAACAAAAAGGAGGCCAAAAGGAAAAAGAAGATGGCAGACTTTGAAGCTTAGCTAGTCTTTTGATGAGGAAGAGTTGGAAAAAGGAAAAGAGGATACTCCTCCACCACCGAAGAAGACAAGAACCTCCAGAACTTCAAAGAAGAAGGGTTAGGTTGCATCAAAAGATGAGCCCCCTATTGTGGATGTGGAGAGTTCAGGAGGAGAGAAGACCAAAGTTTATATGAGGAGATCTAGGATGCCCTCTCCAAAGGACACTGTGCAAAAGATGGATCTTCCTCTAGAGTCACCGGTCACAGAGCCACCCAAGGTTGCTTCCCCTCCTCCAAGTGTGCTTGAGCAAAGGACTCCTGAGGAGCATGAAACTAGCGGAGAGGTGGAGCCATTCAAGGAGGGGGCACTCTTTGGTGAAGCAGCTAAGCTCGAGGCAGAAGAGGAGGAAAGGCATACTTCTCCCTTGGTGCAGTACGAGGATTCTCCGGAAAATGACAAAGGCCACGGATCGCCCGAGTAGAAAGAGGACATCCCTACTAAAACCCCATCACCAGTGCAAGAGGTGGATCTTGAGGAAGATGATCAAGGTGAGCAGCTCTCTGAGAAGGAGGAGGATAAAATAACCGAGAAGGAAGAAGAGAAAATGACAGAACAGCAGGAAGAAGCAAGAACGGAAGAAATCCGGGTAAAACCTGTAGCCCCGGGCTGGCTTGAGAAAGAGATTGCAAGAAAGAAGCAGGTGGTGGTCGAAGATACTCCCTTGGATTGGGATGAAATGCTGTCAAAAATCGGCAAAGGGAAGAAAAAGAAGATAGCCAAAGTAGTTTCTAAGGTGGAAAGAGATGAAGCAAACAACAAGGTTATCCATATTGCCACCCCTGCTACGGACAAGACTAGGGAAGAAGTCACTGGTCAGGACTACAATGTGCAGACTATCAACCTTGGACTGGCCTCCATGGAGCAGGACATAGAGGAATATGAAGGGTCTAGCGCTATGATTATTGGCAGGTTGAGGAAAGAGACCCAAACCAAGCATGAACTGAGGAAGGAGAATGAAAGACTTAAGAAATTCTTGGAAGAAGTGATGAAACCCCTGCAGTCTCTCCATCCTTCTTCTTCTGCTACTCCTGGGTTTCTACCTAAGGAAACCATCTCCGGGATTGAGAAAATGGAAACCTCAGCTCAAACTGCAATAGATTGGTTGAAGGATGTACAGATAAAGGGAGATAGTGCAATTAAGGATATTCTATTAGTTAGAAGGGATGCTGTAAGAGCTAAGGAATTGTTGGAGCATGTGTTGTCTCAGGACAAGGAAGACGTGGACCTCTTGTTGTAGAAATCAAGGGTCATCATGGGACATGGTAAGGAACAGCTGGCTGCAGATGGAATTCTTCCTTCTTCCAGATTAGATGAACCTTGGGAGTGGTTCGAGGCTCTGCAGATTAGGTAGAAGGCCATGAAGAAGATTCAGAAGCGGAAAAAATAAATAGATGGTGATCTTACTGCAGTGTGTGATGGATGCATTGCCTTCTTTGAGGTGATGACTAGAAGGAGAAAGATTGTCCCAAAATACCTAAGTCTGGAACAGCTGAAGGAGTGGTGGCATGAAGTTTATGCCCCGGATTCTGAAAGTGTTATAACAAGTCACCAGCTAGATGATGTAGCCACCTATCTAGCAGTGATGGATAAATATATGGCCAACAAAGAGGATTGGGATAAGACTGTTGAACAGTCAAAGGAGGAGATTGACTCTATTAAATGTAGATTCAAGGTCTTGCCTTTGCCACTTGTCACTGAGTTGGATGGAACATTTTTGAGGGTCCAGGGGTCGTCGGCTCAGAGGAAGGATAAGGGAAGGGGCACTTAATGCCTATTTTGAGATTTGTGCTTCCCTATTATCATAGGGCATGCATTGGATCGGACTACATTTGGGATTGTGTCAAGGCCGACCTTGATGATGGATGGCATTTAATGTGTGCCTTATTTTGATTTTCCTAGGCTGACCTGTTTTGGCAATTGTTTTATTTTGTAAATGTTTGGCTGGGCTGACATGTTTGAGAGTTTTCTATAAAGGGCATTCCTGCCTCATTGTAAGGGTTAGCTAGAAAGTAATAGAGATAAGTAAGTGCAAACGGCTAGAGTATCTTGTAATAGGAGTAGTATTCAATTTCTTGAAGCAAATATTGTATCAGAACAGTGGAATTGTTGCAACGGTTTGATGATCTAATACAATTGAAGGCATTGTGGTTTTCTTGGTGAAATCTCTTGTGTTATTTCATTTTGCATGGTTCTTGTTGTTCTATCTTTCAAATTGCTTAAAGGTTTAGGGTTTAATGTTAAGAACTAGTTTTAGTTTGGTGAATGATGTTTATGATTTCATATTTGGAATGTTTGTAGCAATCTATGGTTTATACTCCCAGTAACTATCTGATTGTAGTAGGCTGGTGAAGTCAACTTGGACCATATATTCACATGTGCTTAAGTTGAATTTTAGATGAATGTCTCTGATTTGAAAATCTACATACCTCAGAAGATTGCATCATTCTTGTGATACTGCATTGTGGGTTAAGCAGGAATTGGTTGTTTGAGATTGGTCCATTCCAGATATCTATCATTTGCATTACTCATCCTAGGAATAGTTTAGATTTTATCATATTCTTGCACCCTTACCTTTTGTTATTTCTTTATCATTTGGTTAGATTTAGGAATTGGAGATCATCATATTGCAAAATCTAATAAATTGAAAGATACAGTTTGCTTGTAGTAAGGTCCCTTTGTGATTACCAGCATTTTCACATATTATCTGAGTTGTTTATGCATTGTCATGACCTGACACCCGAGAGACCTTGGGGTGATTTTCAGTGATTTATTGTTGAAAATAACCTTTCAAGAGAGATAGGATATTGTATTCTGTCTGAGTTGTTGCTATGCAGGAAACACCATCAACAAATTGGCGCTAGAAGGAGGGCCTGAATGAGCGCACTGGATCTTTTCTTGAATGCCATCTCTCAAGAGAGATATAGGAGAAATACCAGATCTACCATAGGAGAGGAGGACTTATAGGAATTATAGTTCCCCAATAGGTCAAGAAGGACTCGAGAAAGGGGAGAATCATCATCACCCATCCCTTCACCAGCTTCTTCCACATCTTCACATCCTGAGGTTGAGGCCATACCCATCCTTGAGATTCCTGTTCAACAGCCCCAGCCTGTCATTAACCAACCACAACCACCACCCCCACTTTTACCAATGGCTTTCCTAGCTAATAATCTATCACCCTTGTTCTTCCAGGCTTACAATGTAATGCCCAAAAACCCTGAACATTTCTGTTCAAAATTTCATGCTAATGACCCAAACAAGACTGTTGAAGAACACATAAGGATCTTCCAAACTTGTCTCAAAGATAGAGGGGTTGTCCATGAGGATGTTGCTTGTAGGTTGTTCCCTTATTCACTAGGAGAAGAGGCTTTTTATTGGTACAACCACCTCCCTTCTAGCTCAATTCTAAACTGGAATGATCTTGAAACTGCCTTTTTACAGAAATTCAGAATACCCATCAGTGCTAATGAATTGTATTTACAATTCACTAGGGTCAAAAGAGAGGTCAATGAGCCCATATCCAGTTTCAATAATAGGTTTTACCATGCATATACCAGACTTCAAGATCCTTATGTTTTGGATGACAATACTGCCCTAGGAATCTATTACGAAGCATTGGATAGCCTCACAGCCACCTTCCTGAAATGGAGACCCAATCCTCTAGGTACCCTAACTGATGCTTACACAGAAGCTGTTAAGCTTAGCACAGATCTGAGGCAACATATAACTGGACCGTTGCCTTCTTTGAGACTAGTTGCACATCCTAATTAGGTTTAGGTAGTGAATCAAGCACTTACCAACCATACTCCAATCATGAATCTAGTACCTCAATTACCCTTGGTGCCACATCCTGGTCTTCCCATGAACCAGGTCTCTCCTATGATGAATTTTCCCCAACAGTAGGTTAATCAGCCTATGTATCAGTCACAGCCAAATAGTTTTCCTGCTTATCTGCAAAATTCTAAGGTGTTGCATCAGTCTATGTGATCTAATATAATACCTGTTCCTCCTCAAAGTAACCCAAGCTAACATCCTTATCGAGATCCAAATAGGGAGAGGATTGATGAAATGGCTGAACAGATAAAGAAGTTGAATCTGGAGGTGACTTACCTAAGGAATCAAAATAGTCAACTGCAGGCTACCCAGAAGAGTATGCAATCCAATCAGAATAGGGAGTTTTCACAAGGATAGAATTTTGACAGAGGATACAATCAGGACAGGGGTTACAACAATGACAGAGGCTATAATAATGATAGGAGACAGAACTTTGATAGAGGTCAAGGTAGTGGATCTGGATTTGACAAGAGGCAATCACAAGGACAAAGCAGGACTTGGAATATAGGCCCTAATAATGGAGGAGTCCCCACCCCATTGGATCAACCAGCTAATCAAGTTGTTAATCAATCTGCAAATCAGCCAGTCGATCAAGACAAGCCTCCTAGTGGTGTATATCTGGCTGAAGCGGCCTTATCAGGATGGTGTAGGCTTCATAAGATGAGTCAGCATTGAGAATTAGAATGTTCAGAGTTCCAAATTGCTACTTCTATTTTCCAATATGAGGTAGAAAATAATGCAAATGGGCAGGAGATTGTTCCTTCTAGTCCTTATGATTCTCCTGTGCTGGTTTTGAATCACGCCCCTTTTCCAACCAGCAAGGAAAATGTACTAGAGGAACCTGATTCTCAAGAAGAAAGAATAGACCAAATTTGTAATGGAGATGAGGTTGCTCGATTATTCAATGAAGAAACAATGAATGATAATGGCCCCCTTGATCAAGAGGAGGCATATGTTGAAGAAGTACAGATGTTCCAGAGGCAAGGTTTGAGGGACATACCTCATAGGTGTCCACAGGCTGGAGGACCTTTTACCACCTCCATTCCTCCTAACAACTTCAGTACCCCTCCAGATCCTAATTCTAGCAATAATCCATCTTATCCACATGTTTCTAAGCAGTATCTTTCCAAGGAAAGACAGGCTCAAACTGACTCACAAAAGGAAAAGGTTGTTCAAACAAGCAAGGACAAGGTGGAAGAAACTTCTAAGGACATCTCCACTAATATGAATGAGGAGAAAATGACTTCATATGTTGCTGAGGAGTTCAAAAAATTAAAGGTAAACCTTTCAACATTTGAGTTATTGAGGTTCCCTCCCATTAGGAAGGCAGTTTTAGGTACTTATGATGCACATTCAATGTCTTTGGATAAACCTTCTGGTGAGCATAATAGCAAGATCCCTAGTTCTCAGTCTATGAAGACACAAAACCAGGCCCATAACCAGACTAACTTGCACCCTGGAGATAAAGGAAAGGAAAAGGATAAAACCTAAGTAGCCCAGATAGACACTCAGCCCACTTTGTTTCAAGGGAAGATAGAAACTCCACCATTCCTAATCTATGTCCGTATCTTTAGTAAGAATCTGCATAATTGCTTATTAGATTCGGGTGCCTCCACCAATGTGATGCCCTTCAGAGTTTGTAGAGCTCTAGGAACTACACCTGCTGATTCTCAGAAGAAGGTGACTCAGTTGGATAGAACTGAAGTAAATGTGGTGGGAGAACTAAACATGATTCACATGCAGATAGCTTCAGATCCAAGAATTCAACAGGTTATCAATATTCAGGTAGCTGATATTCCTGATGCATACGGTTTGATCCTGGGAAGGGATTTTACTAAAGCTTTGAATGGTTATGTGTCTACTGATCATTCTCATATGTGGCTTCCATGGAAAGGAGTGCCCAATCAGATCAGAATTGAGAGAGAGCCAAGAATGAAGTACATGATCATAAAATATCAAAAGACTTCAACAGAAGTTCTGATATTGGAAGTTGGAATGGGAAATTACTTGTTATCCACTCAGTATGAAGAGTTAGACTCAGAGGAGGTACTGATGCTGCACACGATGCCTATTGATGATGAAACAGGACTCAGCCTTGTTACTGTTTTGACAGAATCAGTTGAGGAAGAAAAAGAATCTGAAGACAATCAGATCAGTCTATTGGACATTTTTTAGGTATTCATCACGCAGTGTGCTGACAATCAGGTTTTCCTTGGAAGAAGGACAAGCTTTGAAGAATTACTCTTACCTAATTGGTGTAGAGTTCATAATGCTTCTCATTCAGAGTTGGAGTGTTGTTTATGCCAAACAGCAGTAGAACAAGTACAGAAATGCATGAATCCAACCCTGGTAGTTCAAACAGATATACAAGATCCTCAGAAATACTGTCAAGAGAAGAAATTTGTATCATCTAAAAAGCCACCCAGCGATATTAAGCCAAAGGACGTGGTGAAGAAGATTGCAGCTACTAAGTGTTGGACACTTAGATTTGATGGATCCAAGTCCAAGCATGGAGCTGGGGAAGGATTTGAATTGATTAGTCCAAAAGGTAAGAATTTCTTTGCATCCCATAGACTTCAATTTCACTGTACAAATAACGTAGCAGAGTATGAAGCGTTAATTCATGGACTTCTTATGGCACTTAAGAAAAAGGTCAAGATTTTGCAAGTCTTTGGTGATTCTGAGTTAGTAGTTAAGCAAGGAAGCAATATTCATGCCACGATAGGAGAATGACTAATTATAGGCATAGAGTGTGGGACCTCATTGAGGGATTTGACACTTTCAACATCCAACTTATTCCATGGCAGAAGAATCAAACTGCTGATTCCCTGGCTCAAGCAGCAAGCACTCTGTAGCCTCTATCTCTATCAGGATTAAAGAAATTCACCATTGAATTGACTCCCGTGCCATCAGTCCCAGACAATGTTACTAACTTCCAGGTATTTGAAGATGATAAACATATCCTAGATTTTATCACAAATACAGATGTTTTTGCTTCCCAAATCATCGATGAGACAGAGCTCTAGGAAGCAGAACTGGATTTAGAATGTGTGATAAACCTGAAATCAAATACTATTCCAAGGGGAATGGTATAGTTGAAGAGAATTTTTGATATGGATAAGATCAAGGATCAGGAACAAGAATCAAAGAAGGAGTCGATCAGTGGACAGTGCGATACCCACAATTTAGGAACTGAGGACAATGTCAAGAACATTTTCATTGGCAAGGTATGTACTCCAGAAGAAAGACAAGGGATAATCAAAGTCTTACACAGTTTCCCTGATATAGTATCCTGGAGTTATGAGGACTTGAAAACTTATGATACCTCAATCATAACTCATACCATCCCTTTGAAGCCAGATGCCAAGCCTTTTAGGCAGAGGCAGAGACCAATTAATGCGTTATTGGAACCATTCATACAGAAAGAAGTCCAAAAATTACTGTCTGCCAGAATCATATTTCCAGTTAGGCATTCAACATGGGTGGCCAACCTGGTTCCAGTGAGGAAAAAGAATGGAGAAATTAGGCTCTGTGTCGATTTCAGAAATCTAAACAGATCATCAGAAAAGGATAACTATCCAGTTCCTTCGTTAGATGAGGTGCTTCAAGTGGTTAATGGATCTCAGATGATGTCCTTTCTGGACGGTTATTCAGGGTACAATCAGGTAATGGTCCAGTATGAGGACAGACACAAGACTGCTTTCACAACTAAGTGGGGTACCTTTGCCTACAGGAGGATGCCATTTGGACTCATTAATGCAGGGGCCACATTTCAAAGGGCTATGGATATTGCTTTTAAGGATATCATAGACAAAAGCATCATCATTTATATGGATGATCTGACTATGTTTTCAAAGAACAGAGGGGACCACATCTCAGATCTGTACAAAGTGTTTCAAAGGTGGAGGGAGTTTAGCATATCTTTGAATCCAAAAAAGTGTATTTTTGGAGTAACAGAGGGAAAACTACTGGGATATGTAATATCAGAAAAGGGAATTGTTATTGATCCGGAGAGGGTGGAGGATATCCCGAAGATTCAGCCCCCTGCAAGCAAAAAGGAGATGAAGCCTTTCTTTGGTAAGATCAACTTTGTCAGAAAATTCATCACTGGATTTGCTGAAATTGTGAAACTATTAAATGCAATGTTGAAACAACATGCTAAGATCGAATGGACTACAGAAGCGAAAGAAGCTTTTGCAGAAATCAAAAGAGCCATTGCTGATGCTCCAGTATTGGTAAGTCCTAAGTACAGCAAGCCCTTTTATATCTATTCCTTTGCTTCAGATCATTCATGTGCTAGAATGTTGACTCAAAAGTCTGATGAGGGAAATGAACATCCTATTGCTTTTATGAGCGCACCATTAAAAGATGCTGAGTTGAAATATCCAAGTGTGGAAAAGCAGGCATATGCCCTGGTCAAAGCAGTAATGAAATTCAGGCATTACATCCTCAAGAATAGGGTATATGCAATTGTCCCTGATTCTGTAGTTAAATTACTTTTGATGCAAAATGAATTAGGTGAATGCAGAGCTAAATGGGTGACCATGCTATAAGAGTATGACATTGAGATCCAGCCTATGAAGCTGGTAAGGGGGCAAGGACTCACTCAGACTATGGTTGAGATAGGCCCTGAATTGTCTGTTCAGAATTATAATATTGAAGAGGTTTCCCCAGATGGTTGGTATGATGACCTAGTGTATTATTTGTTGAATCAACGACCTTTAGGTCATCTGAATGCAGTTCAAAGATGAGCTCTACGGTTAAAAAGTGATGGTTTTATGTTGAAAGGAGCTATTCTGTATAAGAAAAATCATGAAGGTATTTATTTGAGGTGCCTTGGGAAGCAGGAAGCTGAAAGAGTGATGAATGAATTTTATGAGAAATATGGTACTGGTTATGGCTCTGCAATTGCCACTGCAAATCAGATCTTGAGGGCAGGTTACTACTGGACCACACTGTTCAAAGATGTTCACCATCATGTACGGACCTGTCACACTTGCTAGACTGTAACAACGAGGGAAAGGTATGTAGTGCTTCCACTCCAACCGGTCACTGAGGTAAGACCTTTTGCTCAGTGGGGTATGGATTTCATAGGCCCTATCAATCCACCATCTTCTATAGGACACAGGTACATTCTCACTATTACTAATTATTTTACAAGATGGACTGAAGCTTTTGCTTGTAGGCAATGTACATCAGATGTAGTGATTGATTTGTTAGAATCTGCTATTCTTAATCATTTTGGATGCCCTATTGGTATTGTCTGTGATAATGGTCCTGCTTTTGCATCTTTGAAATTTTCAAATTGGGCCTTTGATCATGGAATTATTGTGATGTTTGCATCTAATTATTATCCCTAGGGTAATGGCCTAGCAGAATCCTCTAATAAGAACCTATTGACTGTCATTCATAAGCTACTAGAGAGGAACCCAAAAGAATGGCACACCCAGCTTCAATTTTCCCTTTGGGCAGATCGCACCAGACTTAAGTCATCCATTGAAACATCCCCTTATCACTTAATGTATGGCTTGGAGCCAGTATTCCCTATTCAACTCAAGATCCCAACTTTACAGTTTATAAATGAGTTTTATGATGAAGGGGACAGAAGGGAGGCTAGGTTGACAGAACTACTGCACCTTGAAGAGAAGCGAGACAACGCCCTTGAAAATTTTTCCAAACATCAGGGGGTAGTTAAGAGATGGTTTGATAGGAGGGCTACAGTTAAAGCCTTCAGGATTTCGGACCTTGTCCTTTACTGGGATAAACATTGTGATCAAAAAGGGAACCATGGAAAGTTTGATAAACTCTGGCTTGGCCCATATCAGATTGCTGAAATACTTGGAGATAATGCCTTCTGTCTGAAGACTCTCACGGGAGAGGATATCCCACTGCCTGTCAATGGGCAATATTTGAAACATTATTTCCAGTTCTGAGTTGTTTTCAGCTCTCCGCTCTGTACATAGTTAGTTTAGGTTGCTCTGTTTGTTTTGCTTGGTTAGTGTAGGTTTCCTTTTTGGTTTTTCTTGTTTTCTTTGGTTAGGGTAGGTTTGCTTTGGTTTGTTTGTTTTGGTCTGCGTTGCTCTTGCTCTTGGTTCCTTCTCTTTTGGGGATCTTTGGGTGCATCTGTATGGCAATGGTGACAAGGCAGGTCTGATGTTTCTGGTATTTCCCTTACAAACTCTAATCATCCTTCCAGGACACCATGGTGCGAACTCTCTACCCAATGTCACTTTTTCTTATGCTGAGGCAAAGAGTTTTCTAGTCAAATTTGAATAGGAATATATTGGGGTCTCATACTTTTAATTCTTAAATATACCTGAAGTTGCAGAAGGTCCTTATAAGGTCTGAACAGGTGAAAAACCTTTTTCTGCTCTAGTGCCACTGTGGTTCTCAGCCCTGAGTATGAACTTCACTGTTCACAGGTTGAATGAAATGAGTAAAAGGAAAAGATCTATCAAAAATAAAATAAAAAAGAGAAAAAAGAGAAAATATTAAAAATCAAAAGGCTTGAATTCAACTCATCAGGAGGATCTGAATATCTCTACCGAGGCTATAGATGCCTATCTGGCAGTAGAGCTATGTTCAGGAGGATCACAATGATAACCTCATTGGGGCTATGGATGTCTGACTGGCAGCGAGGCTCTATCTAGGTTACTTTTAGAGTATGAATCTTTACGTAGCCTGTTCATACCAAGTTTGGTTCCTGATGCAACCAAGGGAAGATAATGAATGCATATGCACACACTTTGACCCTGGTATATGAAAATTTGAATGATTAGGAGCTTCTTTGTTTTCACTTAGGTGGTGGCGGGATAGGTGAGTTGAAACCATAAGTTCTGGGTTCTTGATTCTAGTTTGTCATCGAAATGCTCAGGAGCATTTTCCCAGCAGAGTCGCCATTTGTTGTGCAGTTTTCGCACATATGCCCCACTTGGAGTAGGGACCCTCTTTTCGGATGTCTTTTGACCTTTGGCTATATTGGACTTATCATTTTGAGGTCTTGACATGTTAGTCTTGCTAGCTTTGACCTTGCTTTGAGGCTGGAATTGATTAAAATTGGGTTTTAGGCAAAATCTAGGTTTTCACCTAGGTCTGGGATTTTCCAGCTTCGGCGGACTTCTCCAGGCCTTGATTCACTGTCTGTTCATCGCTGCGTTTTTCGAAACTGGGTTTCTGCTTGATTCTGGGATTTTCCGGTTTTGGCAGATTTTCCCAGTCTACACTAAAATCCCGAACTTCGTTATATTCTCGGTTTCTACATTTTTTGCGAAATTTCTATCCATTCGGATTTTCGCGTATCTTAAAATTTTTTAAAATTCCATCCTGCGCTCGGGTTTCCAAATTTTTCAGACGCTTCTTATCGCTCGTTAATGCTTATAGTACCCTTCACTCAGACGCGTATATGGGCGGATTTAGGGCATTTTGAACATCATTCTGACTTCATTGTTCACCTTTCTTGCTGCTCTGGCGATTAAGTGTTTTCCATTTAAGCTGCGAAGATTGATCTTGATTCATGTGCGTAAGGATTGTTCGAGTGCTGCTGTCTAGATTTCAGCGCCTGGGTGTGTTCGTGTTGCAATCACTTCTTTGAGTTCAGATATCACCAGCATTAATCCATGGTAGGTTGCATCTGATCCTTCCCTTTGTCGCGTCTTGATTAAATCTTTCCAAGTTGGTTGGTAGCTGGTCCAGGTCAGCCTTTGCTTGATCATGAGTTTATATCGAATTAAGGTTGGACTTAAATCCACACCAAGGCCTTGTCTCCCATGCTTGTATTTATCCATTAGATGGTGCGTACGTCTATTTGGAGGAGGTTCTGGGTTGGATTGTTTTCCCTTTTAGTGCAAAATTTGCCATCTGTGAGATTATGGTTTCCTTGGTGTTCAACCCAGAATAATGGGTTAGGTTGTGATTTGTCAATCTTGCCCTTGCATTACGCTGCTCCTTGCCTTGTGAGGATTCGGGGTGCTTTAGGTTGATCATTAGCTAGTATTTTAAACCTTGAAGTTTCCCCTGGTTTTCATGGCGACGGGTTTATTCATCCGAATTAGGGCATCGCCATTTCACCATGTGGACTCGTCATTTGGAGCTTTGGGAAGTTGGAATCCTTTGCATTCTGAGTCTTGTTGAGTGGCGTTGATTTTGGGACCATTAGAATCCAAGTAGAAAAGGTTGCATGATCGTTTGGTCGCCAGTTCGCGTGTCGTTGTTTGTCAGGTTCCCATGGTGTCCGTGGAATTTTTGCACACCTGGATTTTTCCAGTTTAGGCTTATTCCGCGGAGTGGGGTAATTTCCGAAATACTTCAAGTTGTCCGCGAAAATCCATCCCATCCGAATTTTTTCGGGTTTCCTATCTAACTTTATCCTTTTTTGATTTTCCGAAGATAGGATTAATAGGTTCAATGCTGAATGCCAATTTCTTGTTGCTAATGAATAAGTGTCATGATAATCTAATGATCTTTTGGCTGAACTAACGATTTATGTGACTAGTGATGTTTTGGCAGCTGGAATCTGTCTTGGTCAGATTTCTCCGAAATTCCGCCCCGACTGGATTTTCCCGGTTTGAAGTATTTTCCTGGACTGCTTTATTTCTCTGGACTTTCAAGGATTAGCAGTTTGTGATAGATTTTAACTGTCTTATATGATTTTATGCTGATCTTTTGGTTGGAATATGAACAATAATTGAATACTAATGAAGTATTTTGTGAATGCAGGCCGAATCAAGCAGGATCGCTGCCGGGAAATCTAAGGGTGACACAGAGGGGTCATCCATCTTAGAAGCAGAAAGACTAAGATTGGATATGAAGAGCCAGCTACCAGAAAGCAAGATATCATCTGTGTGGTCCGAGGTGTCTAACACAAATGTTGGGGCCTGGAGATATGGGGAATTCAAGTAGAGGATGGCGCAGAAGGACCTCTCAGTCTTGAGATAGGGAATGATGAAATCTGGATTAATGCATGTGGCAGGTTTCCCTCTAGCAATTCAATGTTATGAGTTGATTCTGGAATGTGCCAAGCAATACGACTTTGATACACAATGGGTTGTCAGTACTGAGGGAAGAGTTCTGGCTAATTTTAGTCTTGTCTCCATTGCCCAAGCCTTCGACATGCCAGATCTGTCTTATGTGTGTGCTTTGAACATAGACACGACTAAAACATACTATGAGAATGAGCCAGCCAAAGCTCAACAGATGATCAACTAATGGTTAGAGAAACCAAAATCCCACCATTCCAAATTACCTAAGCAATTGCATAGGGTTAAATTCAGGTCGGATAAGTATGATGCAATTACATTCTTAAGCAGAGTGGCAGGATTGAAGACTGCTAGAGTGTTGGAAAACTGGATGGTTCATGTGATTAGCAAGATTGAACAAGGAACCAACTACCACTGGGTCGGGCTTATTAGCTCTGAAATTGACAAACAGTTAAGGAAAGTCCTGGAGACCAAGAAATTCACCATGTCCTATGTCATGTATGTGCTAGCTAGATTCTACCCATATAGGGGTTTGAGTCCACGAGGGACATTGGGATAGGACATAATCTATGAGATCTATCCGGAGTTGCACCTAGGACATAAAGACTACTGCAGGGCTAATGATGCATTCACTATGCATATCACCCGGATGTTACAAAATGCAGAGCATATGAGGCTGTCAGATGGAGCCAAAGGATTGATAAGGAACTACGGAGCCTGGTTCATCCAGTTTCCCACCTCCACCTACCTTAGGATTGATGGATGCCCGGTCACTCCATATAGGTTACCTCGGTATCCTACTGATCACATTGTTTTGTTAGAGATTGTGAGGTAGATTTGTGAGTTTGATGCCATTGTGAAGAGGGAAAAGCATAAAACAGGCTTTGGTGGAGATTTTCCCCTTGGAATTGGTGTAGCAGAAATATGCCCTTCAATTCAATTAGCACATGCGGCAGGAGACGAGTTGGCAGCATATGGTTTCTCCTTCCACTCCAAGAGGATGAACTTCAACATCACAGGAGAGGCACAGAAGAAGGCCACTAGGGAGTATCGGTATAAGAGTGACCTAGAGGACTATTGGGCCAACATCAAAGATGATCTTGAGGCTAGAAAGAAAAGGTATTCCAAACTCCCTGTCGATGCAATCCAACAATATAATGTTAGGTTGATCCCAGATCAACTAGAGGATGATGGAAACCTGGTACAGGATCATGCTTATGAAGTTGTGAAGGACAGGTCAGTCGGGGATATCAATTGGAATGAGGATGAGGTTACAGAGTTAGAAGACCTAATGGCCCCAGTTATGAAATTCACCTCTTCCTGGTTGAAGCATAAGGTTTGGGAGCTGGAAACCGAGAAGGTAACTTATACCTTCAATTTGATGGGAGACCTCAACCCCATGTCTACTTCAGAGGAATCCGGGGATGATGACCCCAAAGGGAAAACTGCAAAGAGCTCACAGTTCAAGATAAAAATTAGAGGACCCAAGGAAAGTGAGCCTGAAACAAAAAGGAGGCCAAAAGGAAAAAGAAGATGGTAGACTTTGAAGCTTAGCAAGTCTTTTGATGAGGAAGAGTTGGAAAAAGCAAAAGAGGAGGATGCTCCTCCACCACCGAAGAAAACAAGAACCTCCAGAACTTCAAAGAAGAAGGGTCGGGTTGCAAAAAAAGATGAGCCCCCTATTGTGGATGTGGAGAGTTCAGGAGGAGAGAAGACCAAAGTTTATATGAGGAGATCTAGGACACCCTCTCCAAAGGACACTGTGCAAAAGATGGATCTTCCTCTAGAGTCACTGGTCACAGAGCCACCCAAGGTTGCTTCCCCTCCTCCAAGTGTGCTTGAGCAAAGGACTCCTGAGGAGCATGAAACTAGCGGAGAGGTGGAGCCATTCAAGGAGGGGGCACTCTTTGGTGAAGCAGCTGAGCTCAAGGCGGAAGAGGAGGAAAGGCATACTTCTCCCTTGGTGCAGTATGAGTATTCTCTGGAAAATGACAGAGGCCACGGGTTGCCCGAGCAGAAAGAGGACATCCCTGCTAAAACCCCATCACCAGTGCAAGAGGTGGATCTTGAGGAAGATGATCAAGGTGAGCAGCTCTCTGAGAAGGAGGAGGACAAAATAACCGAGAAGGAAGAAGAGAAAATGACAGAACAGCAAGAAGAAGCAAGAACGGAAGAAATCTGGGTAGAACCTGTAGCCCCGGACTGGCTTGAGAAAGAGATTGCAAGAAAGAAGTAGGTGGTGGTTGAAGATACTCCCTTGGATTGGGATGAAATGCTGTCAAAAATTGGCAAAGGGAAGAAAAAGAAGACAGCCAAAGTAGTTTCTAAGGTGGAAAGAGATGAAGCAAACAACAGGGTTATCCATATTGCCACCCCTGCTGCGGACAAGACTAGGGAAGAAGTCACTGGTCAGGACTACAATGTGCAGACTATCAACCTTGGACCGGCCTCCATGGAGCAGGACATAGAGGAATATGAAGGGTCTAGTGCTGTGATTATTGGCAGGTTGAGGAAAGAGACCCAAACCAAGCATGAGCTGAGGAAGGAGAATGAAAGACTTAAGAAATGCTTGGAAGAAGTGATGAAACCCTTGCAGTCTCTCCATCCTTCTTCTTCTGCTACTCCTGGGTTTCTACCTAAGGAAACCATCTCCGGGATTGAGAAAATGAAAACCTCAGCTCAAACTGCAATAGATTGGCTGAAGGATATACAGATAAAGGGAGATAGTGCAATTAAGGATATTCTATCAGTTGGAAGGGATGTTGTCAGAGCTAAGGAATTGTTGGAGCATGTGCTATCTCAGGACAAGGAAGACGTGGACCTCTTGTTGCAGAAATCTAGGGTCATCATGGGACATGGTAAGGAACAGCTGGCTGCAGATGGAATTCTTCCTTCTTCCAGATTAGATGAACCTTGGGAATGGTTCAAGGCTCTACAGATTAGGCAGAAGGCCATGAAGAAGATTCAGAAGCAGAAAAAACAAATAGATGGTGATCTTACTGCAGTGTGTGATGGATGCATTGCCTTCTTTGAGGTGATGACTGGAAGGAGAAAGATTGTCCCAAAATACCTAAGTTTGGAATAGCTAAAGGAGTGGTGGCATGAAGTTTATGCCCCGGATTTTGAAAGTGTTATAACAAGTCACCAGCTAGATGATGCAGCCACCTATCTGGCAGTGATGGATAAATATATGGCCAACAAAGAGGATTGGGATAAGACTGTTGAACAGTCAAAGGAGGAGATTGACTCTATTAAATGCAGATTCAAGGTCTTGCCTTTGCCACCTGTCACTGAGTTGGATGGAACATTTTTGAGGGTCCAGGGGTCATCGGCTCAGAGGAAGGATAAGGGAAGGAGCACTTAATGCCTATTTTGAGATTTGTGCTTCCCTATTATCATAGGGCATGCATTGGACCAGACTACATTGGGGATTGTGTCAAGGCCGACCTTGATGATGGATGGCATTTAATGTGTGCCTTATTTTGATTTTCCCAGGCCGACCTGTTTTGGCAATTGTTTTATTTTGTAAATGTTTGGCTGGGCCGACATGTTTGAGAGTTTGCTATAAAGGTCATTCCTGCCTCATTGTAAGGGTTAGCTAGAAAGTAATAGAGATAAGTAAGAGCAAAGAGCTAGAGTATCTTGTAATAGGAGTAGTATTCAATTTCTTGAAGCAAATATTGTATCAGAACAGTGGAATTGTTGCAACGGTTTGATGATCTAATACAATTGAAGGCATTGTGGTTTTCCTGGTGAAATCTCTTGTGTTATTTCATTTTGCATGGTTCTTGTTGTTCTATCTTTCAAATTGCTTAAAGGTTTAGGGTTTAATGTTAAGAACTAGTTTTAGTTTGGTGAATGATGTTTATGATTTCATATTTGGAATGTTTGTAGCAATCTATGGTCTATACTCCCAGTAACTATCTGATTGTAGTAGGCTGGTGAAGTCAACCTGGACCATATATTCACATGTGCTTAAGTTCAATTGTAGATGAATGTCTATGATTTGAAAATCTACATACCTCAGAAGATTGCATCGTTCTTGTGATACTGCATTGTGGGTTAAGCAGGAATTGGTTGTTTGAGATTGGTCCATTCCAGATATCTATCATTTGCATTACTCATCCTAGGAATAGTTTAGATTTTATCATATTCTTGCACCCTTATCTTTTGTTATTTCTTTATAATTTTGTTAGATTTAGGAATTGGAGATCATCATATTGCAAAATATGATAAATTGAAAGATATAGTTTGCTTGTAGTAAGGTCCCTTTGTGATTACCAGCATTTTCACATATTATCTGAGTTGTTTATGCATTGTCATGACCTGACACTCGAGAGACCTTGGGGTGATTTTCAGTGATTTATTGTTGAAAATAACCTTTCAAGAGAGATAGGATATTGTATTCTGTCTGAGTTGTTGCTGTGCAGGAAACACCATCAACAAATCCTTTCTTCAACAACTCTTGTATCTATTGGTTCAATTTTGCATTCTCTACCATTGTCATTCTATGCGCTACCTTGTTTGGAAAACTTGCTTCCAGTATTAGATCTATGGTGCAAGAACACGTGAGCGGACATGCAATTAGCACCGACCAAAAACATTATTGTTTTTCATCTTTGCAATTTTGGTTTAATTTTTTTTGGTTTTCTCTTGTGCATAACCTCTTAAAATCTTTAAATTCATTGACACTCGGAGAAAGGTTGTTTCATAAAGTACGATGAAATATTTTAAGCAAATGCATTTGGCTCATGTAAAGTTGTTCACCATCACTTTTTTCAGCATTCTCACGGCCTAAGCTATAATCAAATAGAGTACGAGTAGGCATCTAATAGATATATTGGTGGAACACCATGGAGGTCATAGTTTTGAAAGGGAAAGGTCGATAACATTCTATAATTTTTTTCCTTTTCAACTTCAATCAAAAGAATCAATGAAATTAAAGGGGCCACAGTGGAGAAAAATCATTTCATTCTATTTTTGAAGCAAAATGTACGCAGTTGTTAAGGGAAGGATGTGTGGAGGATTAGATTAAGGGTGGCTTAAAGTAAGACAAATCGGCTATCAGAGAGGGGCGTTGCATAGAATGTGTGAAGGAATTTTATTTTTAATCTACAATCATAGAAAGAGGCATAGACTTGGTGGGGATAGTCGGCCTTGACAAGAAAAGACAAAGCATCAAACCTGAAGTTGAAGAGACGCTAAGCAAAGAAATAGGTTTGATAGAAACAAAAAGGTTGATTTAAAACAAGTGTGACGTGTGCCAGATGAGAGGGGGTTGCATAGGTAGTGGAGAAGGGGACTGCACATAGGGGAGAGTTAGTGAAGGCTACAAGAGTTTGAAAACAATAAAAAAATTCTAGACTGAATTGCTAGTGGAGGGACGCAATGGGAAGAAGGACTCTTCAACAATAATTGTTGCTCTATTTTCTAAAGGGTAGATGTGTAGAGGCCACACCATCCTAGATGGTAGTTTCAAATTAAGATTTCAAATTGAAATGCATCTTCAAGAAGAAATGTGTGCAGGTCAATAAGGGAGAATAGAAATCAAGGTAGGCTACAAATGAGACAATGAAGAACAAATTTTGAAGGCATAGTGTTGTGCAACGTCGTGAAACATAAGGAAAATAAAGAGGCAGGGCATGAACAAAGTGGAAGCTGAACGGTTGTGTGAGAGAGTCCAATGAAAACCAAATAAATGTTTGTATTTGGGTAATTGAATCAATAAAATCTTGTTTGCTTGCAAATTTCTTTGAATTGTTGAATTACTCATGAATTTAGTTTTGAGTTTAAGTTGTTTGGTGAGAGGGGAGTACCCCCTCTGCATCAATTGGTATCAGAGTGGATAGTCTTGAGAGTGGAGAGGATCCACCAAGACTTACAGGTGTGTGAACAGATTGCCGAAGGGGAGGCAGTTCATACTTAGTGGAAAGTGTATGAAGTGGTTGTGAAGAAGCTCGTGAGAGTTGTTGCAGGTGTGTGAGGAATCCTGGCAGCAAGAGAAGGAGCTTGAAGCCACGACAGAATGTGTTTGAAGAGTGAGTGATTGCAGTAGGAAAGATGGGTTGGGTCATGAGGAGATCCATGTAGATACAGTTTTGGGAATAGTATTGGGATAAAGTGGAGGATGAGATGATTGAAAAGATGGGACAGATAGTTTGTGAAGTAGGAAAGAATGAGGTGAGGCTAGAGGAATTGTGTGAAGTGTTGGAGAATATGGTTAGAGGAAAATTGGAAAAGAGTGTAGGAAAGAGTGAGAGGAAAGTGCTAAATAGGAGCAAGAAGAAGAATAAAGATAGCAGCCTGAGACGGAAAGAAGAAGATGTAGCCCCTATCGAAGAAGTTGTAGTGAAGACATGTCAAGAAGAAGGCATGGAGAAAAAGGAAGAAAATAAAGAAGTGGGAAGCAAAGAGGTTGCAGCAGTGAAGCATGGAAAAGAGGATTTGTTGCTGACAATTGAGGAAGAATGGATGACAAAGCTCAATGATGCAACGAAGAAAGAAGAGCAAAAAGTTATAGTTGATGATGGTGTGGGAGATGTCGAAGTGAAGGATGAAGTTACAACTGTTGGAGTTGTTACAACCGAAGAAGACAAGGTAAATTTGTTTTCCTTTGAGGATGATATTGTGGATGTGTTGAATGTTGGTTTTGGAGAAGAATATGGAATGGACTATACAAATTTGGGTGAAGATGTTGCAGATTGGAATGAGGTATATGCAGATTTTAGTGAGGTTGTGGATATAGATTTGCAACTGGATGTTGCAGATTGGTATGTGTATGTTATAAATGTTGGTAGGATGTTTTGATTCTCTTTCCATTTGAAGTCACAATACAAGTACTCCTTCCATGAATAATTTCTTTCTTATCATATTGCCATAGCATTCCTAATGGTAAATGACATGCATCCATAGGCATAATATCACACAATACTTCATCCCTATATGATCCACTATGAAATTTTACCAAACATTACTCATTCACCAATATCTTATGCTCATCCTGAATCCATGCTATCCTATAAGGGTTTGGATGTTTCAATCTCTCAAAATTCAACTTGGTTACCATCTCTTTTGAAACTAGATTATCAGCGCTACCACTATCAATGATAACTTTACATACATTTCCTCTAAACTTACATCTTGTTTTGAAAAAACTCTTTCTTTGTGGTGGTTCCTTAGTTACTTCTTTATGCATCAAAAAATCCTTTCTCCTTAGGTTCTACAATCTTTTCAATAATTTTAGTTCATAATCAGCAAGTATGAATTGATTTTGCAACTTTGTAACCATTCTATCCCATTTAATGATTTTCTCCTTTCCTCTTTTATTTCTCTCTAATTGAACTTCTTTCCACTATAAAGAAGTATGTCCCTTCAACTTTTCTTACTCTTTCTAGATCTTCAATTTCCTCATATTCAAAGTATTCCTCCATTTCATTGATCCAATCAATCAATTCCTCAGGATTTAATTTTCTCGTGTAATTTTGAATTTCAACTCTTGGTGGCTTACCAATTTTGGATATCACTTTCAACATGTTCATTTGATATGATTCTTCTTCTTCTTTGCCTAGGTATTCTGTAAATTGATTTGCAACATGATCTACTTCATCATTACTTCCGTCCTCATATCTAGGGTTTAGACCTCACCTTCTATCTTCTTCAACTACATCTAACTAAGCTAACATTTTGCACATCATTTCTAAAATTTCATCCATTCTTCCAACAATATTTTCCATAGCAAGAACTCTCCTCGATGGCATCTCTCTCCTTGGATCTAGTCCAACTACCTCAATTCAATGATCTTCTACAAGGGTTTCAACTACCTCACAGTCAACAATCAGTTGAAAACACATACAATTTTCCTCAAGTCAACAATTTTTCACCACAAGGAATGCCTTCAAGGCTCACAAACTCACTTTGATACCACTTGGTGCAATCATAGATGGAGGGTCCAGAAAGAACAATCCAAATTTTGCATCTTAGATCCAACACAATGGAAATAACACAAGAAAGTATTTTGCAAATATGATTCTTTCTTGAATTGGAAATATTACATGCATCATATGCCTCATGGGTGAATAACCATGGTTCATAGGCCTATCACAAGGGCATTTAACATTACAACTGGCCAAAGGCCTTATTCAGAAATTTGATCCTACTAACTTGTGAACTATTTATCTAAGTATTGAATGACGATTACAATGAACTAAAAATGCTCTTAAATATGAGTCTCCAGCTCCAACAAAGGTCCATGTCAACCTCAAGGGTTTACAAAACCCGATGAATGATAACACATGAAGGTCGGCCTTAAAACATGAAAGATAATCCTTCGCGAAATGAAATGAATTGTGAATCTCCAAGATAGATCTTATTGGACCAAAAATGCTTATTTGATTTCCCATTAAGCTCTGCACATTCTGGAATAGGTCTGTACTAAGAAATATGGATCAGGTCAGCCCCAAATGCTCTAACAGTGAATTACAATGAAATTCTGAGAGTGATAAATTTTGATAGAAAAATTCAAGTGATTTGAAATTCGGATATGTCATAGATGTCCATGTGTAGGTGTTATATCCTACTCCACAAGTTGAGAAACAATAATGTGGTGAAATGCAAAATGAAATGTTGAAACTGCTACAGATTGAAATGCAAGAAAAGAAATACTTTTGGTTCATACATGATTGCTTTACAACTAGGGATGCTCCTGCATCAATAAGGTCCCAAAATTTTATTTATGGATATATGTTAAATTCACCAAATACACACAAACTATTAGAGCATCAAATTTACCCATTTTGGCATGCCTTGTTCCCAAATCTTGTCATTTCATTTTTCATGTTGGAATGTCAAATTTTACCATCCTAAAATTCCTCCTTCCCAAAGTATGATTCCAACCCCAAAATTTACCAATGGTAAGGGTCATGCAACATTCCCAACCCTCAAACTCTAACATTTCCATCTTTTTACACTGTTCATTCTTACCTACCCATACATAACTAAGAATATCATTAATTGCAGGTCTTTACTTAGTAGCCACACTAGAAGGTATTTTCCCACCTATAATCATTGTTTATACTTATAGGGGTGAAAATTCACGTGTTCACATGACATTGGAGGATGAAGACATCTATTTTCATTAATGTGGTGGTTGCAAGTTGGTCAAGTCATTCCAAGGTTTTGTAGGTTCTTTTCCACATTGCACATAAAGATTGATGTAAACCATTAATGCTAATAATATAAAGGGCCAAAAAATGCATATATATTCTCCAAGATGTTAGAATACACCAAAGGAGATAAATTTTTTATATTTTTATTATTCTATATTATTCAGATTCTCCAAATTGAAACCCTTGTTAACATTGTTTTGACCACTAGTGTTTGAACAATCAACTTTGAGGATAAAGATGTTGGCAACACAAGGGTAGACAACTAAGAGGGGGGGTGAATTAGTTGTCACATAAATTATACAAATTAAACTTATTCTTAGATCTGATAGATAAATATGAAAGAAAAAACCATCATCACATCAAAATCACACATAACACCAATATTTTTTACGTGGAAACCCTGTTAGGGGAAAAACCACAGTGGAGGTTAGTCCACAAGATTATACTCTGTTAAAAGTATAAAATAATTATAAATGGGGAATGCACATCCATTCAGGCACACTGCCTAGAGCTCACTGCTCAAATACAAAAGGCTTACTGCCCAAAGGAAGACACACTGTCTTACAGAAACATTCATATTACATCCCCAAGATTTTGAACTGAGAAAATAGCATCTGCTAATGCCTGATTACAGTTTCGGTTAAGCACATAAACTTTGCTCACTCTTCTTCACACTTTACTTCTGCCTTTGAATGATTAGAACATTATTCACACGTAGCACTCACACACCATTCACACCATTTTCTCACATATGCCTTCAAATGGTATAAACAATCAAACATATATATATGCGACTAGGGATTACATCGACTACATGTTGGCTTAACAAAGTATAAAATGTGTACAACTATCGGCCCAAAACATAAATAATTGTCAATGTGAATCAACCAATGTTGACCACAATATAGTAAGGACCCAAAAAAACATCCTCGAACACGAAACACTTTAAATAATTATGCCTTGAAGATCCACAACACGCTACAATCACCTTGTCGCACATGAACATGAAAAACATGAACTCACAAAAGAAAATCACCAATCACGATCACAACAGTCAATGTGAATGTACAAAACAGATAGAGCACAATATAGAAACATCCATGAACATCATGAATCACCATAGAAGCATCTACAACAACTCAACTTACTAGAATCACATCATCTTCTTTTAGGAACACCAACTGAAGCAAGAGAACAACTGTCAAAACATAGATACTCATAACTCGATCAAATCTTCATGCAGATCTCTAAAAATTCACATGGATAAACTAGATATACTCAAAAAGAAACCCTTTAATCCACAACCTCTTATCATCAACATACTGAGCTATCCAATTGTATGATGGCTAAACTGAACTTCACTGCATCATCGACAACCTGCAACTTATTTCATTACAATTTTCTCAATATCCTTGACATATATAGCCTTAAAGACATTAATTCCAATAGTGTTGACATCAATGAAAACCACATATCAGAAATATCCAACAATCTCCCCATTTGGAATTGATGGCAACACATGATGTGAAAAACTCCATCAACACAACTTTCTCTTAGCACTTTCTCCCCCTTAGATTTTGACTCTTTTCTTCTTAACTCTTTCACAGTTTTCCACATGACTCTTCTCCCCCTTTTACATTAATGACAAAGATACACATTATCTTTCTCCACACAAGCTCTGAACCACATTTCTGAACATCTGACTACTCCCCCTAAGTAGCAGCCACCACATCATCAATCTGGATCAAGATATGACTATGAAATGCATAGACTGATGCAAGTCAATGCATCTTAATTTTGATTAGGAGTGGTAATCACCCCTAGCTTCCCTCTAAGATACTCAAAATTACCTTAAGCAATGGCTTGGTAAAGATATCTGCAATTTGTTCCTTAGTGGGCACATACTCCAATCCGGCTTCCTTTTCACTCACCTTCTCTCTCAAAAAGTGAAACTTGATAGATATATGTTTGGTCTTTGAATGCAGCACCAAATTCTTAGAAATATTAATTTCACTTGAATTATCACAGAATATAGCAATAGGCTCATCATACACAACTCTGATATCTTTCGACATCTGCTTCATCCACAATACTTGAGTACTATTGTTAGCAACAACAATGTATTGTGCATCTACAATAGATAAAGAAATGGCATTCTTCTTCTTACTTAACCATGAAATCAACTTCTTTCCCAAGAAAAATGTACCACCATTAGTACTCTTTTTTTCATTCACATCTCCTACCCAATTAGCATCAATAAAAGCACTCAAAGTAAGGTCGTCATCTTTAGGATACCATAGGCCAAAATCAATTTTCCCCTTCAAGTACCTAAAAATCCTCTTCACAACAGTCACATGAGATTCCTTAGGATCGGCTTGAAATCTTGCAACAATGCATACAACATTTATGATATCAGGTCTAGTTTGAGTCAAATAGAGCAATCCACCAATTATGGATCTGTATCTAGTCTAATTCACTTTAGGAGAATCATCATCTTGTGTCAACTTACATCCAGTCACAATAGGTGTACTAATTGTCTTTGAATCTTCCATACCAAACTTCTTTAGCAATTCTTTCACATACTTGGACTAAGATATAAAGATCCCCTTATCTAGCTAAGTAATTTGTAATCCCAAAAAGAATTTCATTTCTCCAATCATAGACATCTCAAACTCACTCTACATCTCATCAACAAACTTCATGCACAAACTATCATCTCCTCCAAAAATGATATCATCAACAAAGACTTCAACAATCAAATCTTTACCATGATCAATCTTGAAATACAAATTACTATCAGCAATACCTTTAATAAATCCAAGCTTCAACAAATACTTGTCCAGTCTAGCATACCATGCTCTTGGGGCTTGCTTAAAGCCATACAATGCTTTCTTCAACCAAAAAACCATATCTCCCTAATCAATCAGTTGAAATCCATCATGTTACTCAACATACACTTCTTCCATTTCACCATTTAGAAATGTTGACTTGACATTCATTTGATAAACCTTGAAGTTTTTGTAAGCAGCATAAGCAATAAATAGTCTCGTAGCTTCAATCCTAGCAATAGGAGAAAAAGTTTCTTCATAGTCAATTCCTTCTATCAAATAATATCCTTTACACACCAATCTTTCTTTGTTTCTAACAACTTCACCTTTATCATTTTGTTTGTTCCCAAAGACCCATTTTGTTCCAATTACATTTTTGTCCTTAGGTCTAGGAACAAGAATCCATGTATCATTCTTCTCAATTTGTAGTAGTTCTTCTTTCATTGCTTCCACCCAATGTTCATCTTTGCATGCTTCATTGACACTATTAGGCTCAGTCTTCAAGATCAAACAATATTCTTTTGCAATTCTTCTTCTAGTTTGAACACCTTTGTTCTTATCACCAATAATATGATCTTTTGAATATGTAGTCTTACATACCTTGGAGTCTTGGGATGTTCTTGAACTTCAGGCTCTTGTGATTTCACCTTTGCACTTTCACTAGTTCCTTCCTCTTGATTAACTTGATTCACCGGAATGATCTGAACTTGATTTGGAATGTGAACTTTCTTTCCTTTATCTAGGTTGTCATTCTAATCATCTAAATCATATCCATAGGTTTTGGATGGTCTAACTTTGTCTTCATCATCCTTCACATTTTCACTTTCAACTACTTTCCTCAATCTCTTATTGTAGCACCGATAGGCTTTACTTTTAGTAGAATAACCAAGAAATATTCCTTCATCACTTCTAGTATCAAACTTTCCTATGTCTTCATCTCTTTTGATAAAGCATTTACTCCCAAATATTTTGAAGTATCTAGCAATAGGTTTATGACCATACCATAGCTCATAAGGAGTCTTGTCAGTATCACCTTTTAATTATACCCGGTTGAGAGTGTAAACGACAGTACTCAACTTCTCTCCAGTAAATATGAGGAACATTTCCTTCCAACATCATAGTCCTAGCAACATCTTGAATTGTCTTGTTTTTCCTTTCCACAAATCCATTTTGCTGAGGGGTCTGGGGTGCAGATAATTGTCTCTTTATCCCATGCTCTTCACAAAAATAATTAAACACACTGGAAGTGAATTCACCACCTCTATCTGATCTCAGACATTTAATCTTCAGACCTATCTCTATCTCAACCATAGCCTTAAAGATCTTGAATTTCTCTAGAGCTTCAGATTTTTCCCTTAAGAAAGTAACCCACATCATTCTAGAATAATCATCAATAAGTAACATGAAATACATGTATCCTTGTAAAATTTTGAATCTAGAAGGACCACACAAGTCAGTATGCACAACCTCTAACACTTCATTTGAACAATGTTGTTTGCTCCAAAATGAAACTCTAGTTTGCTTCCCTAACTGATATTCCTTGCATATAGCATTAGTAGGTTTTATCAACTTAGGAAGATATCTCATTGCCTGAGTAGGACTTATCTTGATAATATTGTCAAAATTTACATGAGACATTCTCCTATGCCACAACCAACTTTCATCAAATTAAGCAATAAGACAACTTTTACTAGTAGCACTCAGATGAAAGATATTACCTTTTGTTTTTGTACCTGAGGCAATCACATTTACGAAACTTCCCAATATTCTACACTTTCCATCCTTGAATTGAATATTGTATCCCTTGTCAACCATCTGTCCAACACTTAAGAGATTATGCTTCAAACCTTTCACATATAGGACATCATCATTATTATGCTTACCATCAAGAGAAATGGATCCTCTACCACATATTACACCTTGTCATCACCAAATCTTACAACACCACCATCATACTTTTCCAAGCTCACAAATTTACTTTTATCACCTATCATGTGATGGGAGCATCCACTGTCAATCACCCATTCATATTACTTTGGAAGCTAGAGCTTTCTCCACATTTGTGCAACTAGCAGATTCAGTAGGTACTAGATCATTTTCCTTGATAGCAATAAACACCCATTCATTCCCGCTTGCATTCCCTTTATCAGATTCATCATCTATCACACTTTCATCAACATCATAATAACACTTTCTTTGGAATCTAGGCTTGTTGGGTCTTGGCTTAGGAACTCTTTCCAGACACCTTGAGGCAAAATGACCTATCTTATTGCAAGAAAAACACTTAATAGGAAATTTCCCTTTATACTTACCTTCTCCTCTAGCTTCCCTCTTGACAATAAGTGCTTCAAGCTCGTCTAGTTTTCTCTCTTCTTCTTCAATCTCTCTCATTTCCTCCTCATACTTGAACATTTTTCTAGAAGAAATTTCTCCCAAATCATATCTCTACTTATCCTTTCTGGAGATAGTAGCCTTGAATGCAAATTTTGTCTTAGGAAGAGAATCACCAAACTCACTTAACTGAAAAGTAGTAAGCTTACCAATCAACACATCTTTGGTTACATTTGTCACATTTTGGATCTCCTCAATAGTTGTATCTTTGGCTTTGTATGTAGTAGGCAAGGATCTGAGCACTTTAGCAACAATCTCTTATTCTTCAAATGTTCCACCAACACATCTGATACTACACACCAGTTCATTTACTCTATGCACAAAAGAAGTAATGTTCTCATCATCACCCATTCTCAACATTTCATATTTCCCTTTTAGGCTTTGTAACTTAGCAATCTTCACATGGGCATCACCTTCATACAAAGTTTCCAACTTTTTCTAGATCTCATAAACTGTCTTCAGATCCATTACATTTGTCATCTCAAAATCAGTCAGAGCACTCAACAATGATTCCTTAGCCCTGATATTGTACTCAACATCCTTAATCTCAGTAGAAGTATAAGAACCATTATGTGGGATGATATATCTATTCTTTGTAATTGTCCAGTAAGGTTCACCAATGCATCTCAAATGACACTCCATTCGAGTCTTCCACAGAGAATAATTTGTTCCATCAAATCTCGGACTATCCTTCTTATATGTCATCATCCCGAATCACCTCAAGCTATTAAACTTCTTTTGAGGAACCTACTCTAATACCAATTCTTGGAAACACAAGGGAAAACAACTGAGAGGGGGGGTGAATCAGTTGTCACAGAAATTATACAAATTAAACTTATTCTCAAATCTGATAGATAAACATGAAAGCATAAACCATCATCACATCAAAATCACACATAACACCAAGATTTTTTACGTGGAAACCCTGTTAGGGGAAAAACCATGGTGGAGGTTAGTCCACAAGATTATACTCTATTAAAAGTATAAAAGAATTATAAATGGGGAATGCACATGCATTCAGGCACACTGCCTAGATCACGCTACTCAAATACAAAACGCTTACTACCCAAAGGAAGACACGTTGTCTTACAGAAACATTTAGATTACATCCACAAGATTTTGAACTGAGAAAATAGCATTTGCTAATGCCTGATTATAGTTCTAGTTAAGCACATAAAATTTGATCACTCTTCTTCACACTTTACTTCTGCCTTTGAATGATTAGAAGATTATTCGCACACAACACTCGCACACCATTCACACCATTTTCTCACATATGCCTTCAAATGGTATAAACAATTGAGCATATATATCCGTGACTAAGGATTACATCGACTACATGTTGGCCCAAAACATAAATAATTATCAATCTGAATCAACCAATGTTGGCCGCAACATAGTAAGGACCCAAAACAACATCCTCAAACATGAAACACTTTAAATAATTATGCCTCGAAGACCCACAACATGCTACAATCACCCTGTCGGCCATGAACATGAAAAACATGAACTCACAAAATAAAATCACCAATTGCGATCACAACAATCAATGCAGACGTACAACAAAGATAGAGCATGATGTAGAAAAATCCACGAGCATCATGAATCACCACAAAAGCATCTACAACAACTCAACCTACTAGAATCACATCATCTTCTTTTAGGAACACCAACTGAAGCAACAGAACAACTATCAGAACATAGATACTCATAATTCAATCAAATCTTCATGTGGATCTCTGAAACTTCACGTGGATAAACTAGATATACTCAACAAGAAACCCTTTAATCCACAACCTCTTATCATCAACATAGTGAACTAGCCAACAGTATGATGGATAAACTGAACTTCATTGCATCACCAACAACCTACAACTTATTTCATTACAATTTTCTCAATATCCTCAACATATACAGCCTTAAAGACATTAATGCCAATAGTTTTGACATCAATGACAACCACATATCAACAATATCCAAAAAAATACCCTTAAATTCATAGAAGCTAGAGGAAAAAAATACCTTTTCATGTTGGCCCACGTTTTTCATTGCATCAAAATATCGATCTATCAACACCCTATACAAATGGTAGATACATGGATCACATGGGAGGAAGTTAGTCCCTTGTCATGAATCTCAAGGGGAGCACTAACCATCTTCCAAAAATCTCCCCCCAGTGTTACCCGAGGGGATTTGAACCCGTGACCCAACGCTCTAATACCAATTATTGGCCCACGTTTGTTGTTGCATCAAAAGATCAATCTATTAACACCTGAAACTAACGGTAGAGACATGGATTGCATGGGAGGTGGTTAGTCCCTTTTCACAAATCCCAAGGGGGGTACTGACCATCTACCAACATTTCCTAGTCACATGAATTCACTAGAGTTTACGAGTGATCCCCCTTGGTCACAAAATAATCTCATATAGAGGTCATAATAGAGCCTTGTAGGTCATCCATGATAAAGTGGCTGGATAACATCATTGTTGTCATGGGTATACCATGATATTTATAGCTTGTTACATATTTGTAAAGTTGTTATTTATATCCTTTGGTGAAGATAGTTGTATATCTAGTTACTAACACTACCATAGTAGCATTTTATTATGTTACAATCTCATCAATGTATTACAAGCAACCTAGTTATTTTGAGTTAATGCATGAATCATGTTTTGTGATCTTGTTTTGTGTTGAATTTGGAAAAACCATATATATTATGTAATTGTGAGGGAAATTGCTAGGTTTAATAGATTAGGGTAGAATATTTAAGCCTATTATATATCTCCTTATGATCTTGACTAATAATATTTGGGTTTACTTTCCTTTGGTAGAATCAATTAGGGTTTATTAATTTATGTTTAAATAATGAAATATATTATTATTGACTTGATAATTCTATTGGGTAAATATCAACATAAATTAGAGATTAAAAATATTCTCATTTAAAATATTTTCCTTAGTAATTAGAGTTTAATTAGGGCTCAATTAAGGAAATATAAATCTATCCAAAAATAATTTCAGCCATTGTTGGTTGATCCATTACAATATCCCATAATATATAACCAATTAGCTAAACATAAAATTCTAACTAGATAGACGTAATAGTTGAAACATAGAAAAAGGGATCCTAGGTCCTAAATGCAAGGGGACCTTTCTCCAAGTTACATTAAGATGTAGACCAACAAGGTGATTGGATTGACTTACAACCATGAAAGTGAGCCAATCAGTCCTAGATCTATATCTAATTAAGGAGGGGAATGGATTGGAATTGATTTAGAATGGTTACCCTAAATAGACAATTTTCCATAATACTAAAATTGCAAGAGTTTAGAGGCTAATAACTGATAAACAAAAATAGTCAATTGCAGGTGGATCTAAGAACTATAGAGGGGCATGTGCCTACCCAAAAAAGTTAGTTTCAAGCACTATAGGAGGATTGGGTTTCCATTGGGTGAATGGGTCTTTGTAGGGGTGTCTTGATAAACTTTTGGGGTCCTCTGATGTTGGATCTTATCTTTGAATTCCCACCTAAAAATCTGCCGGAATACTATCAGATATTTTGGTAACAGAGTTTATGTGACTTGACAAGATGTATGACAAAAAAATGCATCAATGGAGAATTTATCTTCAATCCTCTTCAACCTGAGATCTGCACATTCACAAAGAGATGAAATGTTGGGCAATATTTGGGGCTTGCCTCAGTCAAACCTTGTGTAAGTGTTTCCACTTTCATAATGGAAATGTTGATGATAAATGGATAATTAAAAGGAATGAATGTTGAAACCACAATTTTTTTCAACTCACCACCCTTTAATGGTTGTCTTGAAGGATTGAAGTCATACACATCACCTCAAGGATTTGGATCTTGCTTTGCTTGAATGCTTGAATGCTTTGGAGACCTACAACAAGGGTTATCCTTCACAAAACAATGATAACTTGAACACATGAACTCACATACACTTTGAAATGATGCTTGGATCTTAAAATGTTAAAATAATACTATAAAATGATGCTTGGATCTTAAAATGTTAAAATAATACTATAAAATGATACTCTTGATTTGATCTTGATGATAACCTTTGCTCCTCAATTGTAGTTCTAGTTCCAAAATGGTGAAAATACTAGGTATTTATAGGCATTTAGCCAATTTCCCAAAAATTAGATTCCAAAAGCTAGAACTTTAAATTTGAATTTTGGATGTTAAAATGTTGCCAACAACATATTTAAATTTGGATCTTGGCTAAGAAAGGGGAACCATTCGCCTATGGGAAAATGGGTCTTGGCCCAAATTTCCAAGGCACACATAGTTAGGAAAATAAAAAATTGGATGCATTTATTCAATGCTTGTAATCCTTTAGAAAATGGTAAATTAGGCCTTGAAATTCATAATTTGGAAAATTGGGAGCTTAATTAAGTCCAATAAATTAGGGGGACAAAACATAATGTGAAATTGTTAAGGGTGATAATTTTTGACACTACAATAGTGCTTGACAAACATTCCACCATCATTACCATTTTCCACTAATACATGATAGAAAATCCACCATCATTGCCACTTTTCCCACAAAAGAAAACAATCATTTGTTAGTATAACCAAACATTGCCTTCGATTTAAGGGTACATATCTCCCCAAGAACAAATTCTTTTATTGTAGAGGGCTCTACATTCAAACTAGAAAATTTATCAAGACCAATTATAAAATAGGGAATAAAAGAAGAATTTTTCTTGCAATGTCTCTTATTCTTCTAGGGGATTATATCTATGCTTCTCCTTGTAAATTGATTCTTCTACGATGCATTAATAATAAGGGATTTTTGTTGTGGATGATGAAAATGTGAATCACAAATAATAACAATTACAATGAAAGTATAAAATTCACACTTCAACAATCACTCAATGAAGCTCAATATATTGGCTCATAAATGAATAACAAACAAATTTATCATAGAAAAGACCTTGATTTTCTCCATTGTGGGTTGCTCTTCAAAGTAACAATAACTATGAAAGAACAATAAATGATATGATGCAATGATAATGATAATTGTTCAAAGATAAATGATACCTATGCTTGATAATGATGATGATAATGATAATGATAGCTTGGTAATGTTTGATAATGCTCTTGATAATAATGATGATCTAGGAGATATGAATGAATGAAAGTTTTGTATTTATATGCTTCACTTGATATCTAATCAAGGGTGAAGATTGATTAGAAAGATCAATGGTTAGGAAAATTCAAGATAGGGTAGGAATTAAATTTAAATTTTGATGAAGGGGGGAAGTTAAAGAATTAATTAAATAAATTTATTTAATTCATAAGGATGGTTGGAGAAATAAATTATTTATTTTATTTTATTTATTTTAGAAGAAAAGATAAATTTTGATTTATTTAATTTAAAAGAGGAGTGTTAGCTAATTAAAATCATTTTTAACAATTATTTAATTATTATGGATCAAAGATAGATTTAAATTTGATTAATGTGGAAGGGGAAATGATAAGTGATGGATTAATTAAATAATTAACAATCATTTAATTAATTTATGATGAAAGGATTAAGATAATTAAATAACTAAAAAATATTTAATTATAATAGATGAAAAAGGATAAATATTAGCTTAAATAAATAATTAAAAATTATTTAATTAATTACAGATAGAATAACTAATGAAATGATACAATAAAGATGCATTAGTCATTTTTAGGTATCCACAATTTGTGACTCAAATCCTTACCAAAGATTGTAAAATGGTTTGTAGAAACAATCAATAGATAATGAAATATATATATATATATATATATATATGACAAAAAAGGAAGGCCAAAATTCTAAATCAAATTTGTGATGTATATCTATGTTTCAATTATAAAAGACCACTTTTATAATTGAATATCCTTATTCCATGTTTGATAATCATTGATTTTCTTTATTGAACCTATATTTGCTTGGATATGTCTATCCTGGTGAAGTTATACTTGCTTGTAGGGTTTATAGAAATAATAATTTTGGACATTTGAATGCATCCAAGAATTTGAAGGATTGAATCTTCATTCCTTGGAGTTAAAATCTATGTAATACATTATCTATTATCTTCTCTTCGCCATCTTCTTTTTCTCCTATTATTTATTTTGGTAGCCACCTATCTAAGAAAGCTTGTTCTAGCTCATCCAAAGAAGAATTTTTATTTTGTTTGGCATTTACCATTTGTTAAATTCAAATTTTAAGCGTAAATTTTTTTTTAGCTTCCATGGTATATTTTAACCTTGAGAGCCCATTTTAATGCATCTCCATTTCTATCAAAATTAAGACAGACACCCATTGAAACTAGGGTTTGAAAAATAATCAATAGATGTCCTTTTTATCATATCATTTACCTAACTTTGACAATATGATTTTATAATGTTGGCCCAAAATCTAAAAATGTAAAAAATAGAACCCAAATAAATTTTGGTGATATTTCCAAAAAAAAAAAAAATTAGAAAAAATATATAAATTGCATCTTGTAGAGTGGGTTTGTGAAAAAACATAAATTGCAATAAATCATTCAATATTGATGATAAAATTATAATTTTTGGACTAGAAATTCTTTATACAACCCTTCAAATTTAAATAAATAATTGTAAAAAACTCACAACCATTTGTGAGATATAGATGAATCATAAAAAATAGGGTTTTGCCCTCACCTTTTCTTAAATATTAGCTTTGTTACCACTTATAAGGTCCACACTTATAATAATGGTAGTAAGACAATATTTAATGAAGATAACATCCAATACAAGAGATGTTTGTGGGCCAATATATCCTAATATCCTAATATCTAGTATATGTAGAATATAATAAACCCTTGAGGTAGGGTAATACCATGTGCAATACTCCATATGGATGAATCCATTCCATGAGATATATCCAAGAGACCTTGAACACAACATATTATTCACCTACCTTACAATGATATTCACCCTCTTTCTATATACCTCATCCTAACAAGATTAAACCACTAAACCCAATTTAAGACTACTCATTATCTAATATAATTAATGATCCTATATAACTAATTTAAGGAATGTGTGCTACATGTTAATATTTTTATCCGCCTATATATACAAGACATGCATTTCTTCATGGATTGATTCTATGAAGCTTCACAGTCCACCAACTCAAGTACGTACTCAACCTGTTTTTAATAAACCAAATGTTCAATGAAGTTTTCAAATCACAACTACAAGACCGAAAATCAATAGTAAATCATGCTTTTAAACTCTTCATTTGGGCCTAGTCTACAAAATAATTGAGGCCAAGACAAAAATAAATTTAAAAATTACCTATTCATGTTGATGCATAGAAAATTATTTTTAATGTGGTACTTAGTTTCTTCTCATCCAACTCATTATAGGCCTTCCCATGCTCTAACTACCACCACTCATAAATTTGAAAGAGTGTTTGATCATACGTTAAATCTAATACCTTACACATGTTTGCAATGTATGACTTCATATTTTTTAATATAAATATTTATAAAATATGATATTGAATGATTAATAAAAATATTAGAAATGGTAAAAAAAATCAAAAAAAAAAATTTCAAAATTAAAAATTAAAAATATTACAACTATAAAAAATTTTTACACATGAATAAAATATTTTATTTCATTTTAGAAATAAAAAAATTAAAAATATTTTTTTTGAAGAAAAATCAATCTAATTAAAAAGAAATTATGAATTACATTTAAAAAAATATATAAAATATTAACAATATATTTAATTTTTCACTTCTACATAATATTAAATAAATACTAAAACATAATCACATAAATATCCTTCAAATAGATAAAAGACTAACAACCTGTATTATTCAACCATTAATATCTATTCAAAGGTACCTTTCAAATATTAAATATTCTATTATAAACTAAATTATATAAACTAAATAATATGATATAGAAATTTCAACAATATAGAAACATAATAATTATCTATTCAAACACATACTTTTCAAATATTAAAATATTTTATTATAAACAAAATTATATAAAGTAGATAATGTGATAGAAATTTCAACAATATAGAAACTTCTATTTTACAATAAAAATCCCTAAATAGGCCCATATGGCCATATCCCATACTCCATACATACATTTCTTTTTCTAGAGCTTCTAGAAGGTCTAGACTTTGGACACTAGTTATTCATAAATATAAACACTAGATATGAAAAGAAGCTTCTCTTTGAATAACAAGGTGTAGGAGGGACCATACTTGAATTATAAATAAATAAATTTTTGTCATCCTTTACATCAATTATTTGAGTTTAAAATGAATCACATTTAATAAATTTCTATTAAATTTGAAATGAAATCATATTATAAGATATATCAGTTATTTGCAATTGATTTCTACTTTTATAATTTTTTTTTTTTTTTTGGAAGTATAAATTTTATGTAATCATGTTCTTTAAATTTATGTTTATATAAAGATATAGATGTCATGTAGAGATATAATTGTTTTTATATTTTGTTTATTTAAAAGATTTTTGGATTCATAAATTAGACATAGGATAAATATATTTATTGCTCTCTAGTTTTAATAATTGATATTACAACAAGATAGTAGTGTTCATTGATGATATCATTGTTAAAATTAAAAGCATATAAACATTTCTTTTTTTTACAATAGATTTTATATTAAAGTGAGAAGTACTAATATAACCTTTTAATTGAAGGAAATATATTTGTGACTTTGATGTCATAGATTGAAATATAAAGCTTTGGTATTAATAAATATTAAACCAAAGAGAAGCATGCACAATTACTATGATCAAAACTAAAACTCAGTACTCCCATTTCTTGTAGTTTTTTCAAAGATTGGAGGTGGTTTACAGGCTATAATATTGAAAAATTCCCTCTCAAACTTGTTTACCTTAATATCCTTCCTCCAATTCAAATTCATATTACATTAAATCTAAAATGGAATCTAAATTGGTCCAAGTTCAAATGGTTCAGCTTGAGCACTATTATTTGGAAATCAAAAGTTGAGGCCAAAACCCAATTTTTAGCATGGGAGATTATTTATTACAAAATTATTGTAGGAGAATGCCTCACATTTCTATGTAATCAATCCGCCAAATGTCCTTTTTGTCACAAGCTAGAAACCATCAAATATGTCTTTTGGTCATGCATACATACACAATTAATTTGGCAAGCAATTATGACTCTTATTCCTGACATGTTTAATAGAAAATTAAAATGGAAATAAGCTCTTTTAGGACTGCATTATTCTCAGAATATAGTTTCAAAATCTTTTCATCAATGTATCCTTCAATATATTTGGTTGTTCAGATGTAAAGCTATTTTTTCTAATATTTTTCCTCTTATAGAAGATATTATGCACGATTTATTATCTAATATTATTTTGCAGTTGTCAACTCTTGCTAAAGCAGTGAAGAAGAAACATAGTAACATCTTGGAGCTTCAAACCCAACTATCTAAAGTTCAGTCTCAGCTCACAGCGATTGCTAAAAATTACAATGGATCTCTACTCACAATATTTAATATCATTACGAAAGAACATGCGCTACTCACTCTTGGAGAAAAGTGATTCTCTTGTAAAATATACTTTGCCCTTAAGCATTTTTTTTAGTTGTCTTAGCTGATGTGTTCTTTAGTGCCACGCTTTTTTATATTATTGTCTCTTTCAGTCATTTTGGTTGGGACGTGCCTCCTCCAAGCATTTTTGTACTCTTGTAAATTCTTTGTATTTTATTAATATTAATGCATTTTTCCAATAAAAAATAAATTATTATGATCAAAGTCTTGTCTTAATATCATATAGAATTGAGAATAATTTTTGATGGGCTAGCATTTTTTAATTTTTATTTAAAAAATTCACATAATGAAAATAATATATTAGTCACCATGTTTATAAGTTGACTAGTGCTAACAATAATGGAGAATTACATCATTAGATGAAATGCAACTTCTTTTGTTAAACTTCACCTCCATTGTAAATGAAACTTTAACAAGAAATCCCATAGATGTTCATCTATAAGAAGAATTTGACAAGAAACCATTCCAAGTATTGGCCTTGATAAACTTGTCTATTGTGGTATATTGATAGAAAATATGTGAAATGCAACCACACTGATGGAAGATTAGGATGTAAGATCATCACAATCTTTGAGTGTAAGAATGATGTAAGAGCACACATGCTTCTAACTCAATTATACAATTTGACAATTGACTATTCAATAACTAAGCATCTCTCAAAGCTCAAGAGTATTTAAAACAATCTCATGAATGTAGATATTATTGTTGATAAAGATATCATCTCCATAACTCATAATAGTTTACCAAAGCTATTTGAGAATATCAAGACTACACTCACATTGAGCGGAAAATTGGCGACCTTCAAATTCAATGCTTTGGAGGGTCTACTATCACGACATGAAGAAATGCTTAATAGAGAGGATGGAGCTTAATAAAATAAATATTTTCACTCTAAGTTCAAGGGCTAGAATCCTTAATGAGAAACACATGTTATGGATAATGATGAGAAAATAAAAGGAATGGTTTAATATTATTGGAAGATCACCATAGTCATTTTGAGTGTCAATGCTTCAAAAAGAAGAAACATATGAAAAAAAGTAAACAAGAAGGTAGGATGGTTGTGTTTTACATTGAAGATGATGATGAAATTTAAACTATTTTTAGAAAATTATTCTAATTATGTCAAAAACAATGATGTCTTGAATATTGATTCATGTGCTACTCATCATATGAATGGTAGTATCGACAACTTGAGGGGTGCAAAGAATTTAGAAGGCAACAAAATTAGCCATAAAGAGTAGTGATCATGTTTAAAGGGAGAGAAACAATTAATGAGTTGAGAGGTAGTGATTATGTAGTGACCCATTTTAAGTAATGATTACCTTTCATAAGGAAAAGATCTAGTAAGACATTAAATTAATTAGAATTAGTTATAAAGGTAGTAATCAAGGTTAATCAAATGTTATGTCTTTTGAGAGAGATGCCTCTATTCAATTATATAAAAGTATTATTTTATTGCGGTTTTCTCGCGTGAGTATTTCCACGTAAATCATGTTTTCTTCTTACGTTGTATAATTGTTGGATCTTATGTGAATTATATTGTGCAATTGATATTATTGTGGTTGCTAGTTTGAAAAATTAAAAGAATGTATTATAGTGATTCACCCCCCTCTCAGTATAATCATGTTCTCATTGACTATAGGAAACTTATTAAAGAAAAATGAACCTCACTGTTGCATCCAAAAGGTCCAAAAATATTAAGATTTCCTATCTAAGTGTTGAAATCAAAGTTTATAAAATTCTAGATATTTTTTGTGGCCTTAGATTTCATGCAAAAATTCATAAAATTATATGGATTTTTATAGTCACAAAGTGTTGTATAGGGTTATATTTATAGTGTGAAAAGTGTCTTTATAGTTTCCTTTTATCTAGTTCCTACACATAGTAGCCATATTCACACTAGCTTAAGTTCACTTGGAGAATCTAACAAAGACGAGTCTAGACCTAACCTTAGTGACATGTTCCAGCGAGATAAAATACCCAAAGAAGTTGGAAATCCCTACAATGATCTCCTCACCTTAAAACTCCATTGGGAGGCTTGAAAGCCTAACCCAAGTTGGGAAGCACCATCAAGGTGTATAGAGGGATCAAACCTTGGACACCATTTGCAAAGAGCAAGGATCTATTCCCAATGAACCAAGGGCCTAAAGTGAGGGTGTTTAGGTAGTCCTCCTAGAGGGAAAAATAAAAGCAAAAAATTCCATTTGGGTTCATCGATATAAATAAGCTACCCTTTACAAACCAATGAGAAGAAGCCCATTTTCTCATAGATTCAATATTTGGGCATTTACCAAAAAACCCTCCAATTAGGGAGTTCTCAATTTTGACCAAAGACCGATCTAGGGAGGAGTCTTTGATCTTAATATTCATCCCTTCCTTAGAAAGAACAATTTGGACTTTCTTGGAGGACTTTTTTGGCCTCCCAAAAAGAGTTCCTTCTAGAGGGTCAAATATTTTGTACGACTAGCAACATCTTTTGAAAAAGGCATGGGGATAGGGGGTGTCCCACATAGCCTGTGAGGCCCAATAGACTAACACGAACAATCCAACAACATTAGATCCAACACATGGGAGCCCCTACAACTCAAAATTTTCTTGAGAACCAAGATGCGAAGATTCCTACCCACAACTCTTAACACATTTAAAATATCATTTTTTAAAATATTTATGTTAATAGAGTAATAATATGTTTGTTAATTTATTATTTTATTTTTTGGTATTTTTGTGTACTTCCTAGTTTCCTTCCACTATGCATGTAGGTATTATTTTTATTAGCACAACTATTCTTTTGGTTTTCCACTCATATGAGACAATAGCACATTGCCTTAATGTTTGTATAAAGTGCTAAAATTTTAGGTAGAGAACTCCACCTTATCAACATAGGTTCCTCTATTTATATATAAAAAATATATCACTAATATATGATTTTAGTTTCTCTATTCTCTCTTATTTGCACTAGTTTATATTTGCAAGTGTTTTGGATTGGTTTCTTAAATGCACTTTTATTTTTAAAATTTAAAATACCATAAAGAGTTGATCAACATAGTCTAAAACTATAGATTAATTTAACAAACTTGATCAGTTAACTCTAGTATAATAGTTTGAGATCACTCTCAAAGGAAACAATTCTCCCTTTAGTAGATTTGAATTTGATCTATTGTATTTTGGTGAACTTGTCATTCTAGATGACTCTCTCAATTTAATGAAATTCAAACCAACCTTCCATTAACTTTGTTTCTCTAGGTTTTGTGATTCTATGTTGTAAAACTATTAATGAGTTTTACAACCCAATTTTCACATTTAGACAACATACTTTGAATAACCTTAAAAAAATGAATGGCGAATCAAAACAACAATCCTCCAACGGAAAGAGTTAACAAGAAGTGTAATAAGATGACAAAGAGCGGGAGAGGGATTTTGAATTCATTGGGTGATTCTAGTGATGGAGGCTATGAATATGAGGATGAGGATGATGTGTTTTGATAGTGGTGGGTTTGGATGCTTGAACCTTCTATGGTGGCTTATGGTCTGGTTCTTCTTGGGAAGTCTTCATGCTTTGAGGGAATGTTTGGTTTGCTTGGGGCCCAGCTTGAGGTTGCTCGGCTCCCAGTATTGGTGGCTTTTCCTCCAGAAGGCTTTAGGAGGATTTTTTACTTTTTTGGGGTGCCGCTTAGGGGCATTCCAGTGTGAGATGTGATGTTACTTCGGCTCTAGTAAAGGTGGCTCTTCTCTTCTACTCCTTTGTGGACTTGGGCTCACTTGGACGCGTTGGTGTTGTGTCCAAAGGCTTGGTTTTGGATGTCTTTTTGTGTAAGCTTGTTGGCGATGGTGGCTTGCTCACTTTCCCTTTTGGTTCTCTTGTGTTGCTTTGTAGTCCTGCCTTGTGCGTATTGCTGCATCTCCTCTATGCATTTTCCGGTCCTATTGGGGATTGTGGGTCTTTTATCCTGGGTCATTCCCTTGTTGGGTTCTGCCTCTTGCCTCTTCACTTCTTTGTCTTCACTCTGATCTGGAATTCCTTTGCAGGTTTCTTTGTTTTGTTTGTATTTTTGTTGGTGGGTGTTGTTCAGAGGTCATTGGTGGACTATGTGGCTTGGCTCTTGGTTGTTTCCTCTCTGTTTCTTGTTGCTTTCCTAACTGGCAGAGGTTGGGCGGTTGTCAGTAGTCTTTGTTTATGCTCTCCTTGGAGCCCTCTCAGGTTTTTTTGGTTCTCCTCCCTTCCTTGTGCCTGCTTTGCTACTTTGTTTAGGTAGTGTGCTTTTTTTTTCGGGTTGCTCTGTGTGGTCCTTTTTGTCCAGTCTTTGGACTCTGGTCTTGTGAGAGCTTTTGGGCTGCTTTTGCTATGCTTTTTGTTATTTGAGTTGGGTGTTTTGTGCTCTGCCTCTCCCTTCATGTTGTATGCCCTCTTGACTTTGGTCACCATGGTTTTGGGTTTGTCTTTGGTGGTGGCTAGGTTGGCTTCTTTTGGTTTTGTTTCATTAGCTACTTTGGACATGTTGACCATGAGGTTTGAGGTCGCCTTTGTGGTCCCCTCTAGTGCTTGTATGGTGTTGGTCCTCTTGGACGTTGAGGACTCCCTCGTTACAAGTATCCCTCCTTTCATGTATGTGGTCTTCATTGGGTTGTTGATGTTCTTCTTGAATGTGGAGAATTGGTTGAACCTGGCTTGTGAGGATGCCTTGGTGGTCCTCTTTGATGCTTGGGATGCTCCTCTTTTATTGGGGTTTCATTCCATTTTCAGCATGGTGACTCTGAGGTCGTTGGGGAGAGCTTTCTCTTTGATGGTTGTTGAACAACCTCTTATTGCTTCCCTTTTGTACCTGATGCTCGTGTTGCCATGGGATGAGGTGTGTTTTCTTACTACCGGAGTGTTGATTTCCTACTAGGTTTTATGGTTGGGGTCCCGTATGGAGGTGGAGATTGCTCCTGTTGAGGTGGAGCCCTCTCATATAGAGGCAGAGATGGTTGTTGTTACTGCAGTGGGTTGTTCCCTTTCTTTCTGTTGGTTCCTTTTGAGGTGGAGCATGTGTTGTGCAGGAGATTGGTGGCTCTTGTAGTTTGGATCCTCACTTCATCCTCTCTTTTAGAGGGGAGCTAGCTCTTGTTGAGGTAGAGTTTGAGATGGTGTTTTGGGTAGACTGGTGCTTCTTGCTTGAGTTGGCTCCTCGGTGCTTTATTTTGTTTGTTGACTCTCAACTAGTGGTAGGGAGTCTGGTTGTGTTGGATCTGCGATTAATTAGGGGGTATTGTTTTATGTTATTGTTGTCTGGGAGTTGTTGTTTCATCCAGGCCTTGATGTTCAGGCTGTCTTGGCCAACCGAGGGGTGGTTGTTGTTAAAGGTTGTTGTTCTTACAACCTTATGGGGGGCCTGTAGGCCTATTTTTTTGGTTGTGCTCTTAATCCTAGTCTAAAGTTGATGTTTCATTCGTGGGGATGGTGATCTTCAAGTGTTGCTGCTTCGGAGGTTCTGCTTTTGGGATATGTTTTCTCCTATAAAGGTGGAAATGCAAGTAGGTGAATGGGGGATCTCTACCCCATTAGTGATAATGATGTCTCTAGTTTTGAAAAGGTTGCATTAAGTAACAAGTTCGATGTGGGATGGTTCTTTGCTTGTATGAGTTGGAAGAACAGTTTGTCTTATCCACCCTTGGGGTGGTTGTTGTTTTAGACTTTGGTTTTGTCTGCCAGGAGGGTGGCATGTTGGCCTAATTCAGTGACTGTAAGGTCTATCCTGAAAATTGATGATGGCTCTACTTGGTGTAATTTGTGCCCCAATTTGGTGAAAATTGGGTGTTTATTGCTTTGGTCAAATGAGTGCTCTGAAACTTTCGGTGCTTAGGAGTATTGTCCTAGACTGCTATTTCTTGATAGCTTTGTTATGGTTTCGTACCTGTTGGACGTTGGTTAATCTCATAAATGGGTTGCATACCATTTTGGGATTAATATGGGTATTCTATTTTTTATTATGCTAAGAATGGTTTGGTGGGTGCAAGTTTGGTTTATTGGCCTGCGTTCCTTTATGCCTAGTGGTGATTGGTGTTGTTTTTCTAGTCTGTTTCTCTATTTTTTGTTCTAACTTTTTACCATAGGATTAGGGCCCTTCCCTTGCTTATCTAATCAAAAACATACTTTGAATAAGCATTAGAAATTTAAACATGAATTCTCATGCACCAAACACTCCCTTAAATGTTGGAGTAATGGGCTAATCATCTAATTAATTAATTAATCATGATTAATCAATTAGATCACCTTTTACTTTATTCACTTAAGCTAAAGTTAGGAATTGAATTTTTAATTATTATATTGGCTTAATAAAAGCACATGTTGTATCATTGCATAGGATGATGACACTTTTCATAGGCTAATTTAATCTTCACCTAGGGTTTAGATCTAGGGTTTCTATCTCCTTTAAATAAGTATTGATTCTACATTATAATTCTCATTCAAGTTATTTTGCATCAATACAATTCTCAAGCTTATTGGGCATAATGTTGCTTTTTTGTTCTTCTCTATTGTGATAGGTATTGCTTGCAGGTGATTTCTGGGTCTTGTGGGTTGAATCAACAACTTCATAGTATCAAAGCACCATATCTACAACCCCCTATTCAATTTTTTGAGACTTAAAAACTTGAGCAATTTTATGGTGTATCTTGGATCAAAATCGACTTCACCATCATGATCAAGAGGTTGAAGAAATGAATTTTGATATAAAATTTAATTATTTTTTGTGTCAAGGGTTATGTTGACTATCGAAATGGCACAACAATAGTTAAACATAATACTGCTATTTTGTTTCTCCTAAAAGAGAAAGATAACACATGGATATCTTAGCTCCCAAGGTCTTTATAGTTGGTTCTCAACTGTGCCGATGTCCCTCAGTGGTCAATGTAGTAGTAATGTTCAAGGGGCCTACTGGTGTTGAGCTTCTGGATTGTTCTGAGATCAAACATAAATTTAAACCTACTCTAACTGGGGGTTTTTAAAGAAACATAAAAAGATAGACCAGAGTTTTAAAACATAAAAGAATGATAATTCACCTATCTTAACCAGACTTGTTATCTTTCAAGGATTTCCTAAACTAAAACTATAGAACAAAATTAACTTGTGATTGACACACAGTTTCATTCGTTTACAGTGCTGATTTCAATAACAGATTGCAAGTTATCATTTAAAAAAAACATTAAAGTAAGACCTCAATCCTTGAAAGATTCTCAAATCAAATGATTAAATCAAGACAAACATCATTCTGAAACACAATCTGAAGTAGATTTTAATCTGGCTACTTCTACTATTAGTGAAACAGATAAGCAACACTTACAAAGCTGGCACAATCACCAGTGTACAAAAAATCTATGACTTCGAATTGTTTCCATTTATATTGAGAAAACTGAAAAGATACATTATTGGTTCCTACTGAATCTAACTGCAAACTAAGAAGATGAAAGAAGCTCCTATTACAAAGAATCAGGATGCAGTTATGTCTCCTCCTGCTTCAGAAAATTCCTACTCTATCGCTGCTCTTAACTTCTAACCTTTTTTAGTTCTAACCCTTACAAAGAGGCCAAAATGCCATATATATAGAATGTACAAAAAGGAACGTGTTGGCTACTATTTTAGGGTTTTTATAAAATATCTCCTAACTGCAGGAGGGTTGGCCCTCAGATCTTTCTGAAGAGAGTCAATATTGCATTCAATGTGAAGCCCTGGTATCCATGCTGATGAAGGATTTCTGCCCTCAAGAGAAGCCTTTTAGATCTTTTGGTAGCTGCAACATTAATTCTTTTGTCTCCATGTCCATCTTTGAACTCCATCGGGGTCGCCTTAAATGTTCCAGAATATCACTATTAATACTGATCTATCCCCGTCAGTGGTCACTACAGCTGTCCCTGTGAGTCATGGCTGCTTCTTTCCTTCGGCCTCCTTCATGTCTTGGACCCTTCTACATGTTGACCGCCTTCTGGAAGCATCATTGGGCCTCCTTTTAGGTCTGAACATCATCACCCTAGCCGATCCATCAGCTCATGATCTCAGAATGAATACATTTCATTCGCATTCTGTAGATTTCCTTCACAAGAATAGTCAATTAGTCAAACTGGGCCAATGACTCACTCTTTAGTTTCCTCTGATTGGTCGGGCATACACCACACGAGCTTCTTAGGTGGTCAAAGGTTGTCTGAACGACATCGCATCTTGGTGAGACACCATCGGTGTCTCCTCGATGTGATTTTATCCCTCAACAGTTATCGACATGGCATGGGTCAATCGATGAGACATTTCAGCGAGCTATAGAAGTCATATCGAGCTCGCAAAACCTATCAGCAAGACTGCAATCTTTCAGCAAGACCACATGGTGAAGTCCTTCTCTCAGTGAGTACACCCAGGTTGGGGAGACCTCTTCATGTCGGGGGGGATATTACCTCGAGTTCACGCCCTATCGCCGAGACTCCTATGTTTCACTGAGACCTTTCATCGAAGCCCCCTCTGTCTCGGCGAGACCATCACACTCGGGGAGACATCTCCCTGAGTCCATTCTTACTTCCACAAGCCCGAGTCCCTCTTTCCTTTCGGCGTGACTTCCTTCTTCACCAAGAACTTATGGTGAAGGCATGATCCTTTTCAAAGCTCCCTTTTTTTTGGTGGGGTCCCCTTTCTATCGACAGGACATCACATGGTCGGGGAGACCTCTTGCCAAGAGTTAACCTTTCCTGGTGAGCTCCCCTTGATAGTATTCTCCTGTCGCTGAGACATCACCGGGTCGGAAAGACATCTTACCGAACCCGTTCCATTCATTCAGAGTCTCCTCGAGTTCCTTCTATTTCCCTGAGCTCCTTTTGTTTCGGTGAAACCCTTTCCCCTTCTGTGAGACCTTTCGCCGAAGGCTATACCTCTCAGCGAGATCTTATCAGGCTGAACTTTCCTTTGGCAAGAGCCCGCTTGATCAATGAGACATCATACCAAATCCCCCTTTGCTTTCGCTGAGACACTTCAGAGTCGCCCAGACATTTCATCGAATACATTCGCTCTCGCTGAAGGCACATCCTATCGACGAGACATCTCCTAATTGCCGAGAGCTCATGGTGATGAAATCTTGCTTTGTCGATGTTGTTTCATTCATTGAGACTCTAATGGATCAGGAAGACTTATGTTGATATTACCTCATGTCGGCAAGACCTTTTTGATCGGTGAGACTTTACACCGACTAAAGCTTTCTTTCACCGAGCCCTGAGCACTTCGGGAGACCAATAGCCATTAGTGAGCCATCTCACCGAATTCCTTTCATTTCGGCTAGACTTTATCTCCTCGGCATTACATCACATCGAATCCCCCTATTTACTCTCTGTGAGACACCATGCTTATTGGCTAGACCTCCTGCCAAAGGAAAAATTATTGCCGAACTGAAACCTTCGGTGGGGCCTTCTTCTTTCGGGCAAACCTATGGCAATATCTCTTCTATGTCGCCGAGACTCTAGCACATCGGCCAGACTTTATGCTGAAGGCATAACCTTTTGCCGATCTTTTCATTTCGGGGAGACCTCTCTGTAGTCACACTAATATGTATTCTTTTGTTTCACATGTGTCACTGTAACATCCTCTTATCAGGGAGATGTCCTGTAGATACCCCATGTATTCACCGAAAAAACTCCACATGTTCACTTTTGGTCATCATGACAATCTCATTCTCTCCCCGATGAAGTAATATGTCGGTGTGACAATAGGGGTCGGCAAGGCTGCAAGACCTCATACCAATAGAACCCTTTTGTGCTGGTTGGCGAGACCAAATGTATTCGCCAAGACATCTCCCCACTGCAAATTTTCTCACCGAGATGCATATCTTTATCGATGGTCGGAAAAACTTAAGGGACTCAACAAGACCACACACCGAAGAAGACAACTCTTGCTGAAGTGTTTACCCGATGTGATTAGTCGGTGAGACCCAAAGAAGTCACCGAGACCTTTCTCCGAAGGAGACCTTCACGCCGATGGGAAACCCCAAGTCATCGGGACGATGATCGATGTCTTTCTGACCCTTTCCTTAGAATATTTTATGACCACTTGAATTGAGGAATGCTTTTTAGCTGGCTTCCCTTGACAAATATCATCATGAGTGATTCAATCCTACAAAACAAATACCTCCTTTAGACCTCAGGAGAACATAAAATATGCCATAATAGGATACAATATTGCTTATGATTATTTCATTGAGTTCTTAGCAAGAAGAAAATCAACTCAAGCTGAGATAGGACTAAAATCAGATCAGATAGAACAAAAGATAAAACATGGAGAAACAGAAGAACTCCCAAAAGCAAAGCAAATAATAGAGGCAAAGAAACCAAAAGAGAAGGGGGGACCCATTTTGTTCCAAATCAAAATGGGGTGGTTATGTAGGGCATAACAAATGGCGACTTGGCTGGGAAAATGGTTTAACCATTTTCAAGAAGCTGAAGGATTCAGCTACCCAGAACTCATGGTTTATGAACATCACAACTCCGGTTGGGTCAGTTTTAGCAAGCAAGGTTGAGCTAGAATCTCAAATGTAAGTCTACACTAGCCACCTCAGAATCTGTGTGTGCTTGATTGTGTATCACTCTCTAATAAAGTTTTCCTTATCTTTTGAACAACAACGTGCAATATTTGAACATGAGTTGATTTCCCTTTGTGCAATGATATCCCGGGCATTGCTCCGTTGCCAGTCAAGCGTCCATAGCCCTGATAGAGATACCTCTAGTTTTCTCACAACATTGCTCTACTGCCAATTAGGCGTCCATAGCCCTGGTAGAGATACTGGAATCACCCATTCATATTGAATCTTCTTTCTCTTTCAGATAATTCTTTTCTCTTTTTTTTGTTTTCTCATAGAGTTTCAGATATTTAATTTAATTCCTTTTCAATATGTCAGATGTTTAACATCTGATCTGGGTTGAAAACTACCATGGACCTCATAACAACACTTGGAAATTGGATTTTTCACTCAAATCTTACAACACTGTTATCCTAAGAAAAATATACCATTACAAGAGGAGATGATCTTGGTGATTTGTGGCAGATTCAGAGGAGCTAATGAAGGTTACTTACTTGGGACCTTGTTTTCAATACCTTCCACAACTCTTATTGGCAATGGGCATAAAACAAAGAGTTTAGGACAAAATCACCCAATCAACAGATCTAAAAATATCTAAACCACTTCTCTCCTAACAACCAAAGTATGCTCAAGATAACAACCACCGTTTCAAGATGGAAAGAAATAGATAAACCTTAAAGAACAAAACAAAATAGAAACAAAAAGAACAAAGGAAACAAAAGACAGAAAGAAAGGACAAACAGGAAAACAACAAATTATTTACAAACAAAAGAGCAAATTACTTACATAAAGAGCAGCAGATTATTTACACACAGAAATTATTTACAAGCAGAAACTATTTACATAGATGCATCACCCAGCAGAGGTACCAACTTCATGATTCAAAATAGTGTTTAAGAAATTGTCCATTGACAGGCAATGAAATAGGTTCTCCAGTGAGACTACTCAATCGGAAAGCATTTTCTCCTAAGATCTCAGCAATCTGATAAGGACCTAGCCAGAGTTTGTCAAACTTTTGGTGACTACCTTTCTTCTCACTAGCTTTATCCCATAACAGCACAAGGTCTAATATCCTAAAGGCTTTGATTTTGGCTCTTTTGTCAAACCAACGTTTGACAATAGCCCGATGCCTAAAGAACTGTTGCAAGGTAGCATCTCTTTGTTCTTCTAATTTCAACAAAGTAGCTAATCTGACTTCTATCCTATTGTCATTAGACTAGAATTTATGCATGAACTCAAGGATAGGTATCTGCAGATGGATAGGGAAGACAGGCTCTTGGCCATATACCAGCTTGAATGGTGAAGTCTTTAGAGCAGCCTTTATCCTAGTCCTATCTGCCCATAATGCAAATCTCAACTAGGTATGCCAATCCCTAGGGTTGTGTTCTAACAGTTTCTTTTATTACCCCTAGAAGGTTCTTATTGGTAGACTCTGCTACTCCATTGCCTTGTGGGTAATAATTTGAAGAATACTTCAAGACAATTTTGTGATCATATGCCCAAGAAATAAACTCAGCAGAAGAAAAGGAAGAGCCATTGTCACATACCAACGTGAAGGGTACCCCAAACCTTGTAGTGATGCACTCGGTGAGGAACTTGATCACTACCTCTGTTGTGTTCTTGTAGGGTATAGCCTCTGTCCATCTTGTGCAATAATCAGTAGCAGTCAAAATAAACTTGTGTCCTGCAGAAGAGTTTGGGTTAATTACCCAAATGAAATCCAGTGCCCATTGGGCAAATGGCCTTACCTTGTACATAGGCTACAATGGTATGGCTGCATGGCATTCCCTTGATGCATAAATCTGACATATGTGACATATTCTCACATGCTGATGGGCATCCTTGAACACACAAGGCCAGTAATAACCAGATCTAAGGATCTGGTGTGCCAATGAATCTATAGACCCATGACCTGTGTCGTGTTTCCCATGAAACTCAAAGATCACATGCTTAGCCTCTTGTTGATCAAGGCATCGTAGGTATACTCCTTTGAAATTATTTCTGTAGAGCAACCCTCCTTTGAGCATGTAATGAAAACTCTTCATTCTTAGCGCTCTCCTTTGAGTTGCATTCATTCCCTCCGGACACCGATTATTGAGCATAAAGCAAATGGTACTAGCATACCAAGGGTCATTAGAGAAAGACTGGGTCATGTATTGCTGATAGATGATGTTGTCGCCAGCGTTTGCCATGGACTGAGACAAGCCTGTACCCTTGACTAGTTTCATAGGGTGTATCTCCAGATCAAATTCTTGCAAGATGGCCATCCATTTCCCTCTTCTTTCTCCTAGCTCACTCTGCATAAGCAAAGACTTCACAGCAACGTTAGGAACTACAACGATGATTTGGCTTCAGAGAATGTAACGTCAGAACTTCTTGATAGCCTGAACCAGTGCAAAAGCTTGCTTCTCAAGGGATGGGTATTTGATCTCAACATTCTTAAACAGAGAGATCATGAAAGCAATCGGTCTCTCCTCTACCTCCTCTTTTCGTTGACTTAAGACAGCCACATAGGAATGCTCAGAAGCAAAGGAATAAATATAGAATGGTTTTAAATAGTTGGGGCTGGTGAGAACTAGAGCTTCCGAAATGGATCACTTGATTTGTGAAAATGCGTCCTTTGCCTCCTCATTCCACTCTATTTTGGCATCCTTCATCATTTCATTCAGTGGTTTCACGATTTCAGCAAAGCCTATAATGAATTTTCTCATGAAATTGATCTTCCCGAAGAAAGACCTCATTTCTTTCTTGCTTCCTGGCCTGGTGATCTTCATAATGGACTTGACTCGGTCTAGATCGATTGATATTCCTCTTTCAGAGATCACGTGTCCCAAAAGCTTCCCTTCTGAAACTCCGAACACACACTTTCTAGGATTCAAGGAGATGCCATATTGGATACACCTTTCAAGAACCTTGGCCAAGTCCATGACATGGTTCAGTCGATCCCTAGAGAACACTGTGAGGTCGTCCATGTAGATGATGATGCACTTTCCAATCAAATCCTTGAATGCCACATCCATGGCGCACTGAAAGGTTGCCCCGATGTTTATTAGACCAAATGGCATCCTTTTGTATGCAAACATTCCCCACTTTGTAGTGAAAGTTGTCTTCATCCTGTCTTCATAGTTGACCATTACCTGATTGTATCCAGAGTAACCATCCAAGAATGATATCATCTGAGATCCGTTGACAGTTTGGAAGACCTCATCCAGAGAAGGAAGTGGGTAGTTATCTTTTTCTGATGCTCTGTTCAGATTCCTGAAGTCTACACACAGCCTGATCTCCCCATTCTTCTTACGGACTGGAACTAAGTTGGCTACCCATGTTGAATGGTGTACGGGGAAGATTATCCTTGCAGAAAGCAATTTCTGAACTTCTTTAAGGATCGATGGTTCAATCAGGGCATTAACAGGGCGTTGCTTTTGTCGAAAGGGTTTAGCTTTGGGCTTCAGAGGGATAGTATGAGTCATTACAGAAGCATTGAATGTCTTTAGATCCTCATATCCCCAAGCTATTGTAGCAATATATTTTTTTAGTGCCCTCAATATGTCTTCTCTAATTGCTTCAGGGCAGGCTTTCCCTATGTAGACATTTCTTTCAGGGCCAAAATTGGCTAGGTTAACCATTTCATACTCACCTCCTTTATCTTCAGCCAATATCTTTTCTTGAGCCCTTGGGTCTGAGTCAAAAATTATTTCTAAAGCAACCATTCCCTTGGGAATGTTGTTATTCCTTAAATTAAGGACCCCTTCTGTATCACATTCTTCATGGTTCCAATCCCCTTGATCTCTGTTGGACTCCTCAATAATTTGCCCCTCAAAAACATCTGAGCTTGCTAAGAAAGCAAGAATATGTTGATCATCATCAAAGACTTGAAAGTTCTTGATATTATCAGGAACTGCAGGGGTAGAAATTAATTCCACTGAGAATTTCTTGAGCTTGGAACCTTGCATAGGTTCTAGGGTGCTTGCAGCAACAACGAATGAATCAGTTACCTGGTTTTATTCTCTAGGGATTAAGCTAATCCCAAAGGCATCAAAGTCCTCAATCAGGTTCCATACCCGATTTCTATATGTTGCCAGCCTTTTATTGTGACATGTGTATAGGCTGCGCACTTGCTTGATAACAATTTTTGAATCTCCTTTGACCACCAAGGCTGTTACTCTCTTCTTATGTGCAAACATCAGTCCCCGTGCCAGAGCTTCATATTCTGCTACGTTGTTCGTGCATCCAAATTGCAACCTGTAAGAAGCAAAGAAGGTTTCCCCTTTCGGGCTGGTTAGTTCGATCCCAACACCACAACCTGTCTTAGATTTGGACCCATCAAACGTGAGGGTCCATAGTTGATCATAGGCTGGGGTTGATCCTTTTGAGGTCATTGTGGGTAGTTGGATAGAATGAACCAGAGGTGGGGTTACTTGATCTTTTAGATCAGATATAGGGAACGAGTGTTCAATAAGTTCCTCAGGAGTAATTCCCAATCCCTGTACAAATGTATTATGTGGCCCAAGGTTATCCTCTTGACATTCACTTGCATCCTTGGTTAACCCCCTGGGTTTTGGTATATTAGTGAGTGCAGGGGTAACAAACAAATCTTGGGGTTGTTCCGAATAAACATGTTGGTTTGGAAATGTAACTAGGGTAGGTTCAATTTGAACTTCCTTTGAGGGTATTCTATCCCTGGTTAACATGGTTGCTTCTTTGGCTTCAAATGAGAAGCGGTTTGCAATGGTCTCAGTGTGACTTGAGCTAGCTTCCTTGGCTTGGGAAACACGATTTAAAATGTTAATGCAAGGTTGGCAATTCAGTTCAGAGTGATTTTGGTAATGTACCCTACACCAATTAGGGAGTAGAAGACTTTGCAAGTCGATATATTCTCCCAAGACCAGCTGATCATGTTGCAGCTTTCTGATCAAGGCCTGCTGATTTTCATTAATCACAGAATCAGGGAACTTTGGTATTGGCAGTTCTTTAGAATCAAGAACCGAGAAGGTCAAAATTTCCTCTCTTTTATAAACACCTATCCCAGTTTTGAAATAGGCTATGTCATTGGGGCAATCATACTCAGTGATGATATGCTTGAGGTGAGGCTCACTTTCAATCCTAATCTGAGTAGGAATCCCTCTCCATGGCAACCACATATGTGAAAAGTCAAGGGAAAGATATCCCCCTAGACGTTTCATCAAATCTCTACTCAACAACATACCATAGGTCTCAGGAATGTCTGCCACTGAATGTCTATGTTGGTTAGGATCCTAGGGTCTGACCCTACTTACACATGTACGTTTCTTAATTCCCCTACCACATTAACCTCTATCTTGTCAAGTTGAATGACCTTCTTGTTCGTCTGAATGGGGTTCAGTCCCAACTTCTTACATATGGAAAATGGCATAACATTGCCTAAAGCCCCTGAATCCAACAAACAATTATGTAGGTTCTTTCCGCAAATTCTTAAACTCAAAAGAAATGGTGGAGTGCCTACCTTGTTTCTGTACAAGGCTGCATTCACGTCCCCAGCAGATGCCATCTTATTCTTTCCTTTTGATTTGTAAGCTTGCTCCAAAGCTTTCAACACTATCTCCCTTTGGGCAGGGCACCACTTTAAGATATCAAAATATGACATAAGTTTTTTGTTTCTGCATCTCAGAAACAATATCAAATTCTGTATCATAACTTGCATTACTTCTAACAGCACCAGAGGAATTACCCTTGTTATGGAAGTCAAGTGGGCCTTGTGGTGGAGGAGGGTTATTATCAACACTTTGATTTGGAGGCACCATGTAATTAGGTGGTGCTGACGTAGTGAATGGACCCTTATTTTGATTCCTCAGGAAGTGTCCCCCTTTCGTTTGAAAGGCTTGGGCATCATATGAATCTTCCTCTGGATCATTCTCCTCTTGCCTTGGGAATGAAGGTTCCTCCTCAAAGAGGTCATAAGTCATTGTTGTGTCTACTGAGCTGCCTTCTTTGTGAGGATTCCCTTGGAATGTTTGACCATCTTCCTATGCCATCTTGACAACTTTCTCCATTTCGGGGTAGTTCACCTCAGAATGGGTTGCAGTATCATGCAGCCTACACCAATTGGTCATGAAGTTGAGGTCAACCATGTTTGCAGTATGTGATCTCTCCTCATTTGCTTGATAATTATGAGAAACTCCACCATTATTGGGCTATGTATTCCATTGTCTGTTGTTATTTGGCCTTTGGTTATATCCTCTATTTTGATTCTGATAGCCCTGGTTAGAGGAATTTTGGCCCCAATAACCCCTTTGGTTGTAATTGTTATGATTCAGATAGTTACCCTGATTTTTTTTTTTTGATTAGGGTAGTTACCTTGGTTTTGGGAGGGATTCAGTCGAAGTTGAGCCATGTCATTTGTAACTTGAGACAGTGTTTTCTTCAAGGTTTCTACCTCATTTGTAAGCTAAGTTGTCTTTTCACTTTCCACATTCTTAGCAACAGGTGGCTAACCACCATGATTTGGTGTTCCAATTTGGTTATGATGACCATGGGAACTTTGAGGAAGCTGTGATTGTTGGAAGGGATCAAAAGTTCCAGTAGCAAAGAATGGGACAGGTGGTTGGGTTTGCAATTCAGACATAGGTTTATAATGGGAAGGAGACATCCCTGGGACAGTGTTGAATAGAGGAGTTGGGCTATGCATCTGATATCCTATTGAAGGGAAACCTCCTCCCAGACTTCCTTGTTGAGAACTGATTTATTGCTGCAGCTTGATAGCTAAATGATAAACTTTGGATAGAGAATCAATATCAGCTGGTTGATAAGTCCTTTGCAGGAACAAGCCAAGCAAGGGGTCTATAACTCTAAAGTAAGCTTGGATGGCACTATTCTCTACGACTAGATAGGGATCCTGCAATCTTCTATACATTCATTGGAATCTGGTATTGAACAAGGGCAAGGATTCGCATGGCTCTTTCCTGATGGTAGAAAATTGGTGGTATAGAAGAGCCAGATCCACATAAACCTTGAACTGATTGATAAAGGAATTTTCCAAATGTGTCCAGGTCAGGATGGAACCTTGAGGAAGATTAAGGTACCAATTATATGCCATATCCCCTAAGGAGTAAGGGAACAACCTACAAACTACATCATGGTGAGCTATCTGAGCTCTAGTACAAGCATCCTTAAAATCTTGCATGTGCTCCTCAGCAGTCCTTGATTCTCCATGAATGTACTTGGGGCATAATTTCTCAGGGTTCTTGGGCATATCATGAAAACCTCTAGGGATAGTCCCCAATGGAGAAGGATTATTCTGAAAGAACACCATTGGTGGGGGTGGGGGTGGTTGAGCCAGCTGTTGTATGGGTTGAACCAGCTGTAATGACAATTGAGATGGATGTGGTGGTGGATTAATAGGTATCCACTGGGCTATTGATGAAAAGCCTGGTGGAGTGAGCGGAGCTGATAAGGGTGGTATGATGGTTACCCCAATCTTATGACTCTTGTGTCTTATTGGGGTGTTGAGTTCTATGAAAGGTGATGGATTTTAAGCTGATCGAAGAACTCTGTGGGGCTTTTTTGGGGAGGAAAATCCAGTTTTATCCAGTTTTCCCTTCTAGGCCCTCTTTCTAGCACTAACCTCTGTTGACTATCGAAATGGCACAACAACAGTTAAACATAATACTACTATTATGTTTCTTCTGAAAGAGAAAGATAACACATGGATATCTTAGCTCCCAAGGTCTTTATAGTTGGTTCTCAACTATGCTAATGTCCCTCAGTAGTTAACGTAGCAGTAATGTTCAAGGGGCCTGCTGGTGTTGAGCTTCTAGATTGTTCTAAGATCAAACATAAATTTAAACCTACTCTAACTTAGGGTTTTTAAAGAAACATAAAAAGATAGACTAGAGTTTTAAAATAGAAAAGAATGATAATTCACCTATCTTAACTAGACTTGTTATCTTTCAAGGATTTCCTAAACTAAAACTACATAATGAAATTAACTTGTGATTGACACACAGTTTCATTCATTTACAGTGCTAATTTCAATAATAGATTGCAAGTTATCATTTAAAAAAAACATTAAAGTAAGACCTCAATCCTTGAAAGATTCTCAAATCAAATGATTAACTCAAGACAAACACCATTCTGAAACACAATCTAAAGTAGATTTTAATCTGGTTGCTTCTAATGTTAGTGAAATAGATAATCAACACTTACAAAGCTAGCACAATCACCAGTGTACAGAAAATCTATGACTCCGAATTGTTTCCATTTATATTGAGAAAACTAAAAAGATACATTATTGGTTCCTACTAAATCTAACTACAAACTAAGAAGACGAAAGAAGCTCCTATTACAAAGAATTAGGATGCAGTTCTGTCTCCTCCTGCTTCAGAAAATTCCTACTCTATCGATGCTCTTAACTTCTAACCTTTTTAGTTCTAACCCTAACTGTCTAACCCTTACAAAGAGGCCAGAATGCCATATATATAGAACGTACAAAAAGGAACGCAATGGCTACTATTTTAGGGTTTTTATAAAATATCTCCTGACTGCAGGAGGGTCGGCCCTTAGATCTTTCTGAGGAGAGTCAATACTGCATTCAATGTGAAGCCCTGCTGTCCATGCTGATGAAGGATTTTTTCCCTCAGGAGAAGCCTTTTAGATCTTTTGGTAGATGCAGCATTAATTCTTCTATCTCCATGTCCATCTTTGAACTCCATCGGGGCCGCCTTAAATGTTCCAGAATATCACCATTAATACTGATCTATCCCCGTCAATGGTCACTACAGCTGTCCCTGTGAGTCATGGCTGCTTCTTTCCTATAGCCTCCTTCATGTCTTGGACCTTTCTGCACATTGACCGCCTTCTAGAAGCATCATCGGGCCTCCTTTTAGGTCTGAACATCATCACCCAAGCCGATCCATCATCTCATAATCTCAGAATAAATACATTTTGTTTGCATTCTTCAGATTTCCTTCATAGGAATAGTCAATTTGTCAAACTGGGCCAATGAGTCACTCTTTAGTTTCCTCTGATTGGTTGGGCATATGCCACACGAGCTTCTCAGGCAGTCAAAGGTGGTCCGAATGACATCGCATGTCGGTGAGACATCATCGGTGTCTCCCTGATGTGATTTCATCCCTCAGCAGTTATCGGCATGGCATGGGTAAATCGGTGAGACATTTCGGAGAGCTATAGAAGTCATATCGAGCTTGCAAAACCTATTGAAAAGACTGTAGTCTTTCGGCAATACCACATGGTGAAGTCCTTCTCTCAGCGAGTACACCCAGGTTGGGGAGACCTCTTCATGTCGGGGGGGATATTACCCCGAGTTCACGACCTATCGCCGAGACTCCTACATTTCACTAAGACCTTTCATCGAAGCCCCCTTTGTCTCGGCGAGACCATCGCACTCGGGGAGACATCTCCCCATGTCCACCCTTACTTCCCCAAGCCCGAGTCCCCCTTTCCTTTTGGCGTGACTTCCTTCTTCGCCAAGACCTTATGGTGAAGGCATGATCCTTTGTCGAGCTCCATTTCTTTCGGTGGAGTTCCCTTTCTATCGGCAGGACATCACATGGTCAGGGATACCTCTTGCCGAGAGTTAACCTTTCTTGGTGAGCTCCCCTTGATAGCATTCTCCTGTCGCTGAGACATCATCGGGTCTGCAAGACATCTTACCAAACCCGTTCCATTCGTTCAGAGTCTCCCCGAGTTCCTTCTATTTCCCCGAGCTCCTTTTGTTTCGGTGAAACCCTTTCTCCTTCAGTGAGACCTTTCGCCGAAGGCTATACCTCTCGGCAAGAGCCCGCATGATCGGTGAGACATCATACTGAATCCCCCTTTGCTTTCGCTGAGACACTCCGAAGTAGCCCAGACATTTCGTCGAATGCATTCACTCTCGCCGAAGGCACATCCTATCGGTGAGACATCTCCTAATCGCCGAGAGCTCGTGGCGATGAAATCTTGCTTTGCCAATGCCATTTCATTCATTGAGACTCTGATGGATCGGCAAGACTTATGTCGATATTACCTCATGTCGGTGAGACATTTTCGGTCGGTGAGACTTTACATCGACTGAAGCTTTCTTTTGCCGAGCCCTGAGCACTTTGGGAGACCAATAGCCATCGGTGAGATATCTCATCGAATTCCTTTCATTTTGGCCAGACTTTATCTCCTCGGCGTGACATCACATCGAATCCTCCCCTTTACTCTCGGCGAGACACCATGCTTATTGGCCAGACCTTCTGCCAAAGGCAAAATTATCGCCGAACTGAAACCTTTGGTGGGACCTTCTTCTTTCGGGCAGACCTATGGCAATATCTCTTATGTGTCGCCAAGACTCTAGCATGTCGGCCAGACTTTATGCCGAAGGCATAACCTTTTGCTGATCTTTTCATTTCGGGGAGACCTCTCTGTAGTCATGTCGATATGTATTCTTTTGTTTCACATGTGTCACCGTAACATCCTCTTATTGGGAGACGTCCTGTAGATACCCCATGTCTTCTTCGAAAAAACTCCACATGTTCACTTTTGGTCGCCGTGACAATCTCGTTCTCTCCCCGATGAAGTAATATGTCGGTGTGACAACAGGGGTAAGCAAGGCTGCAAGACCTCATACCGATAGAACCCTTTTGTGCTGGTTGGCGAGACCAAATGTATTCACCAAGACATCTCCCTGCCGCAAAGTTTCTCACCGAGATGCATATCTTTATCGGTGGTTAACAAGACTGAAGGGACTCGGCAAGACTAGACACCAAAGAAGACAACTCCTGCCGAAGTGTTTACCCGATGCGATTAGTCGGTGAGACCCAAAGAAGTCACTGAGACCTTTCTCCGAAGGAGACCTTCACGCCGATGGGAAACCCCAAGTCGCCAGGACGATGATCAATGTCTTGCCGACCAGGTTGCCTTAGAAGATTTTATGACCACTTGAATTAAGGAATGCTTTTTAGCTAGCTTCCCTTGACAAATATCATCATGAGTGATTCAATCCTGCAAAACAAATACCTCCTTTAGACCTTAGGAGAACAAAAAATATGCCATAATAGGATACAATATTGCTTATGATTATTTCATTGAGTTCTTAGCAAGAAGAAAATCAACTCAAGCTGAGACAGGACTAAAATTAGATCAAGCAGAACAAAAGATAAAACATGGAGAAACATAAGAACTCCCAAAAGTAAAGCAAATAACAGAGGCAAAGAAACCAAAAGAGAAGGGGGGACCCGTTTTGTTCCAAATCAAAATGGGGTGGTTATGCAGGGCATAACAGGTTCCAGAGGCAAAAACAATTTGCTAGGGACCCTAGTACAACCCCTATACAACAATATGGAAAATATTTTTAAAAATTTTTAAAAGAATATGTTTTTTGCAACGCTAAAAGCACTGCATGTTCAAACAGGAAACATTGCCCCTATGAGCAGTGCCACCCAAGCACAACCTGCCTAGCTCACATTGTTGATAGATAGCCCCTGAGGGCTTAAGTCACTCAACTTGCGACCCTTTGGAGGACCTAACAAAATTCAGCTCTTACAAGCCCTCTACACTAACCACACGATCCTGAGTGATTGGGTGCTCAAATCCATCCCCCCAGCACCCTTAAGTACCTATGGAGGTCACCTGGATGACTAGGAGCTCCAAAAGTAGCCCCAACCACCTAGCCCCCGTGGTCGTGCATGTGATGAGGGGCTATTTTTTAGCCCCTTGAGCTCCTTGAGGGCCAAATTAAGCAGTCTTCAGTAAATTGGATATAAATTGGGCATACAATCTTTGATTTTCAAAAACTTTATATTGTCAAAAAGTTGGTTTTGATCCAATTCTAGATAGAGGTTGAATTTGTACTTCAAGGATGAAACTCCATTGATTTCCTAAATATTGAAGGATGAAAATATTTTGAGTTTCTAGGGGAAGCTCCTTATAGAGGTTGCATGTGTACTTCAAAGTTGGAGGACTTCAACATTTTAAGTATTTTAGCATTTTTAGAATTTTTAGACGATATATGTAATCATTGTGATCTCTATAATAAAAAATAAATTAGCAAGTCTTTGTGTGTAAAAATTTGAAATAGTAATTCACTTGAATGAAATACTCTATTCTACAATGTCTTATGTGTGCAAAATTATTTATGCATTGTGAATATTTCAAAGTTGATCACTTTACATGAATATTTGTTATTGGTATTTTAAATCTAAGTAATTTACATTAATATTTAGCTAAGGATCATTACAAAAATGCACTCAATCTAGGTGAATCTTTCAAACACGCCAATCATGATTGAAATACTAGCACTCATATGGGATCTCAAAACTTTCTACTGAAGGTGGATATATGCATAAGCTTGATGGTAATGGCCTATTGAATTAGATAAGTCAAATCAATAATTTTTTATGTGCATCAAATTTCAAGTGGGATAGAACCAAAGTAGTTCATTTGGTATAGGTGGATTTGTGCTTAAAAGGAGGATCTCAGTGTCAAATGGTTAATTTTTACTAATGAAGTGTAGTTGCACTATTGTGATAGGATGACAAAGAACTACTTCAACCAATTAGCTAAATTGTGCCAAATAGGATCTATTAGGGATTAGCTTTAACAATTTGAATCTATCATTGTTAGTGAGAACAATCACACAAATATTTGAATAATTTATTTTTTGGTGAGATCAATGATCACATCAAACATGAGGTGTGCATGTTCAATATGGGTCTTTTATCATGACACATAATATGGAGGGGAAAAAAATAGCTCCTTGAAGGGAGGAATTCACTAGAAACAAATATGGGAATATTCCTACACTATCATCCCTTCAAACTCCAAGATTGACTCCTCAACAAATTAAAGAGAAAACCTGGCCAAAGGATTACATTTCAACTATTATGGAAAACATAGTAGAGGACATACATGTGCTGAGAATTTTTTCTACATTGAGGGAACTAATAATGAAGATAATGAAAAGAAGTAGTGGTTGTGGAGGACTCAAACAATATCCAACCATCTCTTTCCATGCACTATCAAGTATTAGCATCCCATAAATTCTCAAGGTATTGGGTTTCCTTAAACAACACAAGGTTATTGATTGAATCAAGGAGTACTTATAACTTCATCAATAATAAGTTGGTGACACAATTGAACTATTTTTTCTACGGAACCTCAAAATTTTAAGTTTAGATTACATGTGGAGGTATAGTCAATTGTTTAAGAAAATTCCATAGCATTAAACTCATCATAGGAGACTACATTTTAGATTGTCTCATGTTTGCTATCCCCATGGAGAGAGTAAATGATGTTTTGGGAGTCCAATGGCTCACTACCTTAGGAACAGTTGAGATAACTTCTAGGAGTTGTTCATGCATTTCAACTTAAAGATTAAAACATTTAAAATAAGGAGGTTACATGCCACACAAAATGCAAAAGATGTTTAATAAGGAGATAAATAGGTTTTTGACTCAATTATTGTTGTGCTAGAAGTGTAATAGTCATTCCTACATTACCAAATTCACAAGATATTTTGTGGGATAGGTCAAATGATTGCCTCCCAAAAGAGATCATGATTAGGTCATTCAATTAGTGTGAAGGTACCATATACCATGTTTCACCTCTTTTTCAAAGGTACACCAAAAGGTTAGAGAAGTGGAATAACACTTTTAGCACTAGCAAGAGGTAATCCTTGGTCTCAAGGAGAACAAGACAAAGGCACAAAACAAAATGAAGCAACACTTTGATCAAAACAATTTCAACATAGACAATGCTACCTAGGCCAAATAAATAAGAAAGACCCCATCTTTGATCCTAAGTTAATATTGTAGACATGCACAAAAAGGCTAAGGACAAGGACAATTACAAAGTACCTCATTAAATGGAAGAATTTGGTTGTCCAAGATGTCACATGGGGATATAATAATTTTATGCACAAGCATCCATACTTATCAAGGACAATGCTTGTGTGAAGAGGAGGGCGTGATATGCCTTTAATGCTATAGTGTGCATATGGATATGTGTAGTTGGCTAGTGGCTAGCATAACTCTTAATTTAGTTATACATATTATCAATATAGTACTATATAAATAGGTAAGTCATTTCATTACACTATTCTAAGGGATAAGATTGTGCCCATGATCAAATCTAGGAAGGACAAGATAGTAGGACGTGAGTGAGAAGTGTTATGAGATGGGTAATTTTGTACATCAAAATGTTGGATTCAAGACTGAGATAAATAAATGTATTAAAAAATAAGATTTTATGCTAAAATCATACATCACAAACACCCACACAATAACTTATGACATAAAAAATAAAAATAAAAGAAATTTACACTTTTCGGATCTCTCTTATAAAGATGAAGGTGAAAAAATTAAGCTTGCACTCTTCTCTATATATTTTCCAATAAAAAGTCCCTTTCGTTTGATCTAAAGCCTCTAAATTCACCATCTCTCTCTATATTTTCCAATAATAAGATGTTTGGTTAGCCTTTATTGAACCACTCAATAAGTTACTAATATTTATAGATGAAAAAAAAACATTCCACCATTATAAAATATTTATACAAATATTTCAGTTTGACTTAATGTGACATGGTTTGACAAGTTGCGGTTGTCCTCTCTTCCCGTAAAATTCGGAGCGTCTCAAAAAGAAATCGAAAGGACGTTCTCCTGAAATTTAGAACTGTAGTACTGTGAATTATGATTAAACATGCATTCATGAAAGAAAATGAAAAAATCTGGTCCTTCAAAAAGTGGGGACATTTTGTATTCAATGCACAACTAATTTGCATTTACTGCAATCACATGATACAAACAAACCCACATGACCATAGTCTGTGTTTTATCAAAAAAATTACCACACAATTTGAAATTACATAACCCTCCCATGATTCCTTTCAAGCAATCCTTCAATGATGACTCTTCTTGTACTCTCTGGATGGAAGATCAATTATCAGATTTCTGTGGTTATTATTATCATGACTAGAAGTGCTTTTGGGATCAGTTCTGAGCTTGGGAAGCACATACCAGTAAGCAGATGTGAAGCAAATGGCACAGAGCCTACCATAGAAAATCAAGAAGACAAGAAGAAGAATCATCAGAGTGCCACCCATAGTGGCATCAATTTCTCCTCTCCCTGCCCAGAAAGAACCCTCTGATTGCTGTAAGCTGATGGGCTTCCTTGGCTGACCATCCACGGACACACTCCTTCCAAACTGCCTATTATTTGTCTTCTTCTTCTTAGCCTCCAATTGGGTACTGAAGTCCTGGCTCCTGCTGCTGTTTTTGGGTGCAGGAAACATAGCAGGGTCTCTCACAGTAGGGCTACAGGGTGCACTGAAGGAAAGCAGAGGCCCTCCTTGAGGCCTTTCAGTAATGATATTATGCTCTGGAGATGCCATAGGTTGCTTTAACTGAAGTCTTTCCTTTGGAGGCCCTGTTTTTACCTGTAAGCTTCTGTTCCAGTGGATAAAAAGCTCTGACAAGTATGAGACTGCTGTGTCTATGAAGCTCTTTGTGCACATGACACCACCCATCCACCGCCTCTGCAGAGAACCCACCACCATAACAACTGCCATGGCAGCTGCAGGCACAGCAAACTTTCTAACCATAATAGCACTCACAGTCAGCACCCCAAATGCAGTTGCTTGCAGAAACTCAGACCACCATGGCAAGTTCACAGCTACAGTCATTTGGCTACTAGATGATGCACTATCACCATTCTCACACCCTTCATCAGCCTTCACACTATCTTCTCCCCCCGGATTACTGCCATAATTGTCCTGGCTTTGATTGTACCGCCTTGATCTAATAGGTGGTAGGAACAAAACCTCCTCATCTTTACCATTATGCCCATTTTTCACTACCAGAGGCGCCCATCCTTTCCTGGTATAGACAAACCTCACCATGGCCTCAGGGATGCCCGTCTTCCTAGCAACATACTCTCTATTTGCAGAGAGCTCTGCATTCAAACTGGCGAATTTATCAAGGCCAAGAGTAGAAAATGGATTAAGAGAAGATTTTTTCCCATTATGTCTCTTCTTTTTCTTCTTGGAGATTACTTCTTCTGCTTCCCCCTCCACTGATACGCTCCTACAATGCATCAATAACAATCTCATTCAGTATAACAGCTGAATATGCCTGTTCTATAGCATAAACTCTTTTACCATTTATATAGTGTTACTGTTACCGCACAAAGCCTAATCTATACCATTCTCAAATCTACCAGAGAGCTCCTTTGACAAAGTAAGTCCTACAGATAGAGGAGTTATAGAGAAGTTAGGACTCGGGATTGGGCGTTCCATTTGACAGGTTAAGGAGATGAATTTCCTGTTCTTTAGCTTCTAGACGGGACAGACTTCTCATTACCATTTATTCAATTAATCTAACCACTCTGGTTATTTGTCCACAAGATTGAAGTTTGGCAGGTGAGAGAGTTACGTATAGAAAAAGGAAATATTTGGGTTGGGTTCCATTTTCAGACGTGTAAGGTTCAGATTCATTCCAGGGAGGCTGGGGTGATCTCAGAGAGTTTAGAATGCATGTACACATCCCTTTCAGAAGCTCCGACAAGAAATTTGAGCCTCCTAAGGCAATTCTAAATTTAATTCCTCATTAAATCCTGATAAGAATGGACTTTCCTTGTCATGGATTTAGAAGCCTCACGGTAAAACTCACGGAAAGAAAATTGTACCATTCTTCAATAAAATCGTATTGTTTGAAAAGTGGTATACGTTAGAAGTTTCTCTTTAAATATACTTGAAGATCTACGAGGGATAATGATTATGTAGGGGGAGAAGAACTAGTTGTGCATTTTAATTCTTTGCCTTTCAAAATTCAATGTTAAATGATTAAATTTTTTTATAGTATTTTTTTTGGTTATTCTAAGTGTTAAATCCATTTCATCAATTTTAATGTTATTGTATGGATAGTCGTCAAAGGTGTAAAAATAACATTTTTATAATCTCATAATAAAATTGAGTTTTTTAATTATTATTAATAATAAGCTTTTGGATTCAACTGTGTATGATTTCGTGTCGACATTTCGGATCACACTCAACGATCCATCATTTAAGAAGAGGAACAATTGGAAAAAAGAAATGCAGAAGGAGTCTAATAAAGGGTGGCAGAGGAGAGAGAAGAATTTGGGATTAAAGGAAAATAGACAATTAACAAAAAATTAAAAAGCATAATGAATAGAAAATATTTTAAAAAATTATGAAAGAAAGAAATTAAGAGTTAGTAACAATTAAATTACAAAAGAAGCTAAAAAAAAGCAATAAGCAAAAGCAAACAATAAACCAAAAATAAATAATTAAATAGCTATGCAACAAAAAAGCAAATACACAAGGAAAATACACACATGAAGACCAAAAAATTAAAAGAACAAAGACAAAAGACAAAAGAGCATAGATATAAGAATACAATAACATATCACTCTACAAATGATTCCATAAAAAATGAGAGTATGAATAAGAACATAGAAATAGTAATAAAAGGACAAATTCAATAAATATAAACAAAAGAATGGACATTCCAAACAAAAAATTAAAAAAAAATCAATTAAATACAAAAATAAACATAAAATAAAGAATAAAAGAACAAAATCAACAATTAAGAAAATAAAACACACTCTTAACATGCAATTATTAGCAAAACCATGAAATATCTATGAAGGAAAAAGAACAAATGAATGAAAACAAAAGAACATCAAATGCAACTAATATATAAGAACAAATAAGCACATAAAATACAAAAGAGCAAATAAATAACAAAGGAACAAATAGAACATATAAGAACATTAAACAAATATAAGAAAAATAAAAGAATGAAAATAAAGGAACATATGTAAGACAATAAATAAGAAAATATAAAAATTAAACTAAAGTAAACAAGAGAACCAATAAGAAAAAGAAAAGCAAAAAAAAAATGAATAAGAAAAATAAAAAAGGAAAAAACTAGCATATAACTCTATAGAAACAAAAACAAAAACAATGAAACCCATATAAAAGAAAATAAAAGAATAAAATAACTAACATATAAGAATATAAGAACATAAAAGAAAGGACAAGCAAAACATACAAATATATAAGAACTTAGGCAAATAAATAAAAGAGATACAATAAAAAAATATATATTAAAAAAATAAAAAAATAAAATAAATTATAAAAGAACAAATAAGTAGAAGGAAATAAAATTAAGAACAAAATAAATAATAATCTTTAGAAGAATAAATAGACATATTAATATAAATAATTTAAATATATAAAAGAATAAACAATCAAAGATACAAACAAATATATGCATATATATGCATACACACACAAGTGAAGAAAAGAGAGGAATTAGAAAAAATAAACAAAAGAGAGAAGACTAAAGGAGAACAAAAGGGGGTGACACAAACGAAGCCCTCTAGAGGGCGAAAAGGGTTGAGGATAGAGAGGAAATAGAGAAAGACAACAAGGGAAGAAACCAAGGAAAGGATGGGGAAGCAGTAGGACCAAGAGAGATAAAGGCACAAAAAGAAGGAGAGAGAGGGGAGGGGAGAGGTTGGGGGGAGGGGAGGACAAGAAAGGAATGAAGAAAGGAAGAGAACACTAAGGAAGAGGGTTGGGATGGAGCAAGTTCAAAAGGGGTTGCCAAGCTAGACTTATGTGCCAACCTTTGTCTTGATTGAGATTGGTATTGTGGTTTTTTATGTCTTGGAGCTTACATTTGAAGAAAATTTCTTCCTTAACCACAATATGGGTGCTCTTGAGGCAAATGTGATGTTTGTTGAGATGGGAATGCTCTGCCAAGGAAGACTTGGAGATTTGATCAAGCCATCAACACTGAGCTCTTTGATCCTGGTGTTGATGGATCAACCAGTTTCCCCAATATATGGGGTACTGCAAGAGCAATCAATCTTATACACCCCATAGTGGAGAAGAGGAGGCAGAGGGTCTTTAATAGAGGGGATGAGCTTCCTAGAGGTCGAGATGGGTTTGAAGGCATAGGTGATGCCCTTTTTGGAAATAATTTTGGAGATCTTGTTGGAGAGGCCATCAACATAGGGGAGAATGGAAAATGCAGAAGCCCTAGGCCTAGGAATAGCATAGGTAAGATTAGCATGATTTTTTGCAACCTTGAAATCTCTATGAATGTGCTTGTCACGATAACCATTGAGTTTGAAAACTTGGTAGAGGTGTGATTGCTCAAGATCAATATGGTTTGAATCACAAATGTGATAAGCACTAGTAGAAAGAGTGTTGAGGATATAAATTTTTTGGGTAGGATGGTGGTGGGAGGAGGCATGCAAGTAGAGGTCAGTGTGTGTGGATTTCCTAAAGACTCGATGTGCAAGGGAGCCATCCTCCTTTCTAATGATGAAGACATCAAGAAAAGGAAGTTGGTTATTGGACCCAAGCTCCATGGTAAAATGTATGCTATCAACCAGGATATTAAGGTGGGAGAGGAAAAGGTCAAGTTGATCATGCTCGTGAGGCCAACAAACATTGGTTTCATCAACATAGCATTTCCACCAATGGGCTTTAACGGGAAGCAGTTGAGTGCAAGATCCTCAAAATAATCCATGTAAAGGTTGGCGATGATAGGGGATAAAGGGGAGCCCATGGAAACTCCATCCACTTGTTCATAGACCACATTCTAGAAGGTGAAAAAAGTGGAACAAAGGAAAAGATCAACTAGAGAAGAAATTTCATTAATGTTTTTGTGTTTGACAAGCTCCACGGAGTCCCCAATAGGGATTTTGGTGAATAAGGAGACAACATCAAAACTGACAAGAATCTCACTAGGCTCAACCTTTTTATCACGGATAAAATAGAAAAAATGGTTGGAGTCCTTGATGAAGGAAATAGACTAACCAAGGAGAGGAGAGATCAACTTGGCAAGGAAAGAGGCCAAATTGTAGGTGGGAGAATGGGAAGTATCAATAATAGGCCTAATGGGAATGCCTTATTTATGATTTTTTGGAGCACCATAAATTCACAGGGTGATTTCCTTATGAGGGAGGAGGCACTTCTAATTGGAGTCATCAAAAGAGGAAAGGGAGATGGCAAGCTTAACTTTTTTGGCAACCTTGGCAACAGGGTTGTTGGGGAGGATTCTATAGTTGCCATTGTTGGAAAGGTGGTCAATCATCTTGGAAACATAATCATGCTTGTTGAGAATGACCATAACATTTCCTTTCTTTTCCTTAACAATGAGGACATAATCATTCTTAGTAATATTTTTGAAGGCTAAAAACTCATCTTTAGGGACATTGTGCTTGGGGGGTTTGGCATGCCTAAGGGAAAAATGGTTTTATTTCAACTATTGAGTTTTTTTATGTCTCAAAATGGTTTTATTCCACATTGGATTCCCAAGGAGTGGAAGCTTATAAAACATGGTGAGATAACAAGATATCTAGGCATTCTTTTGGTTTAGGAGTCTCCCTTTCAAATACGTGGAGATGGTTTTAAATAGATTAAAAAATAAATTGTTTACTTAAGGTAATAAATTTTTATCCTTGGCAAGTAAGATCAAGGTTGCTAACAATTTTTTTGTTGCTACTCATTTTGTTGGATGTCTTCCAAGCAAGGATATGAGGAGTTAAATAAAATGATTCAAAATTTTCTCTAGTCTAAACGGGATGGCAGTACTAGTTTCATTGCTTCTTCTTGGTCTTATTGTATTCTACCAAGAAATCATGGAGGCCTTGGTTTCATAGACCCCAAAACCCAAGGAATTTACCTTGCTACAAAATGGATTGTTAGAGCTACTAATGGAGATGAACCATGGAAGATTTTAGTTTGTCATTGAATTATGGAAGTTGTTAAAAACAAGTGGAAAGCAGTCAATTGGTTGGATAAGATATTAAGGTCTCCCTTCTTTAAAATTAAAGTTTCCTTTCCTTTGTAGTCTATTTGGAAAGCTTGGCAACAAGTTTGTCACTTCTTAAATTGGAACAATTCTTCCTTGCAACATGGTTTTAGTTTTTCCTTATCTTCAATTTGGTGGAATAGAATTATTAATTATCACAATCAACTACTTGCTATTAGCTTCCAAAGGCATGCTTATTATTTGTTTAAAAAGGGAATCCATAAATTCAAAGATATTTGGTATTTTAACATGTTTGATTGGGCCTCTTGGAAATATCTCAAGGAGCATTATGGGTTGGGTGATAAGTATAAACTATTTTTGATCTTTGTGCAGTTGTTAGTCCCTATTGACCTTTCTATGAAGCTTTTCACTCCCAAGGATTGTAATTTTTTGAAAGGATGGAAATGGTTATTTGTCAGTCCTTTTACTTATTTCCCTCTGAAGAAGGTTTACTCTCATATCCTTCCCAAATTTCCTCTTGTCCCTCGCCTTAATCAGAAGTGGAAATGCAAATCTAATTCTAAATGTTGGAGCAAATTGAGTACTCAAATATGAAAATCGAAAGTTGATTTTGATACTCAAGTGTTGGCTTGGAAAAATCAGCTAGCTAATTTCCCTTATTGCTTTCATGTTGAAAATATGAAGCACATATTTTGAGATTGCATTTATGTCAAGAAATAGTGGGAAACTATTTTTAAAAAATTTCCTACTATTTTCTATCATGTGTTAAATTGGAAAGAAGTTATCTTGGGTTTGGCTATGCAAAAAAATGTCATTGTTGATTCTATTAGACACGTTATTCTAAGGCATATTTGAAAAGCTAGATATTCAACTATGTTCTCTAATAACTATTATCATGCAACTGCAACTTTAAGGCTTTACTCTAACATCCTTCTTCAGGTGGCTTTTTTGTTTTTGCAGCAACAAGTTTTATGCAAGAAGAATTCGAAGGCCATGGTTCAGCTTCGACAAATTAAAGATCATCTTACAATTCCAGTCTAATAAAAAGTTGTCATCATAAAATTATGCAGTATATGAAATGATTGGTCCTTTTGACCTTCTTATGGCTAATTTATAATTATGGTATGTTTATGTTTGTTTCTCTCTGCTGCTAGTTGCCTACTTATGGTTGATTTGTTTATGTTTGTATCTCTCAGCTACTAGTTGGTAGCTCTTATTCTTTGTAAAATGCTTTGAATCAATATTAAAGGAAAGTAAGAATTGTCACATCCTATCATCAAGTTTTATTGTACCTTGATAGTTGAATAATTTTCCCTTGAAATTGCATATAAACACTTAACACTTAAATGCACAATATCATCATTTTTAATACCAAATCTACACACCTAAATGTATAAACAAAATATTATAAAATTAAATAACATAATACTATTGCTTACATAATTTCTAACTTAATATTATTATTAACACCCTAAATCTATTAAGCAAATACCCTATATTAAAATATTATGCAACCCTCAACACTATCTCATTTCTCAAATAAAATCAATCTAAACTGATTTTTCCACATCTCACCTTTAATCAATTAGATGGTTTTCTTAATGAGTAAATAATTGTTTAGGGTGGGAAAAATCAATATTTTAATATTACAGATATTGTGACAATGAATATTCTTTATCTCTATAGAATCTTGATTTGTCTGATTTGGGGTTATAGTATTAATAACAAACTAATTACTTTCATATTGTTTGAGGTAGATGTAGGATATAATTCTCTCATTCCAATGTGTCGGGGGAGGGTATTGTTTGAGAGATGATTGTAGATATTGATGACATAGTAGATGAACCATAACTTGGAGAACCCTATATAAGCATACAAAGGTATATTTGAACATTGTCAAATTGGTGTGTAATCTTTGATAACTTTGCAAGATTGCAAATTTGTAAGAAATGGTTTTAAATTTAAACTTGGTCACAATATTTTTTATTATTATTTAATACTTGAATAAATTATTTTTAATGATAAAATACACATAAGAAGTTATAAAATACACATAAGAAGTTATTTTGAGTAGATGAGTGGTGTAAAGGGAATTTATGCTAATTAATACTCATAATTTTAGTAGGGCTAAAAATATCCAATAGGATTGGGGGAGTTATGAAAAGGAGAATCATGTATTAATAAGGGGAACATTTTCTACCCCTAGGCATGGCTTCCTTCTATAGAACCATTTCATGCTTATCCTACAATCTTGATATTCCATGAGAACATTTATTTGAGGCTTCTTGTATAGGGTCTACACTTTTTGTATATGCTTCCATATCTTGGTACAAGGAGGATTTTATCATGATTGTGGAATCTACCATTACATTGCCATTTGCATTTGTATGAAAGATTCTAAAACCTTTTTAACAAATCGATGTTTTACATATCCTACAACATTGTATTCCATGAGAGTGCGTGTCTCAAGAGGAGTTTTACCAAATAGTCTTCATACCTTGTGAAACATAGAAAAAGGGTGATCCTAAGTCCTAAGTGCTTATAACAATAGGATTCAAGGCATTTTCCTAGGGTTTCATTGAGATCGATATCAACAAGGTGTATAGATTGACTTTCAACCATGAAGGTGAGCCTATCAAAACTGTATCTTCATCAATTTGGGGTTTGGAATGGATTGAATATGATTAAACTAATTAAATTATGTACCCTAATATGAGAAATGCAATAATCCAAAAATTTATAAACTGAAACAGTAAATTACAGGAAAATTTGATAAGTGCAAAGGATTGTGTACCTACCTAAAAAAGTTGGTATTGATATGAATACATGGACAGAGTCACCCTAGGGTATACAATTCCTTGTACACATTTCTTGATCTATTTTTTAGGTCCTCTGATGACATATATGAGATATTTGTTTCCCCTTGCAAAGTTGTCAAAACACTATCAGATAATTTTGTAGGTGATTTTCTGTGAGTTGACAAGATGTAGGGCTTCAAATACAACAATGGAAAATTTGTATTCAAGCTTCCTTTAATCCTTTTCAAACCTGAAACCTACACATTCAAAGAGAAGGAAAGGATTGTGTCATTTAGGGGCTTTCCTTAGTCAAACCCCATGTTAGTGTTTCCACTTCCACAATGGTAATGTCGATTTGATAAAAATGGATAAAATATAGGAAGGAATGATGAAACTACAAAGTGATGCAACTCACCACCCTTCAATGGCTTCCTTGAAGGACTAAAGTCATACACATCACCTCAATGTCTTAGATCTTTCTTGCTTGATTTTCTTGAATTCTTTGGAGACCTACAAAAGTGTTAGCCTTCACAAAATAATGATAACATGAACACACATAAACTCACATAGGATTTGACATGATGTTAGGATCTTGGATTATTGTAATAAAGCTTTGAAATGTTTCTCTTGAGTTTCTCTTGAATGATCTTAATGTTCACCTCTTTCTAGATAATTTCACTTAGTTTTGAAATGGTGAAATGACTAGGTATTTATAGGCATTTATTCAATTTCTCAAAAATTAGATCTTGATAGCCAACCTTTGCAAGTTGGGTTTCAAATGTTAAATTTTCGACGCTGACATATAAAAAATTGGGTCATGACACAATAGGACTTAGACGCCATAGGGAATCCTAGTCTTGACCCCATTTTCTAGGACATGAGGTGTTGGGGGAAAACATTAAATGGATGCATTTGTTCAATGCTTGCAATTTCTAAGAAAAGTGGTACAAATGAGCTATATAATGCATAATTTAAGAAATTGGGGACTCAATTAGGCTCAATAATTTAGGGGGGGACAAAACATAGTGTGAAATTTTCAAGGGTGATACTTTTTGATGCTACATTTAGCCCCCACTTTAGTGAGAGTATGAACATATGCCAAACTCACACTAAAGTAGAAAGTATATGTCAAGATGGGTTTGATTGTCCAAATGTTGAAAATATAGGATGAATAATGATCTAGGGGGAGTGTACAATCTCCCAAGATCCAAGATCCCATGGAAAACCAACATAAGCACAAAGGAACACACACATGTACATGATATGCAGCAAGACAACATACATGTTGGAAAACATGAAGCATGCACAATGAAAACACATGGTGTGATGGAACATAAAGATGATGATGAAATGAAAACAAACACGATATAAACACGAATGATACACAAAAAATACACACAAAAAACACAAGGTTAGTACTAAAAGGGTTCAAGTCAGTAAGTCAAAGAGACCTCGGTCTTAAATTTTTTCTCAAATCCAAATGTCATCCATTGAATAAATGAATGCTCTCATGAGGATTAGCAAGCTACATTATGCAAAATAACTCATGAAATGCATGTCTCCACTGGCAAGAAAGTTGTGTTATGCTAGGTGGCCATGTTGAAAAGGGGTGCTCAAGTTCATGACCCAACAAGCTCTGTTATGTTGAATCCATGAACTATATTGCAAAATCTTGCTTCACAGAGCACATAAAAATTACCTTATGGGGTGCAAAAAGTTTAACATCATAGGGGAAAAACAAAACTTACCTCAAGGGGTGCATAAACGATGATAGGGTAAGGCTAAAACCTCAAGGGGTATTATAACATCACCACCACAAAAATTTATTTACCAAAACAACAAAGGGGCTTTGCTCAATACATGAAAGATCACACCTTAGGGAATATCACACATGACATCACCACTAAGAGAGGACAAGTCATGGAATAGAAACTCACACCTTAGGGAATACTAACCATAGTATTACCACAAAGGGGAACACCATATGCAAAGAAAGTTCACACTCTTAAGCGATATCAAGCCTAATATCACCACCAAAGAGACACTCACATAGATCAAGAAGGAAACACTTTGGTTGAAAAGATCGCACTTCCTAGGAGATGCATGCTATCATCACTAATAAGGGACCATTGCTTATGCAAACAATGAGTGAGGGATTATATTCCCCCCTTAAAATGTTAGTGTACTTGCTACACTAATCTTATAAGGAGAAATAAAGGGATCCCAAGAAGGAATGCACCCAACACAAGGCTACCTAACCCCTTGCCCCTCAAGTGTAAGGACAATGGTGAGACAAAATGGACTATGATATGCTTCTCCTTGAAAAATGAAATATGATTACATAAAACTTAGTTTATACCTCCATGCATAATAGTGGGTATTGTATGATACTACAACTACTACATGGCAAGGAGAAGCAACCAATACTATTTGTTATGATTAAGTGAAGGTATTTTTGATGCTTTTATTATCTTTGAAGGACAATATCCAAGACCTCTTGTTGTTTCTTGTGTGATAGGTTGTATGTGGAAATGAATACCACATCATTTTCTATTATAGCCAAGTTGTTTTAAAAGTTCATAAACTCTTCCATAAATGGATTCCATTTCTTTCAAATAAGGTGATGTTTCATAATCACTTTCATCATATGCGAATTTGTAATTTGTGTTTTCCTCTTTGTTAAAAGTTATATATTTGGATGTTTTTGATGACTCAATGAGATATTGTGTTGATATCATTGCGGCTTTATTTTCTTTTCCTAATTTTGATTGTGTAATCTTGTATTCCCCCATGAATGTAGGTGTGAAATATAAGGATCCCTATTCATAATCTAAAAACTTTGTCACCAATGAAAGAGAATCATATTTTTCCTCAACTTGTAAAGGTTCCACTTTTGTAGTTGGTGTCAATTTTAGAAGAGGACTCTTCATTCCTGCTTCAATTTGTAAACAATGTTTAGATTTAAGATCAGATTTTATCATGTAAACCTTATTGTTGTTAGTGTATTTCATTAAGCGATGAATTGTTGAAGGAACTCCATTCATTTCATGAATCCATGGTCTACCCAAGAGAAGATTGTATGAAATGTCATGGGGCATGACATGGATGAGATTCTGCAATAAAACCTTACCAAATTTAACAGGTAACATTATCACACCAAGCGGTTGTCTTTCCATGTTATCAAAACCTTTGAATGAAAAATTAGCGGTTTGATTAAATTTTTGTCCGCTCCAATTCTATCCAAAATATTTACACTACAAACATTAATCCTTGAACCATTGTCAATAAGGGTGTGTCTAAGCCCAACCCTATTAATAATAGCCATTATCATCAAAGCACCATTTTGTTGTTGTGTTTCTAGAGGAGGCAATTTAATTTGATGAAAGACAATGTCCATACTAGGTGAATTCATACTCTTAATCGAAGTTGCCACATCATTTGGTTGTGCACTAGGAGGGAAAAAAAATTCAAATCATTTTGAAGCATTCCATGATAAATAGGCAATGTTTGAATCAAATCCCCCAAGGATATCTTAGCAAGAGTGTTACAAAGTTGTTCAACAAGATCAAATTCTTTACCACTACACTGCTGGATATTTAGTGTAGGTGGGAGTTATGGTTGAGGCAATGGAATGGATGTTGGAGTTTTTTTTGGTTGCTTATTATTTCTAGTGTTATATATTTGAGATATAGTATGATAACTTGGTTGCTCCGACACATTATTACTAGTAAGTTGTTTTGCAAAGTTTAGGATATGGCCATGAGGTTTAGGAGGTCTTATAATAAGAGATGACTTAGGAGGTCCAATAATTAGAGGAATTTTAGGAGGTTCAAAAGGAGTTTTAGGAGGTCCAATAATCAAAGGACATCTAATAGCCAATTTTGCATTCATAACCTCAATGGATTTAACTTATTTTTGATGATCTTCTATTGAGGGGGGATCTAAGGTCACCTTAGCATCTTCATCTATGTAATCCCTCTTACTATGTTTTGAAAGATATACCAATGATTTCATCCTCCTACACCACAATATATTCCCAAGTAGGAGATTTTTTAGAGAGAAAAAAACAAGATTCTCACAATGCTCACTAATTGGATTCTCTAACACCAAGTTAACTTCTTTACAAGTAGGAGAGGTATCAAGAGAAGAACAACTATGATTTTCATGATTTTCTATGATTGCATCCTCTTGCACCAAAATATTCTCACAAGTGAGAGAGATGTTGGGAGATGAATGAAGATTAGGCAAAGTGATATTAAGAAATGTTTCAATGGTTTCATTCTCTTGCACCAAGATACTCTCACAATTAGGATAGATATTGGGAGAATGAGTAACATTCTTATCAATGAATTTATTTTATTTCCTTATATTGTACTCATAAGTAGGGATATCATAATCATACAAGCCAAGTGTTACCATATCAAAACCAAATCTTTGAAAAGGAAACATGTTGCTACTTGCCTTATGAATCAAATGATCAAAATCAAAGAGTTTTGTAAAAATAATTAAAAAATAGATCAGATCTCTAGACAAAGGACACTAAGAGAGCTTTGTCATAGAAATTTAAGCCAAAAATAGCAAGACAAAGGAACCCAAATAGGACAGAGGTTCCCAAGGGCGTTTGTGTCTTGGGCAAGGTTTTTGAAATTTCAAAGTTTGGTTGTATAAGGCACTACTGAAGGATTCTAGGTCTACTTGTAAACAGGTTTAATAGTGAATATTTTTCCATATTTTGTTGAATTTATGTCAATGTGATGCCAAATGCAAGTGTGCAATAATGTGGAATATGTTTTGACAATTTTGATTGTAATTTCTAGATCTAAAATGCAATAATTGACTGATTCTAAGAAGCCGCAACCTGAAAATGATGATTTTGATGCAATTTTGAAATCAAACAATGCAATATTTTTTACTTTTTGAACTATATGAAAGATGCCTAGATACATGCAATTAAGGATTCCAAATAAGAGGTTTGCAAGCACAAGCAGACTAAAGATATAAAGATGGAGATGTGTGAAAAAGTTTGTTAATGCAAGTGTGCAAGGGCAGAGGTTCCCAAGGGCATCTAAATCCTTGATAGGATTTCTAAAAATTCAAAATTTGAATGCTTATTATACTATCTAAAGGTTCTACTTTCATGTGCAAATAGGTTTGCAAGTGAATATGTTTTCAAAATTTTCACAATTTAAGACAATATGACTCAAATGCAAGTATGCAACAATAAAGATCAACTTTGAAAGTAGATCTAACCTAAATGACTAAAATAAACCCTAATGCAACCTATGATGCAATATGAGATGCAAATATTTTTTAATTTTTTAATTTTTTATGATGCAAAAATGAAACCCTAAATGAGAAATGCAAAGCAATGTAGAGAAAAACATAGATCTAGGGTTAATTTTTAGAAGGTATATGATGTGAAAATGTTGAGTTCACCGAAATGAAACATAGAAAAAGGGTGATCTTAAGTACCAAGTGCTTAAAACAATAGGATTCAAGTCCTTTTCCTAGGGTTTCATTGAGATGGAGATCAACAAGGTGTATAGATTGACTTTCAACCATGAAGGTGAGCCAATTAGGCCTAGATCTCCATCAATTTGGGGATTGGAATGGATTGGAATTGATTGAATATGATTAACCTAATTAAATTGTGTGCCCTAATATGAGAAATGCAATAATATGACAACTAATAAATTGAAACAATCAATTGTAGGTAAATTTGGGAAGTGCAGAGGACTATGTACCTACCTAGAAAAGTTGGTATTTATCTAAATACAAGGACAAAGTCACCCTAGGTCATATGAGTCCTTGTACACATTTCTTACTTTCTTTTTGAGGTCCTTTGATGATAGATATGATATATATTTTTTTTCACTTACAAAGTTGTTAGAACATTTTCGGATAATTTTGTAGGTGAGTTTTCGTAAGTTGACAAGATGTAGGGATTTAAATGCAACAATTAATAATTTATCTTCAAGCTTCCTTTAATCCTTTTCAAACTTGAAACTTGCATAATTAAAGAGAAGGAAAGGTTGTTCCATTTAGGGGCTTGCCTTAGTCGAACCCCATGTTAGTGTTTTCACTTCCACAATGGCAATGTCAATGATAAAAGGATAAAAGATAGGAAAGAATGATGAAATCACAAAGTGTTGCAACTCACCACCCTTCCATGGCTTCCTTGAAGGACTGAAGTCACACATCACCTCAAGGTCTTGGATCTTTCATGCTTGATTTTCTTGAATGCTTTGGAGACCTACAAAAGTGTTAGCCTTCACAAAATAATGATAACTTGAACACACATAAACTGATATAAGATTTGACTTGATGTTAGGATCTTGGATTGTTGCAATAAAGATTTGAAATGCTTCTCTTGAATTTCTCTTGAATAATCTTAATTTTCACCTCCTGCTAGATAATTTCACTTATATTTCAAATGGTGAAATGACTAGGTATTTATAGGCATTTATTCAATTTTCAAAAACTAGATCCCGATGGTGACCTTTGCAAGTTGGGTTTCAAATGTTAAAATGTTGACACCAACATATTAAAAATTGGCTCTTGACATAATAGGAAGACTTAGACAATCTAGAGCATCCCAATCCTAGCCTCATTTTCTAGGGCATGAGGTGTTGGGGGAAAAACATTAAATGAATGCATTTGTTCAATGCTTGCAATTTCTCATAAAGTGGTACAAATGGGCTATAAAATGCATAATTTAGGAAATTAGGGACTCAATAATTTAGTGGGGACAAAACACAGTGTGAAACTGTCAAGGGTGACAATTTTTGATGCTACACCTTGTATGTGATTTTTCATTTTTTACTAGTGCAACCATGCTACATTTGATAAAACTCCCCTATTATTTATAAATTGATGGACAACCCAAGCATAATTTCAAAGTTACTATTATGGAATGGGCAAGGAGATGCTAGATGAGGGAGGATGCTAGCAATATGGAATCGACTTACATTAACCAACCACATTTGTATATAATTTTCCAAAGCCTTTTAACAACTCTATGTCATTGGTATTGCAATATGTAATATCCTACTGCTTTGAGCCATTTTGTCAAATGGTTCATGTGTCTTATTTGTACTTCCACATCTATTGTGCATGTCTACTTGAATATTTCTATCTATAATATCTAATAAAAACTTTCCTTCTAAATATTCGTTGATTCTTATTTTCGCATGACAAAAAGGATGTTGGCAAAGGTTGTGGAATCTAGCTTTACACCTACAAATTATATTTTATTAGAATTTTATAAAGACATCTTAACAATGCCATTTTGTGCACATCTTGCAATTAATGCATTCCTTGCGATGGCATCTCATTGTGTCATTTTTTCAAACATCTCATTACCTTGTATATATTTCTAATATTTGCATGCATTTCTATCAGAGTATTATCAATTTTAATCCACCTTCTGTTATGATGACAAAATTGTGAGGTTAGCATTGAGCAGATTACATGACAATTTCCTATGGACTGATATGCCTGGACTTATAGCCAAGGATGTAATTAAGGCATTATAGGATTGTGTGATACCGAGCCTATACCGATACTTAAGTCTGTTAAGAATGAGGTTGTTATGGAACTTATTGGTGCTACATATGACAAAAGATCTTTAACAACTAAACCTATTCAGAACCCTGCTATGAGATATGCCTCCATGATGATAGGTCATAAGATCTATTTTACAAATAGATAAAATTCAGTTTTAGCTATAGCTATCAACGTCGCACATGAAATGGTGGTAAATGGAAAGAAATTTGACCTATGTGAGTTACTCTGGTAACAACTTCTTGGGAATTTAAATATGACAAGGGAAGAGAAGTATGCATTTAAGTTTGGCACTCTGGTAGTTTTCTTACTGTTTTACTTCATGAGAGAGCTTCCTAGAAGAAAGGATGCCATATGGGATTAGAGAAGACTAGTGGAACATCACATTCTAGACTACATGCACAACTTAGGTGGCATACATGCTCAAGATGATGCCTTAACTACATTCTTTGCATTCTTTCAAAAGATGTATGAAAGGGAGATAATTCCCTACAAACTTGTGGAGAAATATATGAAGGACATAACTTTTCTTGTTACATATGATGAGTGTATTATTGAGGAAGTTAAACCAAGGATGGTATGGATTACACCTCTTGGCTATGATTTTTTTGAAGATGAAGTGAATGGATATGTGGACATATTGCTCAAAATTCCTAAGGACCCCTCACAGGAAACATATAGGACATATGAAGAAAAATCATTAGAGGTGCACATGGAATTGATGAAACCTAAGATTAAGAGAAAAGAAAGAAAATCAATGGAGGAATGGGAAAAAATGAAGGATAACAAATGAGAAGATTAGAGAGGCTAGAGCAAGAGAAGCTAGTGTTGTAGGTGAGTCCTCCAAACCCAGGAGATCTAGAAGAACAACTTCCACCCTTGCCTCTACACTACCTAAGTTCTCTAGAGCTGCTACCTCTACTAGTAAAGGAAAGAATATGGAGCCTAGTGCTCCTGTGATTGAGGAAATTACCACAAGAACAAGTAAAAGAAAGAATGTGACTCTGGTAGAAACTCCTGCTACCTCCACCTCAAGGAGAAAGAAACATAAAGCTTTCAGAGAAAAGAAACTAAGCACAGTTGTTGAGGAAGAAATTGAACTAGGATTAGAGCATGAACAACAACTAACAAGAAGAAAAAGAAGTGGTGCTACTGAAAGTGGTGAAGGTGCTTCACAAGAGGCAAGCACTAGAGCTAAGAAACAAAAGGTGGAATATTATGGATAAATTAGAGGAAGAAGAAACTAAAAATGAAGCCTTTATTGTACATATTCATGAAAAGCTAGAGAAGAAGAAAGGAAAGAAGATATAGGAAAGCCCATCAAAGAAGAATAAGAAGAAGAAGAAAAATTCTCCTCTGGCAAGCGCACATAGTCCTATGAAGTTGTAATTTCTAGTTAACAATATGCACATTATGATAATATGCTAGAAGCTACAAAAAAATTGTATGAAGAGGCTGATGAAACACACAATTATTGAAGCTAAAACATAGAAAAATGGCATGGGGGTTCAAACACGTGTTTTTATACTAAATTTGGAATGTTTCACCAAACTTACAATAAATAGAAAGGGTAAAATGGGTGAATGAACCTACCTACTCTTCTATTCCATTCAGGAAATGAGATCCCTCAAGTTAAAATCCACTTTCAACCCTTAGGTGAGCGAATTCTTTGAGGAATCTTGCAATTTCCCTTTTTGTGTTAGAATGGGGGTCTAGGTCAAACAACACTTTGGGGAGAAAGATTAAAAATAGAAAATCAACTCCAAAATGAAAACTATCAATTGGATTTAGTAGATTAAACATAAAATTGATGGAACCAAAAATTGAACTGCAGATCAAAGAGAGGAAAAATGACGTTTACCAGTCACCAAAATGTTGTGTGTTGAAGTTGATCTCGGACTCATTCTCCTAGGGGAGAATGTGTCCTGAGTTAGGGTTTGTCAGTAACTTTTAGGATCCTCTACTATAGATCTGAATCTCTCATTTTTCCCATGTTTTAGGTTTAGAAAGTTGGAAATAAATTTTGCAATTGAGTTTCCGTGTGATGACAAATTTTATAACAAATTTTGCAACTTTGACAACTTCTTCAATTTTTCTCTTCAAGAGATCTTCAAGATTTCTTCCACCTAAATCTCCAAACACAAATCAAGAGGGATTTTTTTTTTTTTTGGTGAATGGGGGTTTACCTTGGTCAAGCCCCATTTTGGTAATCAAACCTTGAAATGAATAAAAGCATGAAAGGAATGATGAATGGACAACTCAATGTCACATCTCACCAAACCCTTGAATAAACCTTGAAATGTAAATATATAACTTGCATGAAATGGCTTCAATGAATGTGGATCTTGAACCTATTAGAAATATGGGCAGAGACAACTAAAGCACGAGAAACTTAAAAATGAATCATATGTGCTTCTGTATATATTTTCCAATCAATATGATTTACATATTTATAGGATTCTTAAATCCTATTATTTAGGAAAAAACATAAGCAACATCCCTAAAAATATTGAGTTGCTTTAACAACTCAATTACAAACAAACACTCATGTCACTAACAAACTCTAACAAATAACTATTCTCACATTTGTAGTAGTTATGTGAGTTGTGATAACAACTCACATTATTAACTTATGTGGACACTAACATTTAATTTCCCAACATTCCCCCCCTTAGTGTGAACATGGTAAGAAATCACACCCTACAGTAGGCCCAACTCTTGTGGCTCATGATCTTGATTCAAAAATGAAAGAAACCTCCCATCAAACTTTCATGGTTTTCACATAGGTTTACCACAAACCTGGACATGAACAGGAACCCATCAACTATCCACCTCATGTGGTTTTCTGGATCCTCCCACAAACCCTTTCAAGATCCATGAACTGCATTACACTAGTGCTTTTGTTCGCCACTATGCTTTTACATTAGGGAAGTTATATGGAAATCAACATACATATATCACAAATCTAAAAAACCCATACTAGAAAAAAAATTACATTACATTCCATAAGAACACAATGTTAATAATTACCAATTGTTGCAACTTGATCTCAAATAGCATAGACAACTACCACTACCACTGGAAGCTGCCCTTGACTTTAGTCATTTTGGCACAAAAATGGGAATGGAAAATTGGTTATTATTCCCCCCCACAATGTGAAATTTCCACTCATTCACACAAATAGGAACATTGAAAAATAAATCATATCATGTTGCATACTACTGTTTGGATCTTGCTATCTAGATCTTGCTACACATGATCACCATCATGAATAATACACTGCCAACAATCAATTTTATCATGATTCTATTCATTGCAGGTGCAGTTCAACATTCAAGCAGAAGAAAGTTTCAAATTTCTCATACCATATTAGAAATATGGGCAAAGACAATTGAAGCACGAGAAACTTAAAAATAAATCATACATGCTTCTGTATACATTTTCCAATCAATACACTTTACATATTTATAGGATTCTTAAATCCTATTATTTAGGAAACAACATAAATGGCATCCCTAAATATATTTTGTTTTAACAAATCAATTACAAACAAACACTCTTGCCACTAACAAACTCTAACAAATAACTATTTTCACATCTGTAGTAGTTATGTGAGTTGTGATAACAACTTACATTATTAACTTATGTGAACACTAACATTTAATTTCCCAAAAAAACCTTAAAACTTGAATTGATACAATGCTTTGAATGCTAGAATGGATCATGAAACTTACATAATCATATTAGCTCCAATAACATGCATGATGCAAGAAGGCTTTGACATGAAAATTGGATCTTGATTGTTGTAATAATTCTTCAATGAATATGCTCTTGAATGCCTTGAATTTCTCTTGAAATTCTCTTGAAAACTCTAGATTGCTTAGATCAAAATTGCTAGCTTCAAAATCTTAGATGAAACTTACTGAAATGACCTTATATTTATAGATATGTATCCTTAATTTCTTGAAATTCAAATATCACAAGCCAACATCTAAATATAGATTTGAATATATTATAATACCACCAAAAACATCATTTAAACTTAGGTCCTATGTCTAAGTGAGGACCCATTCACCCATGGGAGAATGGGTCCTAGGTCACTCACCTAGGACACACATTGCTCAATGAGAAGTGTTATGTTAAGACATTAATGAATGTTGGGTTTCCTCTTTAGAAAATGTGATTAATTAGGCTTGGATTTGAATTAAAGGGGTCAATTAAGGAAAATTAAGCTCAATTAATTAAAGGAGCCCTAAATAAGTGTGAAAGTGTAAAGGGCTACACTTTACAACACTAGGTTAAGGAAAAATTGAGTCCATTTTAATTAATAAGGACCTAAACTTAATATGAATATGTGAAATACATATTACAACACTAAATTAAGGCATAATTAAGTCCATTTTAATATTAATTCAAAATTAAGTGTGGAAATATAAAAGGGATACATTTTTCTACACTACATTAAGCCCCCACTTTAGTGAGAGGATGACCTTGTGTTAAACTCACACTAAAGTAGACATTCAAGAAATATGTATCCAACAATGACAAAGATACTCAATCATACAACATCAAATACTAGAAAGAAAAAGTAAAAAACAAAAAGGGTAGTCAAGCCTCGACTATCCAATGTGATGTAGAACATGTTGGATATTGTGGGTGTGTTGTTGATATGTGGTTGTCATTTATATCAACACTATTAGCATTTGGTGTATTAAAGGTTGTATATGTCGAGGATATTGAGAAAATTGTAAAAGAAAGTGTTCCAAGTTCTCAATGGAACTGTGCAGGTCATGAAGGCATCTTGTTCTTTACATTGAAGTTTAGTTGTTGTGGACTAAAGGGTTTATTGTTGAGAGTATCTAGATCATCTATCATAATTTTTAGAGGTCTGCATATATATTTGATCATGTTGTGGTTTGATATTATTTTTGTGATCTTTGTTAGTGTTCCTGAGTGAAGTTTGTGTGATTCTAGAAATCTCACTTTCTACGAATGTTTCTGTTTTGTTTCTCGATGTTTTTGGATGTCTCTAGTTCATGCTCTATCTTTGTAGTATGCCCACATTAATTGGTGTGCTTGTGGTCGAAGATCTTTTCTTGCGCATGTTCGGTTTTTCATGTTTATGGCCAACATAATGATGGTAGCATGTTGTGGATCTTCGAGATGAAATTAATTGAAGTATTTTTGTGTTGGAGATATTAATTTGGGTCTCCACTATTTTTTTTCCAACCTTGGTGGATTCACATTAAAAATTTATTTGTAAATTTGGGCTGAAATTGCAAATATGTTTTATTTTCCTTGCCGACTAAGTTGTTGATGAAATCTCATGTAGCGAATATATAAGAGCGATTGCTTCATTGGTGCAAAGTGTGCTTCGTGTGTTGGGCGTGCTCCTATGTGTTTTTGTGTGAATATCATTCGATTGCAGAGCAGAGTGTGAAGAAGATCGAGCAAAGTGTGAAGTAGTTTGAGTGAAAAAGTGGAGTTTTTTGTGCTTAATTGGAACTATAGTCAAGCTTGTGTAGAAGCTAATTTTTTTTCAGTTCATACCCTCCAAATTTTAATCCTATTATGTATTGTTGGGTAGTGAGACCCTTTTTTAATTGAGTAGTGAGCTCTAGGGAGTGTTCCTGAATGCATGTGCGTTCCCCTTTATTGATTTCATTATAATTTTAACATGGTATAATCTTGTGGACTAACATCCACTATGGTTTTTCCCCTAACAGGGTTTCCACGTAAAAAATCTTGGTGTCCTCTATCTCTCTAATGTGTTAATTGCTTATGGTTAATTGCTTATTCATCAGATCTAAGATTAAGTTAAGTAAAGTTTGAAAAGTTTATTATTTTGTGACAACTGATTCAACCCCCCTTCTCAATTGTCTATCCTTGTTTTGGCAACAATTGGTACCAGAGTAGGTTCTTTTGAAGAAGTCTAAAAGCTTGAGGTGATCCGAGACTACAACATTCAAGAAGGATAGTCCAAGATTTGATGGAACTAACTACTCACTGTGGAAAGTTAGGATGCAATGTCACCTAAGGTGTATTGATGAAGCCTACTGGAAGATTACAAAAGATCCATATGTTTTTCCTCATAATGGTCCCTCCACTACTGATGAGATCAAAGATGCTGAAAAACAATATTAGGGCTATTAAAGCTTTGGTGAGTGCTCTGACAGATTCAAAGATGGAAAATGTGGTAGGACTGTAGACAACTCATGAGATTTGGATGAAGCTAGAAACTTTGTATGAAGGAGATGCATAGGTGAAGATGGATAAGCTACAAAGTTTATAAGGCAATTATGAGAATTTGAAGATGGGTGATGATGAAAATATCACTTCTTTTATGGAAAGAGTAAATGAAATAGTGATGGGTATTACATGTGCCAGTGGTTCTCTGGATGAGGATGAAATTGCGGCTAAGATACTTAGATCCTTGCCCCCCTCCTACAAAGTGAAAGCTCACACTATTGAAGAGATCAGATCAGTAACAAAGATGTCAAGAGACACGCTGGTTGGTAAGCTTGATGCTTTTGAGTTAAGTGAATTTGGTGAATATGTTATGAAAACTAAATTTGCATTCAAGGCTACAATATCTGAAAGTAACAAGCAAATATATGGTCTGGGAGAATGCTCTAGAAAGATATCCAAGTATGATGAAGAACTGAAACAACTTGAAGATAAAGAAAGAGAGGTAGAAGAATTGGAAGCACTGATTGTAAAGAAAGAAGGTAGAGGAAAAGGTAAGTATGAAGGAGTGTTACCAATTAAATATTTTTCTTGCAGTAAAATAGGTCATTTTGCATCAAGATGTCCTAAAAGAGTTCCTAGATCTAAGCCTACTAAGTCTATATTCCAAAAGAAACGTTACTTTGTTGAAGGAGTGACTGATGATGAGTCTGATAAAGATAATGGAAATGAAGATGAATGGGTTTTCATTGCTACCATTGAAAATAGTTATGTGGCTACTGAATCTACTAAAGATGAGAAAGCTCTTGTAGCTCGAGTTGAAGAAAAGGATGAGTGGGTTATTGACAGTGGATGCTCACATCATATGACTAGAGATAGAAACAAATTTGTAAGTCTAGAGAAATATGATGGTGGTGTTTTAAGATTTGGAGACAACAATGCTGGTGTGATTCGTGGCAGAGGTTCTATTTTCCTTGGTGGTAAGAATAACACTGGTGATGTTCTTTAAGTTGAAGGATTGAAGCACAATCTCTTGAGTGTTGGAAATATGGTGGACAAAGGCTATGATCTACAATTCAAAGATGGAAGATGCAAGATATGTGGAAGTTTTGGAAATATGATTGCTATAGGTAGAAAGACAAAAGGTAATATTTTTCACTTGAATACTGCTAGTGGGAGTTGTTTAATTGCTTGAGTAGATGAAATCTGGTTGTGGCATAAGAGGTTGTGTCATGTAAATTTTGACAACATTGTCAAGATAAGTTCCACTCAAGCAGTAAGAGATCTACCTAAGTTAGTGAAGCCTGCTAACACAATTTGTAAGGAGTGTCAAATGGGTAAACAAACTAGAGTCTCCTTCCAGAGCAAACAGTTTCATTCAAATGATTTGTTGGACCTGCTACATACTGACCTTTGTGGTCCTTCCAGAGTCAAAATTATTCATGGAGAAAGGTATTTATGTTGATTATTGATGATTACTCTAGAATGATATGGGTTTCCTTCTTAAGAGAAAAATGTGAAGCACTGGAAAAGTTCAAAAGTTTCAAGGCTATGGAAGAGAATGAGAAAGGTCAAAAAATCAAGTGTTTGAGATCTGACCAAGGTGGTGAGTTCACTTCCAGAGAGTTCAACTCGTTTTGTGAAGAACATGGAATCAGAAGACAGTTATCTGCTCCCCGAACCCCTCAACAGAATGGAGTTGCAGAAAGAAAGAATAGAACAATTTTGGATGCTGCTAGAACAATGATGATAGAAGGAAATGTGCCCTAGATCTATTGGAGTGAAGCTGTAAGTACTGTTGTGTATACTTTAAACCAGGAAAATGTTAATGGAAATTCTAGTAAGACCCCTTTTGAGCTATGGTTTGGTTTCAAGCCTACTATTAAATATTTCAAGATCTTTGGAATCAAATGTTATATCAAGAGAGATGATGATATAGGAAATTTTGATGCAAGAAGCGATGAAGGAATCTTTTTAGGTTACTCTACTAAAAGAAAGGCATATCGATGCTATAACAAAAGACTGCGAAAGATGGTTGAGAGTGCAAATGTCAGAGTTGATGATGATTTTTCTAAATCATCTAGATATTGTGGATATGATTAAGATGAAGACAATACAAACAAAGGGAAAAATGTTCAGAAACCAAATCTAATTCAGATTATTCCATATGTTCCAGTAAAGCAACCTCATTCTATTCTGGGAAATCAAGTAAGTCAGGAAGCACAGACAAGTGCAAGTGCAGAAAGAAGATCAGAAGAACCAAAAGTTCGTGAAAGTCCCAAAACTCCAAGGTATGTAAAGCGAAATCATCCTGAAAGTCAAATTATAGGAGATAAGAATAAAGGAGTGCAAACTAGAAGAAAGATTGTAGAAGAGTACTGCCTGATTTCTAAGATTGAACCTAAAAATGTCATTGAAGCCTACCAAGATGAACACTGGATGAGAGCTATGAAGGAAGTGCTGACACAAATTGAAAAGAATGACACGTGGATATTGGTTCCCAGACCTAAGGACAAAAATGTGATTGGTACTAAATGGGTGTTTTAGAACAAGCTGAATGAACAAGGTGAAGTGGTTTGAAATAAAGCAAGACTGGTATGTAAAGGGTATTCTCAGATGGCAGGTGTTGATTTTGAAGAAAAAATTTCCCCTATTGCCTGAATTGAAGTTGTTAGATTATTTTTTGCTTATGCTGCATACAATAACTATAAAGTCTATCAGGTGGATGTGAAGTCAACATTTCTGAATGGAGAACTAGAAGAAGAAGTATACATTGAACAACCATATGGATTTCAGCTAACTGACAAGGAAGATATGGTTTGCCACTTGAAGAAAGCTCTATATGGACTTGAGCAAGCCCCCAGAGCTTGGTATGCTAGATTTGGAAAATACTTATTAAAGCTTGGATTCATTAAAGGTACTATTGATAACAACTTATATTTCAAATTGGATCATGATAAAGAGTTAATTATAGAAGTCTTTGTTGATGACATCATTTTTGGAGGAGATGAAAATCTATGCATGAAGTTTACTGATGAGATGAAGGATGAATTTGAGATGAGTATGATTGGAGAGATGAGGTTCTTTTTGGGATTACAAGTGACCCAGTTAGACAAGGGAATTTTAATATCTCAGTCCAAATATGTGAGAGAGCTACTGAAGAAATTTGGGATGGAAGAATCAAAGCCTATTGGTACTCCCATGGTGATTGGATGTAAGCTAACACAAAATGATGATTCTCCTAAGGTGAATCAAACTAGATACAGGTCAATGATCAATGGATTACTTTATTTAACTCAGACTAGACCAAATATTATCAATGTTGTATGTATGGTTGCTAGATTTCAGGCTGATCTAAAAGAATCACATGTGACTGTTGTCAAGAGAATCTTCAGATATCTAAAAGGAATAGTTGACTTTGGACTTTCATATCCAAAGGATGATGATCTCACTTTGAGTGCATATACTAATGCGGATTGGGCTGGAGATGTAGATGACAGGAAAAGTACTAGTGGTGGTTCTTTCTTCCTAGAGAAGAAGCTAGTATCCTGGTTGAGCAAGAAGCAGAATTCTATTTCTCTATCCATTGCTGAAGCAAAATATATTGCTGCTGTAAATAATTGTACTCAAGTAATATGGATGAAACAAATGTTGAAAGATATCAGGGTGGTATATGAAGAACCTATTGCCATATATGAAGAACCTATTGCCATATATTGCTGCTATAAATAATAGCTATTGTGGACTAGAGGGTTTATTCTTGAGAGTATCTAGATCATCTACTGGAAGTTTTAGAGGTCCGCATATGGATTTGATAATGTTGAGGTCTGATAGTATTTCTCTGATCTCTGTTAGTGTTCCTAAGTGAAGTTTGTGATTCTAGAAATATTAGTTGTTGTGAATGTTTATGTGTTGTTTCTCGATGTTTTTGGATGTCTCTAGTTTGTGCTCTATCTTTGTACTAAGTCCACATTAATCAGTGTGCTCGTGGTCGAAGATATTTTCTTGCGCATGTTCAGTTTTTCATGTTTTTGGCTGATATAATGATGGTAGCATGTTTTAGATCTTCGAGGTGAAATTAATTCAAGTCTTTTTGTGTTGGAGATATTAATTTGGGTCTTCACTATGTTGTGGTCAACCTTGGTGGATTTTCATTAAAAATTTATTTGTAAATTTGGGCCAAAATTTCAAATACGTTTTATTTTCCTTGTCGAGTAAGTTGTTGATGAAATCTTATGTAGCAGATATATAAGAGCGATTGCTTCATCGGTGCAAAGTGTGCTTTGTGTGTTGGGTGTGATCCTATGTGTGTATGTGCAAATATCATTTGATTGTAGAGCAGAGTGTGAAGAAGATCGAGTGAAGTGTGAAGTAGTTTGAGTGAAAAAGTGAAGGAGTTTTTTGTGCTTAATTGGAACTATAATCAGGCTTGTACAAAAGCTATTTTTTTTCAATTCATACCCTCTGAATTTTAATCCTATTATGTATTTTTGGGAAATGAGCCCCTTTTGTAATTGAGCAGTGAGCTCTAGGGAGTGTGCCTAAATGCATGTGCATTCCCCTTTATTGATTTCATTATACTTTAAACAGGGTATAATCTTGTGGACTAACATCCACCATGGTTTTTCCCCTAACAGGGTTTCCACGTAAAAAATCTTGGTGTTCTCTGTCTCTCTGATGTGTTAATTGCTTATGGTTAATTTCTTATTCATCAGATCTGAGATTAAGTTAAGTAAAGTTTGAAAATTTTATTATTTTGTGACAATTGATTCATCCCCCCTCTTAGTTGTTTGTCCTTGTTTTTCTAACAAAACATGCCTTAATTGTTTGTCTAAAAGGAAGGGGCGGATCAAACCTTAACTGTCCAACATGATGTGGAACATGTCTCAGTTGTTTGTCTAAAATGTTCACAAGTGGAACATGATGTCCACTATGCAAATGACAATGAAGCTCACTCCAAGCTAATGGAACCTCAGGCTATCCACTACTTGAGCCCCTAGAAAGTGGCTTAGTGAGAAATTCATGCCAGGTCTATAGGATCTCATTGTACTAACCATACCAAAGCTATCCCTCTGATAACTTAAATAGGGTGCCACAAAAATAGGTTAACAAGTTGTATTATGCTAAACACTTATGAACAAAAATTAAAATAAAGGTTTTTTCAAATGGATCTTGCTTAGTTCATGTAAGGTCTCTTCTTAGGGAACACCATGCCTAATGTCTCCAAGGGAGGACAAGTCAAGGATAAAATAAATATCACTCTCTTGGAGGACATCAAACCCAATGAAACCACTAAGAAAATGATGCATCACAACAAGAAAGAAAATCACATAATGAAACATAAGGAATGCCAAAAATTTCAAAAAGAATGCCAATGTATGCCCCCACTTTAAAGAAATTGCTAATATTGTTGCTATGAACAATTTTATTTAAAGTAGCCAATAATCAATGCTAGTCAATAAAGGAGACATGAGAGTTTATTCAAAAAGGCCTATGCCAAGTCATATGTTTGCAAATGAAGCTACATCATGAAAAATGAGAGAGGAAAGGGGTTGCCCCTTTAAAATGCAATGCTAAAGATAAAATAGGAAGAAAGTATGTCACACACAAGCCAACTTAAGGCATGTTGTCCACATCCCAAGATTTACCTTATATATACATGGAAGGTTGTCAATAGCCAAAAGAGACAACAAAAAGTACCATACAAGGACAAGGCTACATAACCCCTTGCCCCCACTAAGTGTAGGGAAAGGATGAGCTGAGATGATTGGTGAGAAACATGATAGAATGAAAATAAATATCAGTTAGAGGAACTAGGTGCTTCAACACAAGGAAGAGCACCACAATCCTTAAGATGTTGAATTTTATTACCTAAAGCCTTACATTCATTAGTAGAATGACCATGAACTCTATGATATGCACAAAATGAACTCTTATTGTAAAATTTCTTTCATGTTCTCAGAGGGAGAGATATCAAATGATCTTGGAGGATTCTAAATAAGATACTCTCTTGATCAATAGTAGAAGATGTTCTTTTATGTTGCAACAAAGATATCTCTTTCTTAGCACAAGGTATCATACTTACACAAGACTCCTTAGATTGTGAAATTTTATACTCTCCTTTAAGGAAGGGCATAAAATCTAATGAGCTCCAATCATTACTAAGACATGTCCTAGGAGTGTTTTGTGTGATTACATTGATATTAAGCAAATATTTCTTTAATTATTTCATTTATTTTGAAGGACAATAACCAAGACCACTAGTTTTTATCAATTCAGGATGCACCAAGGTTAAAGTTGGCTTAGAAGAATCTTTTGTAATAGTGTTGGTATTAAGTGAAGGATTTTTTGATGCTTTTATTTCTTTTGAATCACAATATACAAGACCACTAGTGGTTTCTTGTGTGTTAGGCTCTATAGGGACACAAATACCTTGTTCTCTAGCATCACATCCTTTTCCACTATAACCAAGTTGTTTCAAAAGCTCATAACCTCTTCGATAAAGATTTTCCATTTATTTTGGATTCAGTGGTTATTCATAATCAACTTCATCAAAGTTTTTTGTGTAATTTGTTTCTTCTTATAAAGTGGTTGAAGGGGATTCTTTCAAAGGTTCTTTTGAATTTTGTGTTGAAATTGTTGCTTTTTCTTTTCTCTTTAGAATCTTTTGTTGTGTTCTTGTATTTTCCCATGAATGTAGGTGTAAAATACAATGATCCCAAATAATCCACTGATAACATTGTGAAGGGTTGAGGGCACTTATCTTTTTGTTCTTCTTGCATGGGTTCTACTTGTGTAGTTGGTGTCAATGTTTTCAAAGGATTTTCCTTGTCTTTCTCGATGAGAAAACTATCTAGTTTAGGGTCAGATTTTATTATATAAACCTTGTTGTAATAGACATAATTTATTATAAAATGAAGAGTAGAAGGAACCCATTCATTTAATGAATCCATGGCCTACCTAAAAGAAGATTATATGAAATATCATGAGGCATAACATGGATAGTAGTTTGCAATGTGGCGATTCCAACTGTAATTGGTAATGTGATCACACCAAGCGGTTGTTTTCCTATGTTATCAAACCCATGTATAGATAAAGAGTTAGGTTGAATTTGGATTTTATCTACTCCAATCTTATCCAAAAGGTTTATGCTACACACATTAAGGGTTGAGCCATTGACAACAAGGGTTCTCTTTATCCCCTTCCTATTAATAATAGCTATTATCATGAAAGATTCATTTTGTTTTTTCAATTCCAAAGGAGGGAGCTCACTTTGGTGGAAAACAATGTCTGTATTCATTCCTTGAATTATGGCTACTATATCATTCGGGTTTGCACTAGGGGGAACCACAACTTGTTGCAATGCATTTTGAAGCATACTATGATAACTAGGTGAGGCTTGAATAAGATCCCATAAGGATATCTTAGTAGGAGTATTCTTAAGTTGTTCAACAAGATCATACTCCTTTCCACTATGTACAAGCAAACAAGGAGCACTAGGCAAGATGGGTCGAGGTAATTGTAATGAATTAGGGATGGTTTGTAGTTGCCTATTGTTCCTTGTATTGTATGTGTGAGCAATAGTATTGTAACTCGGTTGATGTGAAACATTGTTACTATCAAGTTGCCTTGTAAAGTTCAAGATATCTCTTGGAACTAATAGTTTCTTTCTAGGTGGCTCTAAGCTAAGCATGGGTTTGGTTTGAAATTGAGGTTGATGTATCTTCTAACACCAAAATATCTTCTTCACAAATAGGAGAGATATTAGGAGAACAAATGTTATTGTCATGGTTATCCATGATTTCCTTCTCTTTCACTAAAGCATTCTCACAAGTAAGGGGTGAATGGTGACTAGGTAAAGTGATGTTAAGAAATGTGTCAATGATCTCATTGTCTTTGCCAAGATATCTTCCAAATTAGGAGAGTTTATAGAAGAGGAGATTTCAACATTGTTATGATTCTCAATGGGTGTATCTTATAACACCAAAATACCTTTGTCACAAGTAGGAGAGCTATTGGGAGAAGAGAAACTATGATTATCATGATTGTCTATGCTTGCATCTTGTTCTATCACATCATTCCAACAAATAGGAGAGATATTATGGGGTGTGGAATTGAGGAATGCGCATCATTTTCACTCTCTTGCACTAAGAGACTCTCATAACTAGGAAAGATATTGGAAGAATGACTAAATTTTTTGTTAATGAGTTGTTTCTTGGCATACTCGTAAAGGAAAGATACTAACATAGTGAATTATGAAAGGTAATCTATCTAACTTATGCAATGCTTCAAAATGTTAACAATTGTTTGATAGATCTGATGATTTTCACTACTAAAATAAGTTTTGAAATGATTTAAAATGCCTATAGTAAATGGATGATTAGACTTAGTGTAAGGAAAGAAAATGTGTGAAAACACCTTCCTAATGCAAAATCCATAGGAAAGAAGTGCAGAATAAACATTCATTTAACAAGTTGCATTCATTGAGATGCACATACATAGAACAAAAGGATAAAAAATTATCACACATAGAGATAACACCAGATTTACATGGAAAAACCCTTATGGGAGAAAAACCCACACACCAAGTAAAGCAACTTTGTATTATAGTAAAAAGATTACATATAGAGTTACAGACTTCACTCTCAGATGTTAACTCACAACAACAATACAATCCCTTGGTCGACTCCACTTCACCGATTATAGTTCTCACTTAAACACACACTCTATTACAATGTTTGTAAAAGCATACAATGTAAAACCATTCAACCACACTCTTCATCGAGCCACATGAAATTTAATTTTGATATAGAGAATTTGAATTTACATTCAATGTATCTTGCTATTCATCCAATCTAATTTGATCTCAATTACCTCTGAAAATTGTGTTGTCGTCATGAAGATCAAATCTTCATTTAATTTGTTGATGGAGTAGTTGTTCCAATTTCGGTTACTAGGCGAGCTTCTCATGTTCACACTGATGACTGCCACACAATTCAAAACAAGGATGTGAATTGCATGATCATCCACTTGATAATTTCCATCTTCCCTTATCAACCTAAACTGCAGATTTTAGGTGTAGATGTTGTGACTCTCTTGCTCAATTAGGGTTTTTAACCTAAAGGAGAGAGATAGACCCCCAAAATCTAGGTGGTTCACTCAAAATAATGCAAGTACAATGAAAATATTCCTAAATTCAACAAACTGACAAAATGGATTGATTATTTATGCAAAACCTAAGAAATATGAAGTGTTTGAAAACACAATGTGATATGCAGAAATGAAGTAGAAACATAACCAAATGAAAACATAACTTAATGAAATTGAATGGAGTGCACCTCGAGGTAGAATGATTATTTTGGAAGGTTTTGGAATGTTTCAGATATTACTGTTGATGACCACTGGGACTCATTCGCCACAGATGGTGAATTAATCTCGCTTCTGGTAAATTTTGCTGAAATAGGTTTCAAGGTGCCGGGAACTGAAAACCTTAGAAATCACTTTTTCCAGCCTAGCAGTGGGACTGATTCTCTATTCATGGTGAATTATTCCACCTAAAGAAATCAAAAAATTCTAAAGTCAACTTTGTGGGTCCAGATCTGTACTTGTCTTCTTGTCGGTTGACAGATTCAAATTTGTAGAAAATGGACTGAATGATGTCTCCAAGCTTGAATTAGGTTTGTTTTCACTCCAATAGCTTTCATGACTTTTTGACCACTTTTCAACACATATCTGTAAGCGGTAGAAGGGGAAAAACAAACTAAACTATGCATCTACGCTTCTAAATAGGATATTGCATCTAAGATTAAGAATTTAAACTAATTTAAACTACAAATCTACAAAAAATCTATCCTACTGCTCTCTAACTCTAAAGATTTCTCTAATTTACTTAGCTCTCAGATTTGTAAGCTAATTAAACTATTAAAATGACACTTAGAGAATGAGAAATGAACTATTCTACTCTAATATGATTAAAATATGCAAATTCTATTCTAATGGCAGCCATGACTGCAAATGCTTGATGCTTGAATGCTGCTTGATGGATGCTGGAATGCTGAATGCTTGAATGCTTTGGAAACCTGCAGAGTAAGATTGCATTAGTTGGGATCCTTTTCTTGTAGCCCAAGAGCTGTATTTATAGCTTTCACGGCAGCACATTGTACAGGAAACCGGGATGAGGGGCTGTGATTTTCTCTGGAGAATCCAAAGGCATGGGATGAGAAGAAGGAGCTGATCATGGAGAATGGTTTCTCCCCATGAAAACACCAGGCAAGAAGAGAGGGAGGATTGATGGAAGAAGATTGAGAGGACTTCCTGCAAGTTTGTCCCTGAAGCTCTTCCCGTGAATGGAAGCTGCATTAATTAGATTTAAAAAATCTAATTTTATTGGTGAGTGAATAGTGTAAATGATTTATGCATAAATTAAATATTTTTAGTTTATTTAATTTTAGCAAAAGAGGAATAAATAATTTAATAATTCAAACTATAGGGTTTGTTTTATTAAATTAAAAAGGAGAATGATAATTAAATAAAAGATTTTTAGCAATCTTTATTTAATTAAGAAGAAAGGTGATTTTAAATAACACAAATTATTTAAAATGTGTATTTAATTTTAAGATAGAAGTAATAATGATAATAATTAAATAAAACAAAGTTTTTAATTTTGTTTATTTAATTAAGAGAGAAATAATATGATGAAAATGATAATAATTAAATAAAACAAAGTTTTTGATTTTGTTTATTTAATTAGGAGAGAAAAATAGAAGAATTAATAAATGAACTTAATATAAATAAATATTTCTATTTATTTACTAAGTAGAAGAAATTAAGATTAATTAATCAAATAAGTCGTATTCAATTAATTAGATTCTCCAGACCATTTTTAGGTGTCTACATTTTGCCCCTCTTTGAAGTGATGTGTTTACGCAGTGCTTCAAAGAATGATTTTGCTTCAACTGCCAGTATTGACGAAAGGTTTTAAAGCATGCCCCAGACTTGCCCCAGATATTGAATTTCAAAATGATAGCGATATATGCCCCCACGGGAGATGAATTTGAATTTTTTTATGATTTTTCTAAATTTTTATGATGATTTGATGATTTGATGATGATTTGATGAAAAAACAATGATGAAACAATTTATCTCCCGATAAAGAAATACTGATTCCTCTAGTTGATTATGATGATGATTGATGATCCTGGTAGCTTAGAAGATTATTGATCTCATGATAGGTGAGATTCAATGATTGATTGATGATTGACCTCATGATAAGAGAGGATCAATGATTGATTGATAATTGACCTCATGATAGGTGAGGATCAATGGTTGATTGGTTGATAATTGACCTCATAAGAGCTGATTCAGATTTGATTAGGCAATGTGGTTTGAATTCTTTGATTGATATGATACGCCCCAGTATAGGAGTGATTAATGTACTGAGACTTGATGATGCAAAATGATGAATAGGCTAGGAGATAGGATGAGGAAGAGATAATGGAAAGAGAAGATGAAAAGTAAGTAAGCACAAATGGATTCGAGGATAAACATGATGTTGCCCTGGTCAAGTTGCAAGCCAAGATTGATTGATTGATGATGATGATGATGATGATAAGAGTGTTATTGATGAGGGAAAGATACCTCCCAAAACAACACAAAATGATAGGGAAGAATACATCCCGATGATGATGATGATGATGATGACGATGATGATTGGATAAAGGCTTGTAACAAGGTTGGGAACAAAACCAAGGATGCAATTAAATGATTTGTGCTAGACATAATAGATTAAGATTGGATGGAATTTGAGATGATTGAAATGAAAGAAAATGATTCAGAAAGAGGTGATTAGGAAAACAATTATATATTATCCTAAGAATTATTGAAGAGATAGTGATATGATGAGGAGAGGGCATACATGTAGCTTTTGAGATTGAAATTGGTAGCTTTGAAACAATCTATAAATGCATATGCAAGACTAATATGGATGCAATCTATTTTATCATGCAAACCTATTTTACCATGCAAATCTAAGTGTCATTTCAACAATCTTTTGATTTTGCTTTGTATCATCACTGAGCTTTAAAAATGTTGAAAGAAAATACAAGCATCAATGGTATGAGATAGACCAATGATGACCTGAGTACTTCTTTCATGATATTTGATATTGCAAGCAAACACAAGCATCATGGTATAAGATAGACCAATGATGACCTGAGCATTTCTTACGTAAATAGACAAGAATTAATCATTTTCTTAAGTGAATCGGAATGTCATCTATGATACTTGGTAGAGAACTTCCCGCGAAAATTCACAAAATAATAATGACTAACTCACAAATAGCAAACAAAGAAAAGGTATCATTCTCCTTCCTTGCTTCTCTAGTTTAATACATCATCGAGTAGCTCCAAAGAAATGATAAGAAAAATGATAAAATAAAAAGTACAACAATTCAAATTCTACTTAGTGTATTTTCAAATCATTATTCAGATTAGATCATCAGTGTTGAGATATGTGTGTTGATGTGTGCATGATATTCCCAAATGTTTAACTAAATGATGTGACCTAAAAGACCTATCCTAGGGGTCTCGGGGACTAATCAAAGATTAGTCTTGCCTACGTTATACACGTAGAGACCACGTAGTTCGACTGACACAGACTCCACTTTCTGACTGATGTAGACTCTATTTTTGTGTTTTCGATTTTATGAATGTTTTTGCATGGATTTTCTGATGTTTTTGGATTTTGATGAATTTTCTGATGTTTTTGGATTTTGATGTTATGATGTTTTTGGATTTTGATGGATTTCTGATGTTTTTTGATTTTGATGAATTTTTTGATGTTTTTGGATTTTTTGACAGATTTTTTAATTTTTAATTTTTATTTTCAAGATATTTGATTTGGAATGAGATGGTATGACCGATTGAAGGAACAAGATGAACCACAATAGAGGTAATGCAACCATGGATAAATGATAGATCAAAATGAAAGTCACTGCAAAACATGTCACGCAAGCAACATATCTCTTGTTTGAAAGATGATAATAGTTGATTGATTAATATGCCAAGAATGATTGAATCCCTAAGGCATGATGATGATAAGTACTTAGGATTACTGATATCCTCTAAGTACAAAAAGATTGATGATTGTTGACGATTGATTGACAAAAAATATGAGGATTGGATAATGTTTTACAGCTAGGCTCAAATATGATTTGCATGATAAGATTCAAGGTTGCAAAGGGACATGATGACATGGATTTTGATAAACTAGGAGATATGGAATGGAATAATGCAAGGATAACGATAATGAATGGGATGATCAAGATATATACACAAGGACCAAGTGCTTTTCCCCCATTCTTCATCAAAACCAAGGATGAAAAGAAAGGATGTATCTAGTAAGAATGATGGAATATGGATGAAATAAAAGATATGGTATGAAAGATATGGATAAAGCATATAGGATAAGCATATATGATGTTCAAGAAGATTCTTAACCTTATCAAGATCAAAAGTGGAAATGTAAGGAATGAGCGTAGAAAGGATAATGACCATGAATGATAAGATGGATGAGACTTGCCCCTAAGTGTAGAGTGCAAGAGGAATATGTAAGATAGGATATGGATGATAGGGAGATGGAGGAAGGACTTTAACATTGAGTTTCACAACCAATTATCCCTTTAATTAACCATGGCAATGGGGATTAGACTCATAAATGCTGGTAGATTAATGGTATGATGGAAGAGACTAAGGATTTATGCTAAGGTTTGGATTAAAGGGGAATGATGGGGGATGAATGTTGGATAATGGATAGATGGAAAGTATGACAAGCTCAACATTGGCACACACCTTGAAGGATGGTGGAGTGATGGAGGAAGAATGGATTTGGAAAGTGATAGGTTATTATATGGAAGATTGGAGGAAGCTTTTGGATAAGCGAATTTGGATGCCAATTTTTATTTTATTGCTTCTATGAGACTTTTAGGAATCCACATGATTTTTGACTTTGATATTTGCTTAGTGGGCCTTTGTGGCCTTGAAAATTTTTCATTTATGGACCTTTGTGGTCTTTGAAAATTTTTTCTTTGATGGGCCTTTGTGGCTTTTGAATTTTTCTTTTGATTTATGGACCTTTGTGGTCTTTGAAAATTTCCTTTTTGCTTTGATGGGCCTTTGTGGCCTTTTTGATTTTTCCTTTGATTTTGGATCAAGTTTTCTTTTATTTTTGCATGTCTTTTCAAAGAGACATGTTGATCCTTTGATACATGTGGATTTTGATATAGAAGCTTCTGATATTTGGCACCCAAATTGCTTCCAAGAGCAATGGGAGGGGTGGATTGAGATGAATGGTATGAAGGTATTATGGATGAGTGAATGTGGGTAGAATTTTGAAAGGGCATCAAAGATGTGTGCCTTTGTTGTTCTTGAGGAATAGGAAATGGACCTAGGATAGATGGAAATTTTGATGGACTAGGATGGGGACCTAGGATAGATGGAAAGTTTGATGGACTAGGATGAGGACCTAGGATAGATGGAAGGTTTGATGCACTAGGACACTTAGGTGTATAACCAAGGCCATAGTGATATGGGTTTTTTTGAATAGAAAGGGGTTCTAGGATACCTTGTTCATGAATGCCTAATCCTTTGCTTTTGTAGTTCATGCTTTGACACATTTGTTTAGCAATGGGATATGTATTGTTTGTGAAACAAGATACAAGTCCATTTTGGGGAGGATATGATATGGATGAGAGGTTAGGTGTTGGAAGTAAACTAGAATGGATAAAGGTGGAGGATCCCAATTTATAGGTATGGGATTCATGGATAGCTTGAATATGTGTGATTGGCTCTTGACATGGGGATGATGGGATATTTTGATCTTGACTTGGAAAAGGATCATGAGGTGGTATGAAAGACATATCTTGATTATGAGAAGGATAAACATCTTCATGGGATGAAAGGGTATCCTTGAATCGAAGTACATCTTGATCTTGATGAGGAAAAGAATCATTAGATTTCGTAGAAAGTGTGTCTTGATCATCAATTGGTAAGAAATCATTAGATAGGATTGAAGAACTAGCATGATCTTGTGAGGCAATAGAATCATGATATGGTATGGATTGATTAGATGATGTGGAAAAAGAACTTGGAAGGATAGTTGTCTCTTGAGATGGATGTGAATTATTTTGGATGAAAAGTGAAAGGAGGGGATCGTCATAAGATTCTTGAGAAATGGGATCTTGATCAAAGATGGGAAGACTTTGTGAGATTATGGAATCATTGGATGGAGTAGAAAGAATATCTTGACCTTGATGTGTAGGGGAGTCTATGCTAGCATGCTTTGGAGTGAGAGTTTGACATAAATCATTGGATGTAGAAGATATGATAGAAGAGGATGATTGGATGGAATTGTTAACTTGAGTGAAAGAATCTTGAGGTTCATTTTGGTTGATGGTGGATGGAGATAAATGCATGACATGATAAGATTATTCAATATCATTTGTATTTGAGGACTGAGATTTGGGCTTTTCGTAATTTTGGAAAAATTCAAAGATATTGAACTTCGATGATGGAGTTGTTGGTGAAGAAGGTCTCATGTTCATTGTTTGGTCAAGAGAATATGGGTAGATGTTTGGCATTAGATATCTCTTTGTGGTTGTTTCCCATATTTGTTGTTGAAGGTTTTCTAGTTGATAAGCTAAAGCATTCAATTTATCCTCATCTATTTTAGCCATGGTGGTTTGTGTTTTCTTGTTCTCGTTGTTTTTGATATGCTGCTCGTGTGAAAATAGGCATACAAACGTTTAAAGTTTTATTCTAGACTTTGATCTTGGATTTGATTGGATAAGTGTCAAGTTTGTTGATTTAAAATCTGATTTAGTTTTATCTAGTTTCGTGATGGAAGGATGATAAAATCCTTGATAGGGAAACTTTGATAGAAAATCTCAGATTTTGGTGATAATGACACTATGCAAGATGCTGCAAGATCTAGGTGTAAGGGTAAAGCTTTCCCTTTGTGTAACTTAAGTGTTCTGGACTATGAAAAAAAAATGTTCTGGATTGATGAAAACCTTGTTATCGATATGGGTAAACTGATAAAATGTCCTATTAACTCTCTATTTTTCTGACTTTATGGCGCGCTAAAACAGAGACCGGGCGCGCTAAAACAGATACTGGGAGCGCTAAAACAGAGACCAGACACACTAAAACAGAGACCGGGCACGCTGAAACAGAGACCAAGCGCGCTAAAACAGAGACCAGGTGCGCTGAAATAGAGACCAGGCACGCTAAAACAGAGACCAAGCGCGCTGAAACAGATACCGGGCATGCTAAAACAGAGATTGGGCGCGCTGAGATAGAGACCAGGAGTGCTAAAACAGAGACCAGGCACGCTGAAACAGAACCTTAAGGCATTTAAGACAGAAAAACTATCTTATTCTATGAAACTCACTTGGTCTGGTATCATATTGGATGGCTGGTTGTGGGATGTATTCTGGATGAATTCTCTGACTGTGATTGTGGTGTTGCCTAAGAGCTCTTCTTTGGAAATATGCTTGTGAATCTAAGGGAGCTACAGCGTAGTCGTCTGTATAACCTCTAGAGAAATCGTGATACCTATGAATGAAAGTCCTGTGTTGGAGTAGAACTTTCCTGCTTTGATACAGAAATCGTTGTTTTCTCAGGAGTTGTTTGTATGCAAGTGTTTTCTTTGGTTTTCAGATTCGTTTGGCAAGAGATTTCTTGACAAACTTGGTGGATACCCAATCTTGAATCATGAGAAATCCACAAGTGCGTTGATTTTAAGGATTTTTGTGATGATCTTATCTGAGTTTAATGATAGAAAACACAACAATCAAGAATAGAATGGTTGTCTTTTAAAAAATCCTAGAATCTAAACAAATAGTGTATGTTCTCAAGAATCAATGATTCTTCTTGATTTTCACTGGTTTGATAACAAGATAAAACACTTCAAATAGACTCACTCCTAGAGATAAAAGGTCATCGTTATATACTCGAATGGCCCACAGCTTGGAATTGCGTCGACTCACACAGCCATGTCACCCCCTAGAGGGCGCCCGTGTTTTTGTCTTTTCCAGGTGTGTACTTAGAGTGACGGAAGTGGATACCAGATCCCCTGAGCAAACAGTCCTTGGCAATTATATGGTGAGTGCTTGAGGGTAGATTCTCATTCCTCGCACTTCTGCATAATAAATGTCTTAAACCCACAAGCGTGTTTCATTTCTAGGGTTCTTAGATAGGGTTTCCGCTCTGAGCTGCGTAAAATGGATAACTCCCTCGAGACCTCCCAATCTTTAAAACAAAGATTTGGGGATGGTTATCCTGCACACTTTCGTTGAAAGAGGGTTTCCTCAAATTCACATAAATTTTTAAGTGGGTTGGAATACCATGGCTTTTGGCTGTCCCCACTCAGGTCGTTCCCGTAGGGTGAGTACTTTTTCCCACTACGGCAGGCCTGTCTAAAGGTTTTAAGAAAGCTTAAAATGCATAAAGTAATGGTGAGTCTGGTATTCTAATGCACCCAGTTAAGGGGAGAGCATAAACCTATCACCCAAACACAGCAAAAAAAATGTTGTTCTTTTTTAAAACCCAAAAGACAAGTGATTTACTCTAATGGAGATATTGCTCCATGATAAGCATGATGTTCAATTTTTAAACTGGAAAAAAAAATGTGACGTTTCTATCCTAGGATTGGTAAATTTTAATCCATTTCTATCCCATGATTGGTAAATTTTTAACCATTTCTATCCTAGGATTGGTAAATTTTAACTGTTTCTATCCTAGGATTGGTAAATTTTAACCAAACAAAAAGACATAAATAAAATCTGGCCGCGGACGCGTCGGATCTAGATGAAAGAAATGATTTTAAAGATGAAAAGGTGGCGCACTGGAACAGAAACCCGGTGCGCTGGAACAGTAACTGTGCGCGCTGGAACAGTAACCGGGCACGCTGGAACAGTAACCAGGCGCGCTAGAACAGGAACCCGGCGTGCTGGAACAGTAACCCGGTGCGCTGCAAAAACTCACAATCCCGCGAAAACTTTCACGCTGATACCTGTAAGACACGATTTTCAAAAAGTTAGCAAAATATGGGGTATTGCCCCACGGTGGGCGCCAAATTGTAAGCGGTAGAAGGGGAAAAACAAACTAAACTATGTATCTACGCTTCTAAATAGGATATTGCATCTAAGATTATGAATTTAAACTAATTTAAACTACAAATCTACAGAAATCTATCCTACTGCTCTCTAACTCTAAAGATTTCTCTAATTTACTTAGCTCTCAGATTTGTAAGCTAATTAAACTATTAAAATGACACTTAGAGAATGAGAAATGAACTATTCTACTCTAATATGATTAAAATATGCAAATTCTATTCTAATGGCAGCCATGACTGCAAATGCTTGATGCTTGAATGCTACTTGATGGATGCTGGAATGCTGGATGGTTTGGATGCTTGAATGCTTTGGAAACCTGCAGAGTAAGATTGCATTAGTTGGGATCCATTTTCCTGTGTTCAAGATGTATTTTATATATTTCTCAATGCACAACACAAATTGCGCCGGTGAAACCCGATGAGGGGTCAGCAGATTTTCTCTCCTCGAGAATCCAGCATGGGATGAGAAGATGGAGCTGATCATGGAGGATTGTTCCTCCCCACGAAAACACCAGGCAAGAAGAGAGGGAGGATTGATGGAAGAAGATTGAGAGGACTTCCTGCAAGTTTGTCCCTGAAGCTCTTCCCGTGAATGGAAGCTGCATTAATTAGATTTAAAAAATCTAATTTTATTGGTGAGTGAATAGTGTAAATGATTTATGCATAAATTAAATATTTTTAGTTTATTTAATTTTAGCAAAAGAGGAATAAATAATTTAATAATTCAAACTATAGGGTTTGTTTTATTAAATTAAAAAGGAGAATGATAATTAAATAAAATATTTTTAGCAATCTTTATTTAATTAAGAAGAAAGGTGATTTTAAATAACACAAATTATTTAAATTGTGTATTTAATTTTGGGTATAATATCGACAATTAAATAAAAAAACAAAGTTTTTACCTTTTGTTTATTTGAATGCAGAAAAATACGAAGAAAATGATACAATTAAATAAAACAAAAGTTTTGATTTTGTTTATTTAATTAGAGAGAAAAATAGAAGAATTTAATAAATGAACTTAATATAAATAAATATTTCTATTTATTTACTAAGTAGAAGAATTTAAGATTAATTAATCAAATAAGTCGTATTCAATTAATTAGATTCTCCAGACCATTTTTAGGTGTCTACAACTCCAATAGGATATTATGGAAAAACAAGATACCTTCTCATAGAGACCTAATATCTAGTGTAACTATTGTGGGTGGGAAGGCCACTTAAGAAATAAATTCCTAAAATAAATAGGAGAAAATAAAGAAAATGCACTAAGGGTAGATCTTAGGGAACTACCTAAAAAGATGAAATTCATTTACTGTGGAACTTGTGGAGTGTGGGATGATCATGCAACAGAAGACTAACCATCACAACTATTTCAAATAAGAGAGGATCCAAGCCTAGGAAACCATAATGAGAAAATTAGGTTGGCATATGCAAAAGGTTTGGCAGAAATACCACTCTACCTAGAGGATCATGAGTATATAGTACCAAAATAGAAAATAAAAAGAACATAAATTCCTTACAAAACAAATAGAATTAGGGACCATATATTGATAGAGGCCAATTTAGAGGAGATAGAGGTTGAGGTAGAGGAAGAAGAAGTTAAACATATGCTACCCGCTTCAACTATGGTAAGCAAGGACACTTCACAACTGAATATTGCAGAGATAAGAAAAAGCCATGTGAATTTTATGGAAGAACTTAACATGAAATATTCAATTGTGACAAATCCAAAACTTACTATAAGAATGTGGCACAACAATCCAAAAGCAATGAACTACATAACTTGAATCCACCTAGAGGAGCAAGACTCCTAATGAAAATTCCAAAGGGATTAGATGAAACAAATAGGATATGTCAAAAATTAGAATGAATTTATATTGATACTACTAAGATTATTGGTACCAAAGAAGGACAATAAAAAGAAAAATTAGGTAGTGTGGTTACTATACAAGGAATGAATACCACAAATGACAAAGATGTAAACATAGAAGAAGAAACCACTATAGATGAAGAAGGATTTCATCCAAGAAAGAAACATCATGACCAAATAATGGAACAAACAAAGAAAATTGTTACCAAGTAAAAATATCAAGAGGTAGAATAAAATGAATACTTCTCTGAACAAGAAGTGGGAATACTAAAACAACTAATAAAAATGTCTAAACACTCTAATATATTGGAAAAATTGTATAACATTTCTGCAAATAATTGAATAAATAAGCTAGAATACCACAAATAAGAACGATAGGAAAAAATGATAGATAATGGAAGATAAGACCCATCATGATTACGATTAGTATAGATCATAAGAAAATAACAAATGTGGTGGTAGGCTTAGGAGCTAACATAAAAATGCTCCCAAAAAGGGTATGGGAATAAATAGGTATTTACCTAAACTTGAACAAACACCTTATAACATTATCCTAATAGATGGTATCGGGATGAAAACATTAGGAACTTGGAAATAGGTAGAAGTGTTAGAGGAGTAAAAAAATTATAGACTTTGAGGTAGTTTCCATAAAAGAAACCTTTGATTCATTTAACACACTATTGGTACTAGGGTGGTTTTACAATGTAAACAACATTGTAGACTCAAGAAAGGAAGAAACATCATTTACTAACGAAATTGTATGAACCAAGATCCTAATACCTACAAAACACAACAAACAAACATATTAGAAGATTGAAATGCAAGTTAAGACCAAGATTCCCCATAAAATCCATTTAACTATGCTCAAAATAGGAATAAAACAAGAACACAATGAAAGAAGATGAAAAACAAACTAAATCCTATTAAGAACATGCAAACTCTTGATCTTATGGGGGAATTGGTACCAATTTGATGTGAAAATTGGCCCTTTCCCAATTCCTATTATGCAAGATTGATGTATTGTTGATGAATGATCCAATTTGATGAAGGATGGTGAGTGCTCCAAGCTAAAAACTTGCATAACCTAGCTAAGAACTCAATGGTATTGATGAAAATGGCTCAAAATTTGAGTATAGTAACTTTGCATAAATTATGGATAATCAAATGAGGAGATTAGCCTCTTATTTATAGATGAGATTGATGGATGAATGTCCAAAATTGAGCAATGTGGGACTAACATTCATCCAATGGAAAGATGCCACTTGTCAACCTATGAGTGGATGGAGGATGTGAAAGTTTTGAGGATTGTGCCAATAAATGCCTATTTTTGAATTTTGAATTTGTTGAAATGACATGCAAGAGGGAAGAAAGAATGCATTAAATGCCACTTGGCTTAAGGCAAAGGACATGGAAGATGGAGTTAATGCCTTGTTGGATGTACATGTCAACTTATATTTTGAATTCAAACTTGAAGAATATTCCTTAAAAGATGCCTTGTTGAGAAAAATAAAGATTTAATAAATCAATTAAATCTATTTTCATGTGCAAGTGGAAAATATTGGAGGATGGGACATGATATGAGATTAAATTAATCAAAGTTAATTAATTTAATGAGGGGGTTTAAATGATGTGACCTATTGGACTTAAATTTGTGGATTTATTTAAATCAAATAGGAGAAGAATGTGATAAGGGATTAACTAAATAAATATTTTGATTTATTTAATTAAAAGAGATGATGTTAGATTAAATTAAATAAGGTTTTAATTTATTTAATTTAATAGACAGACTTTAGAGATTTAATCAAAATTAATTATTTAAATAAATAGGGATAATTAGATTAGGATGGTTAATTTAATTATCAAGAAGAGGTGACTTAATTAGATAACTGGTTTATTTAATTAAGAGAGGAATATTGATGAATTTAATCAGATAAGGGGATTTGATTAAATGGCTAGACCGAAGGATGATTCAGGATGAAACGATGTTAGTAGTTGGGATCAGATGCACAATGTCAATCGGTACATTTTACGTGTCTACATTTTTTCCCTCTTTGAAGTGATGCACTTGTTGTGTTGGTTCAAAGAATAACCGATCTCGGTCAAAGCCAAAAAAATTGTTTTCCAAAAATCTTGCCCCACTACTATCTGACAAGAGAAAACATGCCAATATATTGCCCCCTCGAGAGATTGGACGAAAATTTCAATTTTTGGGTGATCTCATGAAAAAAGAAGACAAGGTACCCGACAAGTCCGAAAAGGCTCCAGGAGGCCAAAAATGTGTCTAAACGCAATAAAATGATGTAAAATAGGCCTCAACTAGACAAAAATAGGCTCAAAGGTCCAAAACCCTAGAAGGATAGCCAATCAGGGTGAAAAAACCCTAATTTTCAAGCTTAAAAAGGCTCTGAGGGGTCACTTTCAATTCATTTTCACACACAGCCATCTAGCAACCCTGCGATTTGAGCTTTGACCTCCTGACGATATGGCACAATGATAGCTCCCAATGCACATTTCTAACCGAGTCCAGACGTACCAGTAGCCACCTGGCATTGGGGCACCGGTAAGTGATCCTTGAGCTTTATTTTTTGTTTTTAACATTCATTTAATGCTTTCAAAGTCAATCCTTCTGCAGCAACGCTATATAGCGCCGCTCAAAAATCAAACTACGTCACTCGGTGTCAAATTGCATCGCGGTGGTGGAGTTTGGAGTTTGATAATAAACTCCAAACTCTGACGCTGAGCTCATGGTCGGTGGGGTCATTTCTAAAGTGTGACGCGACAGTTCTTTATCGACAAGAATCTTTGCAAATTACGCCACTGGGGATGAAAGTGCACCACGGCGGTGTGATTTCGGCATTTTGTGCTCTAGCGTCGGAGTTTGATTAAAAATCAAATTGCGACGCCATCACAGATTGCGATGCTAGAGTGGTTTCTTGGATGCCTAGTGAAAAAAAATTCAATTTTTTTAACATGATGACTCTTCTTGATGCAGGATGCGGCAAGGGAGCTCTACTCCTGAGAACATAGGTTGCGGGATCTCTTCGGTTACTTGCGAGACTTGATTGAAAGAGATCAGGATCGGCTATGAGACATGGGATTGTGGTATATCGCTTACCCAATTCCCATTCACACCCACCTTGTGATGATATCGACGCTTGCCGAGAGATGGCACAGAGAGACCTCGTCTTTCCACCTTCCCACTGGCGAGGCCACCGTCACCTTGGAGGACATTTGGCACATCTTGAGATTGTTGATTCATGGTCAATATGCTTTTTTTGATATAGAGGAGGGGTGGGATGTCTGCCATAGAGTCTTCACTACAAAGGACATTATCATTTGTGAGGGGTAGATCGAGCTAGAGCGACACAGGGCTCTGGCACCTCCCTTCCACTTGGTTGTTGCGGTGATTATTTTGGGTCTCGTTGCCCCAGATAGACGAGGCCGGTACTTCAGTCCTGGTTGGGGAATCTACTAGGAGTGCATGGTGATGTGCGACAGGCCTACTCACTTTGCTTGGGGTTCGGTTCTTCTTTCGTCTTTGTACAGAGATCTCCACGAGTACGTCTACCTCGACCGCAAAGCACTCAGAGTAGGCATGACACTTCTCCATGTATGGGCGTGGGAGCACATTGTTGTCCTTTAGCCGTGAGTTTTTGCAATTCTGATGGGGGCTAATGATCCCCTCGTATGGCACTACAGAGGTGGTGTGTCCTTCACACACACAGGCGATCACAGGATTCCCTATTGGAGGAGGGTCTTGGATGAGATATAGGTATTCATATGGCATTCGTACCTTGGTCAACCCGAATGGGCCGACGATGTTCATCAGATTTTCTATGCCCGCCAGGACCACTTTATGCAAGGGCAAGAGCATACCATGATAGAGAGATATCTGCCTAGGCACGTGCAACATCAGTTCAGTGAGGTCGAGGATTGTCCCGACGATGATTATGTGGCTGTATTTTCCCGCACCATGTCACAAGTTTCATGGGGGTGATACATTCCTGCCTCGGAGGTTGTGGATAGTTTCAAATAGTTGGTGGCTTGGCCATGGGCTTATGATCAGGGGCCTACAGATCCAGGCATGACATAGGCATACAGGGATTGGTTCCAACCTCCCCTACATTTGACAGTTCCGCGAGTAGTCCCCGATTGGTAGAGGGTGAGAGGCAAACAAGGAGGA